>JAYJMJ010000354.1:4949993-4961087 GCA_036873875.1 Laminaria ephemera
CACTCGGGGAGGCTCGAACCCGCGACATTGACCTTAGTGGTTACGCGGTTAACCCACTAGACCATCGGGGACGCCGATACACTACTTTGTATTTACTACCAGGTATTCTTTATCTCGTGCTTTCTCTTTCGTACGGATGATGTGATATATACTCGTACGTGAATGCGACGTCCGGGTTATTTTCCTAGAGTGTGGAGCTCTTGGCAGTTTCAAATCGTAAGTTGCACCAAATCATGGACCTCTGTCCGCTTCACGTTTTGTTCTATTTGAGCCAGCGTAGCGGGCGGATGCCGCCCGCAGAGCGAAGCGCCTCGTAATAGTATACACACAACTCACCTGCGGGTGGTTCGCTTTCTGACGCCTGCTGCATTCTCCTCGGGAAACTCAGCATACTCAAGTCATCGGTGGTGGGTCCCCCTAAGAGGCCCGTTTTTCTGTCCTCGCTTCCGAGACCGAGGGGCAGGTCTTCGCCGTCAGATAGGGGTTTCGGTGGTGGCGGCGTAGGCGGCGGCGGAGATACGGGCGACGCAAACAGTCCATTGAGATTGCGCTGCGGCGTGAAGCGAAAGCTCGTAGTATTCTCCCTTGGCGGTCGCGCAGGAGAACCGAAGCACGCTGCTACGCCACTACCGCTATCATTACCGCTACCCCCGTCCACTCTGCTGCCGCCGCTCCACAGCGTTGGGGCTACTCCGTGCGTTCTTGCCTCTCCGTCGGCCTCCTCCAGGTAGTAAGCGGTAGCATGGTGCCCGGCGGCGGCGGCAGCAGACCCCGCAGAAGATGCATCGCCAAGACCGGACGTTGACGCCCCATCCTCGTGGGTCACAGGCGATGATGATGCGTCAGTCTTAAATTCGTTGCCCTTCTTATCGCCGGCTTCGGAGGCCGGGTGGCGGAACAGGCCTGTCGCTTTCCTCGGCTTGCTCGACAGCGGAGGGGGGTGTGTGCGCGGGAAGGAGAACGAGGCCGGGGACGAGAGGAGCATCGCTGCTTTGTCCGCGGACGGTGTCGATACGTGAGCGGCAGCATCATCAGTATTGGCATCTGCGCCGTTGCAAGTCGCTTTTGCGGGGGTTCCTGCCAGCCTCGCCGCGGTATCGCCTTGAGGATCCATGGCACTTCGTGCGTCGTGTGTTGGGTGACACTGCTGGGTGACTGGAGGTGATGGTGTTGCAGCACGAAGGGCTGGAAAATGGCGGGAAGCAGCTATTCAAATTTAAACATCCCAACAGAAGTGTGTGGAACACCCTGCCTTGCTTTTCTGAGCGTGAATTTGCGTTCACATTGCTCTGCTCTCTGCTGTATATACCCACGCTGCAGGATGAGCCGGGCGTACCGGCCTCGACTTTCCAAAGATAAAGCCGTCGCTCAGCGCGTAGGTGCAGAGCTGGAACGCGAGCGCCTATATGGCTACAGCGTTTCGAAACAGATGGCGGCTCTTGGTACCACAGACAGCGAATCTCCAAACAGCCCAAAAACGGCATCAGCAGTACCAGCGCCAGCACCAGCGCCAGCACCAGCAGAACCACCACCACCACCACCACCACCACCACCACCACTGCCACCAGAAGTAGCAGCAGATGCGGTAGACCTAAGGACTCGGCCCAGCAGTGCATCGAGACGGCGTTCATTCACTCCAGCGGCCTCTTCGAAAGGGAGATTGCGTCTCCAGCGGAATTCGAATCGCGACACGACTGCTGGCAAGGCCTCGAATCGCGCCGCCTCCGCCGCAGCCGCCGCAGCCGCCACAGCCGTCGCAGGGAGTCCTGCACCTACTACTAGGCGACTAGGCCTCGTTGATTCGTCGTTGGGGCGCTCTCCCTCTCTCCGCGAGGCCAGCAGAAACGAGGCCAGGAGAAGCGAGGCCAGCAGGGACGGCTGGCCGTGTGTGTCTTGCTCGTTTCTGAACGTCGAAACCGCGAAGAAGTGCCTCATGTGCAATACGAGACACTGCCAGCCACGACCGTCGCCGCCGCTGCCGGTTACTGTTGCTGTTGCTGTTGCTGCCCCAGCGGAAGTTCTCGTGGACGATGCGGACGACGTGGAGGCTCGTGACTCAGCCGTTCGAGGTGAGGATCAATGCTTGGATTTCGGCGGTTCAAATCTCACTAGTTGTAATTGTTTCGACGTGCGGCCGAACACTCCGTGTTCAACTTGACAGAGGAGTGCGGGAGCAACCCCTATTCAGGCTGTATTTTTGTGTTTTTGACTCTTGTACGCAGAGAACGCATTTCAAGAGGGGACTGTCCGCGTTATACATCAGAGTTAGTGCTACCATAATTATACAGCGAACACGGGGTGACCAGTAGTCAGTGTGATTTCAAATAAGTTAGTAGGATATACGGGCGGAGGATCGACCCTTGGTCATTGTGGAACTGCTGGACGTACTGCTGCGATGCACAGAAACTGCGGTACTGCATCCCTCCCGAAGTGTTTATGCTGCGCGTGCTGGTTGTAGCTGATCGTCGCGACAAATGCCGGTGGTGCTTGCGGACGACCAGCAACAGCGATAACAGTAGCCCCCGCCTCGCACACGGAGCAGGAGCAACACAATAACGTGTCAAAATTCAGGCCTACGGCATGCTACTACTCGTACATAGTTTGAATTACGTTAGTACCAATGGTGTTGGCGCTTGCCCCACCTAACTCCTCCCGTCCGTGTCCCCGCCCGACGCCCGACACTCGTGCAACCGTTTCGCTCATCCAATCACATTGACGGAAAACCCGTTATTTCAATACAACCAGCTTGTTCTAGCACGGATAACCAAGGGCGACGAGGCAGCGGTGTTCGAGAGCGTCGCTCATCCCGTGGATCGCCCAATTCCGACGACGCGCCCTCCTCCGCCAGACGACGGAAGGAGTCGAACGATTTCGCGCCCGGAGATATCGGCGCGTTCAGCAATGAGGATTGCGTCCCCAACGGCGGGGAATCATCGACCTTGGCGGTGGCAATCGGCGGCCGCAGCCCCAACCAGGGCAGCGTAGGAAGGAACGGTACTGACGGTACACGCGCGAGTGCAGGTGCGGGCGCGGGCGCAGAAGGAAAGGGCGCGAGTGCGACTGGTGTAGCTCCGGCGGCGGCAGGCGCAGAGCTACGGGAAGGTAAAAGGAGAAGCCAACCTGCTGCTGATGCTGTTGCTACTGCTGCTGCGCCGGCATCGGCAGCGCTGGCGGCAGCGGCTGCAACGGTGACGGTTCGAATGCACTTTAGCATGCCCGACAACGACGACGGCGATGCGTGTCGCAGTTTTGGCCTACCGTCGCCGTCGCCGTCGCCGCCGCCGCCGCCATTACCCCTGCCGCCGCCGCTGCCGCAGCAAACACGCGGTCGAAAGCGGTCAAGAGCCCCACCTCCGATCGCAGCAGCAGAAGAAACAGAAGCAGCAGAAGCACCTTCGTCGCCTGCGTCACGCTCTGCTGCGGTGGCCCTTCTCCAGAGGTCGACAAGGGAAGAGTATCTCACAATCGATCTCTCTGGAGACGCCAGTTCGTCGCCAGCGGTGGATCGTCGTCGCCGCGCAGGCTCTTCATTGGACCCAACGCCCGGAGCAACAACAAACGGTGATGGGCTGGAGCCGCCATTGCCAACGACACCGACGCGGCAAAGAGCGAAGGCTCAAAAGCAGCACCCACCCCCGTTTGTCGTGACGCCTCTTACTGATGACGTCGACGAGCGGAAGGGGCGACAAGACGCGGAGGTGGCGAAGGGGACGACGTCGGTCGCGGCCAGTGTGGCAGTGGCCGCCGATGATGACGCTGGCTCCGGCGCTGGTACTGGGTCTAGTGCTGGTCTTGCTTGCCTATCGCCGTCGAGAGGCGCGTCCGCGCGAGGACGCTCGTGGCCCACTGCCGCTCGGGTCGCGAGCCTTGACTTTTCTGGAGGGGGCGCATGGAAGGTGTCATCCGTTACCGTGACGGTGGGTGACCGTCGTCTTTCCGATTCAAAAAACGGGAGTGAGAGCGCTGGCACCGCCGCCACCGCCTCCACCGCGGTCGTTGTTGTCTGCCACTCGGGAGGAGTCTCCGTCTGGTACTTGACAGATGCGGAAGCTGTTTGCAGGTACGTGTCGCCCGCCCTCACCGGCGAGAGCAGGGAGAGCGCGCGGGGTCGTTTTTTTGTGGCCGCTGTTGTCGGCGGTGGTGGAGACGTCACAGAAATGGCGCCGTCCACGGCAAAGACACCGGAACGCATGGGTATCTGCATCGTAGCGATCGGCCGGCACGAGGCAGACCCCGGGCTGCCGATAATTCGCGTGTGGCAGGGGTCACCGCAGCGCGAGGGACGCTTCGGGAAGGGGGGTACCGCACGAGAGAAGACGGCGCCGCCTGAGGTCTTGACGGCCACTGTCAAGAAGAAAATTACGAGCTATTTCCCGCCGGTAGTGCCGCGGAACGTCGCGCCTTGCTTGTGCTTGTGTGGGTACTCAACGACCGAGAAGCGAGGCGCCGGGGGGGGGGGAGGGGGGGGTGGCGGTGGAGGGGAGGGCGAAGTCGAGGTGGAAGTCGAGGTCGGGGAAGTCACGGCCGTGATGGCTCTTGGTGGCAAAGTGGTGCGATTGATGTGCGCCCCCGGAAGGAGCGGCTCCGACTACGTGAAGGCGAAATCTCTTCCTACCGGGAGCGTAGGAAGCGGAGGTGAGCAGTGGCGTGATATACAGGCTGAGGGTTTGTGAAGTAATGGGTGCATTATGATACTTGTAAGTACGTACAACCTTTTTTTTGTGGGGATGGTCTACGCGCACGCGGAGGGCCTCTTGTCGGGTTTGAGAAACGCATCGCACGAGTTTTGCCAGCATTGCCGTTCATCTGGTACATCTTGAAGATAGACTGATATATAACGTTCCGCCTCCCCCCCCGCTCCACCCCCCCCTTACCCTCGTCACCTGCATCCCCTTGACAGCCGTGTGCACCTCACTGGCTCCGGTACCTAGCAATCCTTTTCTAGTCTGGGCGTCCTTCCCGTCGTCGAACGCGGTCCTCCTGTGGGACGTCCGAGAGCTGCAGCTCCTGCTCACCTTGCCCCTCACGAGCTCAAGCATCTGCGTGCCAGCGGTCGCGTGGCCCTGGCCACTGAGCGCGGGCAGTAGGAACGACGATGCCTCGATCGCGGAAGGCGGTGACGCCGGCTCGGCGTCTGCCGCGGGTTCGGACTTATCGGATCCCTCGTCGTCGTTGTCGTCATCGGCGCAGCTGCGACGATCACGGGGCGCGCGGCGAGACCCCCGGCTGCTGTGCCTGCTGGCGACGGGGAGCAGGAGCGGCGGCGGCGGTGGTGTCAGTGGTGGCGGAAGCGAGGGCGGCAGCGGCCGCGGTGGCAGCACTCCGACGAGAACGGGTTGCGGGTTGTTCGGCGTGTGCCGCGCTGGGAGCGATGGAGGGGAGGGAGCGCTCGGATGCAGTAGCAGCATCTCTGCGGTTCGGCTGGAAGCGGTAGCGCGCGACGAAAATTCGCCGCCGGCGGTGTGCAGCGGGGACATTTACAGCGAACGGTGAGACCGGGCAAGTGGGAGATTAACACCTTGTTTGTTTTAACGTGTGTGCGTGTAATTCGGCTAGCGCGAGGGCAATTAGGACCGAACAAGGCCCATTTGGTACTGCAACAGTTGAGGGCGTGCCATTCCTTGTGGCTGCATTCCCCGTGGTGTGGTGCCGCGCCGTGTGCTTCGTGTGTTTGGCTCTTGGCAGCTGAGAGCGGTGTGGTGCTAGAATAGCATATGCAACGAAGAGCAAAGAGTTGGACAAGCGCGCACTTACTGTCGCTTCGGGTACCTTTTCTTAGACTGTACCTCCACGGAGGAGGCGGGTTAAATATACGTACTCAGTGATCTATTTTTCGGTGGTCAGTAGCAAGGGCCGTCTCGTTGTTGTTATCCACTTGACGTACAGATCGAGCGGCGTAATTTGTACCAGGTATCTTGTGTGTATTTGTTTGGGATTACATTTGGAATGGACTGCGAATGTGGGATTCAGCTTTATCTGTACAATCATCGATCGTCGCTCTCTCTTTGTTTTCTCTGACCATGCTCCGTGTGCATTTTCCCAAGTGTTGGCCGGCGAGCGCTTGTTAAAGCTATCCACTGGTACATCTTTGTGCAGGCCTGATCAGTTACAATGAAATATGTCAGGAGACGGCATTTTAGGCCTGTGACGGACGGCCGTCCAGACGTAATTGTATTTGTTTTAGTGTGGGATCTCCTAAAGGTGTGACTAAAGGCGCTCAAAACTGGCGTCTCCTGACATGTTTGGTCACAAATTGACTGATGCAGCATCATTCTGGATCAGCCTAGCTGCTATCCGTGCCATCTCAATCGACCGATATCAATCGGTCATACGGTACACGACCAAATCCAACATTGTTCTATTTTTGTGCCCAATCGGACACCTTGAGCGCCGCCCTTTTCCTCCTCTCTCGCAGCGTCTAACCGAGTGCACAACATAATAACTTCGATGTGTTTTAAGTACGGAGGCACACAGAAATGTTCGTCGACGTTTCGTTCTTCTTGTATACCCGTACGTTGCAGCGGTTGCTTTGGCCACCGTTCGTTGCCTGATACGGCGAGACAACTGTTCGCAATCACTATGCCGACGACTCTTACCAGTGAGGCGCGACAAAACATTCACGAACACCATCGTGTCAACAACGACTATGCTGTGAGCGCCGGTTTGAAACCATTCTCTGTTTGTCCCCAGGAGACGGAGCAGCGAAGACGAACCCAGCAGCATGGCGTGTTTAAGCTGCTTGAGTGAGGGCAACGGTTTCATGGCCGGAGTGGACAGGCAGGGGAGGGTTGTAGCGCGGGACCTCCTGACCGGAGAACCCCACGTCCTTTTCACTGCGGAGATTGCTAATAATACGAGGGGGGGCGGGGGGGCAGTTGTTTCTTCTATGGACTGCGACCGTTTCACCGGTGTTTTTGCCGTGGCAACCGGGGACGTGGGCGGCGGCGGTACAAATTTTGTCGATATATATACGCTGAGTAATGCTGGGGGCGAGCTGGCGACGGGCGTGGTTGGCGACGTGCGCGTAACAGCGTGATTTCTTGCGCCATTGTTTGGCGACGTACGCGTAACAGCGTGATTTCTTGCGCTGTTGTATCGTATGTAGGCGGTGTTTTATCAGCGTTGCTGTCCCAACATTCAAGTCAAGGTCAAGTATGACACCTTTCCCCCCGTGGTGGGGACAGCCTGGACTCTGAACCCTATTGGGGATTCAGAGGGGAAAAGTGACAAAAAAATAAGGATTACAGCATCGGCCACACGAAGTAGCCAGGGCTTCTGGGATAACGGATGATAACGTGATAATCGTAAATACAATGCAAAGAGGTGCACGACATGCGCGCAGCATGATACTGCTCACTTTGCTGCGCGCTAACACGAGACGGTTGGTAAGGCCGCACTTGTCGTTTGGTCGCTATACATGATTCCGACAGGGTTAAGATTCAAAAAACGTTTTGTGTGTGCTGCGCACAGCGCATACCGGTAGCTCTTAATTTGCTTCAGCCAGCAGTCAGAGTGCGTTAAATCTACACAAAAACCGTGCTGGACGATGAGTCGCCGTCAGCAGCCGAGTGCTCCTCGACCTCTCCCTCGCCCCCTGCGCCTCCTGCTCCACGTCCGCCCCTGCCCCCCTCTCCTCCGCTTGCTTCGCTGCTCCCCTTGGGACCCTCCCTCTGGCGACGCCTCTCCTCCGCTTTGCGCACGATCCTCAAAATGGTTTCCTTCCGTTCTTGCAACGCGTCAAAACTGATGTCCGTCGGCACCGTCCCCGGCGGGAACATCCCTCCTGCCGAACTTCCTAGCCCGTCGTCGTCCTCGTCCCATCCCTCCCCCTCCGCCTCCCCCCCCGCCGCCGCCGGGTCCGGCCGGCGCCCATCGTACCATGGCCACTGCAAAGGATTCAGAGGACGAGACCCCGCCGGGCGCGGCGGCAGTTTCGCGGGGTCGCGGAGCGGCATGTCGGGGTCGTACTCGACCTCCTCCGCGGGGTCGACGCCGAAGGGCGGCGTGAGCTTTCGATAATTCAGGTCAGGGACGAGTGTGAATGCCAGCAACTTCCCCCAGGCCAAGGCCTTGGCCCTCCTGCCGCCGAGGCAGGCGCCGCGGAGAACCCGCGTGGCCCCGCGCCTGGCGGGGTACGAGACGCACGCCCGCCGCCACAGGAAGTGGAGGGTCGCGAACGCCGGCGCCCGGAGGTTGCCCAGCCACCGGACGGACTTCACGCACCGGCGAGTGTTGAGGGCCACAGCGGGATCAGCCTCTGCCTCCTCCGCGAGGTAGAGGGGCCCGTACGGCACGCCTTCGAGCGAGTCCTCAGAAACGCCGTTGGCAGCGCCGGCGTCACCGGTGTTGCTGTCGGTGAGATATCGCTCGGGGGGGTAACCCGCCCCGAGAGGAAGGAGCAACCGGTCGAGGTTTGTGTGAGCGGCCGCCACGGCGAGCAGACGCGACGCGCGGCACCAGCCGCGCGCGAACTCGCGCTCTGCAGACGACGGCAGCGCGTCGAACTCCTCCTTGTAGAGCGCCTCGACCGCGTCCAGGGATTCGAGGTGCGCCGCCCACTGCGCCCTGCGCACCCGCTCCATAAGGGAGTCGTGGACCGGCATATCCAGGAGGACGCGCGTGGCGATGTCAGCATCGCTATTGAGCCACACCCGGCGCCAAGCCCGCACGGCCCGCTGCATCTCCGGGAGCTGCAGGTCGTCCCCGCCCAGGATTGATACGGAGCCCTCGTCGCACAGGCCACTTTCCGCGGCCGCCGCGAGCGGGACTATGGTCAAGGCGTAGCTCACGCGCCCCCACCACGACTGTTTGTCCACCTTGATAGAGCCGGGCTTGCTTGACAGGCGCCCCGAGCGCTTCATCCAGTCGAGCTGGTCCGCGTATCCCCATAAGAAGTGACCTGCCTGGCGAGAACGATAAGGGCAAGATGGGCAAGACGATCGGGAAGGAGCGTGAAACAGTGAACCGAGCGATCGTTCCTACCCATCCTCCCTACAGGTAACAATCACGGCCTGGTGCATTTCGCGTTGGGAAACATACGGTCCACGATTGGTACGCTTCGGCTGCTAAAAAAACTTTGCTACTGCAAAAAAGGTTTACACTAATTCCAAGTAGATTGCCCCCAAAACGCGGTTGCAGTTGTAAACGGGGTTAGGTACAGATATTGCGAGTGCAATTGGTAGTGCTGTATTGAGTTGCAGTCGCCATGTGTATAAAAGGAAGCTGGCGTTGAACGATGCGTTAATATTACCGTCTTACTGTGAATATGTCCTCATCGGTAAATGTGATCCGAGTCAGCGCTCTTCCCTCGTAACAAAATCAATATCCGTGCCCAGGGCACCCTGTCGACCGTGGAGTGCCTTCGTTCGGACAACGGCAGCGAGTTCACTGAGCGAGAGCTCGTGGAACTGCTGTTTTCGCGCTTGGAGTTTTTGGTGTTTGGGAGGGAGAAGTTTGGGTAGTGGACTCTAGTGCGACGTTCCACATGTCACCTATGTTTATGTCTGACTGCAAGACCCTCCCGTTGGTAAGAGCACGTTGGTGGTAGGCGACATAGGTCGCTTCAGATTGAACATTGTGGGAGGCTGCCCAAATGGTGATGCACAGCGGTGGGGGTGACGTGGGCGTTACTTTGGTGAACGTAAGCGTGTTGGGTTCTCCCTTTATTTGCTGACAGGTCATACACAGCTGAACGAGGATGGCCACGCTCAGGAGGTGGACACACACAAACACAGATGTATACTATTGAAGTGATCTCACATAATAAGTTCATCACAGCAAGAAGGGGTGAAACGGAAAGACACAGCAATACACGGTACCCCTAGGTGCCCTGCGGCGCAAGTCCGAGGTGCGTGCCTCTCGGAAGTGGCGTAATACATACCCCGACGTCAGGGTCTCTCTCAACTCTCAACCAGATGTTTCCGAGATCTACGTCGGGTTAGTACTCGTACAACCAATACAACCCCCACAGCAGGTGATACAGCCTCCACCTTTCAAAGAACACGCCAGCTAACCCACGTACCATCACAGGAGGCCACTTCACAACAGCACTAGCCCCGTCCCGCACCGTAGCATTGAGAAACTTCACAAACAAGAACATTACGATTTCATCTCATGGCGGCCTGGGTCTATCCACTACGAGAACGTCCAGAGGTTTAAAAACTGGTACAGCAGTACGTACAAACAAGGGCGTTAGCCAAAAAAAGATACGTATACCGGGGCTGTTTTGCGCCAGTTGCCGGTACAGGGGAAATCCGTCACAAAAACCACATTATATGGGCTGCGCTCATTGGTCAAAGCACCGCTATACCGGCATACCTGGTATGGCCATAAAAGCATGCGTACATCGGCATACAGTCAATCACGTTAGCTGGCACCGTTTTCTGGCCTTTTTTTCACCGTTTTCTGGCGTGCAGAGCACCGCTCAATACGCCTACCAGACCTGGGCAATGTCAACCCCGTCAACATAAGAACAAAACAACAACAGCATACATGCCATACGTCATTCGGAGCAACAACTACCAACGACCAGAGCACACAATGGGGTGGGGCCATCTAGAGGCGGCGTTGTCCCCTGTTGCAGGCATCCTGAACCCTCAGTAGACGGTGGGAGCAGGGGACTCGGCGCGTCCTATCGCCGAAAGGCCACGGCACGCTGCTCTTGGCTCCTTCCCCCTCATTCCTGGACTTTGCCTATTGTTCTGAAAGATAGGTATCGATAGATAGTTTTACCATGATATGTTTCGCACGATAGGCATCGATAGGTATTGGCAACATACCCATTGATCTGGACGATGGGTATCGATAGACCTGTGACTATTGTATTGTTTCGGACGATAGGTATCGATACACCTATTAACCACCCTATTGATTCGTACGATAGGCATCGATATGAATACCTATCACCTATATTGGCGCTAACGATATCGGCCGGTCGCCCCGGTGGTCAAGTGGTTAACCTCGTACACTACCAACGTTGGAGTCAGGGGTTCGAATCTCGGTACGGAGATTTTTTTTCGGAGACACCAACTGCCGAGAGCGCTTTATAGCGTGGGTAAGCACAATTCGACGCGAGTCGACGAGGGAAGAAAGTGC
>JAYJMJ010000354.1:4991114-5002660 GCA_036873875.1 Laminaria ephemera
GTCCGTTTCTTCTCATGTTTTGTTCCAGTCTACGTCATCTACAAGTAGGTGTCGGGTTGGACACCCGCCTTCATCGTTGAACTCCCCCTCTTAAAACCTTATAGCATCAGTATAAGTATCAATATTTACAAAAGACGCCTTCTTCGTCGCGACCGATTGTCCAGAAAACACATGACTACACGCCCTATTCGATATAATTGATATTTCGAGACGATGGATCGGTTCAAATTGATGGTATTGATCGACATCGATCACAACTGGGTTTGCTATGGATAACCCTATAACCCTGCTTGCTCGCAACTCGCAAGACATGCATCGAAACGAAAATAGGACAAATTTTAGACCGAACAAATATGACGCCCATACGTGCAGGAATATCAGCGTACCTGGTATTTCCATATTTCGGCAGTGCAACGAAGCTATACACGGAATCTAATCTGATTCATTTCCCTCGCCCCCAACGGACCAATGGGCGTGTTTCCTATGTGTGCCAGGGACAATAACTGCCGTGGAACTAGCGTCGATCATGGTCTACAAAAGGAGGACGGTTTCAAACATGGCTGCAGCAGCGGCAAGTTCTGCCTGGATGCACGAACAGGAAGGCGTAGACATGGATTTGGTCGCCGCTCACGCCGTTGCTGCTGTTCATGAGACCACCACTGACTACGCTCCAGCCCATGCAGCGCAAGCAGCTAAACGCGCAGGAGCTGGCGGCGACATTGGTATCGCCATTGCTGGGGGGATTGCCGCCGCCGCCGTTGGAAAGGATTTCGGACATATGAAGGATGTATCTGTGGCGGCGGCCTGTGCGTTCGCAAAGTCCAGCGCTGACACGAACTATAAACACGTGGATGATGCTGCTGCTATGGTTTCCTTCAATGTGGCGGAAGCTGTGCACACCGTTTCATCCAGGTTCCCTGCCGTCGAAGCTGCGGCGGCAGCTGCATACGTGGTGCAGTCACCGACCAGCTCTCTGCCCCGTGTGGCTATTAAACCAACTGATGATACTACTGCCGCCAACAAAACTAGCCTAGCTAATGAAGTTGCTGCTATTGCTGCCGCCAGCGCTGCTGCAGCGACTGCCAAAGCTATCAAAAGACCTGCTGTTGCTAGTGTCGGTCTTCGGGATCATCTTGATGCCGTCAACGTTTCTCGAGCGTGTACACAAAATCTCGAAGATGTGGCTAGTGGTGGTGATCGTGCTGCTGGCAATACAGCTGGAGAGACTGCCGTATACACCAAACGCGCTGGCCTCGACTGTCTTTCCTACGCTGCTCAAGTAGAAGCTAAAGCCGCCGCCTCTAGAGGAGCCACTGCACAGTCTGCGGTAACGGCTGCTGTCAAGGCTGTCACCCCCACAATTGTGGCGGCCTCTGTCAACCATCCTGGATGCGGAAAAGAAGCTGCTGACACCATCGCCAGTGGCGTGTCTTGCCTATACTGGAAAACCTCTTCGATTTCTCTTGGCGCTTGTGGGAAGGAGTGGATGGAAGCTATTTCGAAACGTCATGAACTCACATGCAAAAGGCTTGGAACGATCGTGAGATTGGGCACATTTCTGGCAGAAGTCTTGCTCTTCACATTGACGGGGGTGTTGAGAACGGACGGCGGCAGCGCCGCAGGCACCGGCAGCGCCGCCGCCCCTGCCTCCGATAGCGACGACGACGACAACCCCGCAAGCGAGTATGTAGTCCAAATAATCCTACAAGTGCACACTTTCACGGTGTTTCTAGCCGCGACCATGTCAGCAGGGGCACTCTTGGTATTGACCGGCGACTAATATACCCTGTCAAAGGGGAACGTGGGGGTCCCGGCATATCTGTCGGTGGCGGGGTTTCTGTTGCTACTTGTGACGGTTGCCGACGCGATCTTCCTAGAGCTCAGAGAATGCATTAACATCGGCGATGGCCACCATGCTCTGTACTGGATTACTATCGCTGTTGGAGGTATCCTTCAATAATATGACATCCTCTCTAGCATGTTCAAGGCCGGCGCTGCCAATGTTTTAGTACGCTTTACCTGGCATGGCTCCAAGTACAAGATTATATGGACGTGCTTTCCCAGATGCAAGATATTATATGGACGCGCTTTTCCAGATGCAAGATACTCGTGCATCCTAACCGCTGGGATCCTAACGCGTGAGCACGCGTTTTTCGTTTGCTTCGACCAACGAAACGACGAACGCTACAATATAAAAGCGAAAACCGAATCGGATAGGATTAACGACAAGCAGTATAATAATTTTCATGGACACATGTTAGGGTAGAGGTGCACGATTGTTTTCTGAAGCTCCTCACTTGAAGAGCTCCACACCTCACCAAAAAACGGATTTTTAGCTAACTGAAAGAGCGACCCGATGAACAAATCCATGGCCTCGGTATACAAAAAATAAATATGGCAGAACAAGAACGTCATCCCGACGATTTGGGGTTAAGGAGCCCCGTCATTCAGAACCACCCCCTCCAAACCAAAGTGCTGCCTCTATCGGTGAACGAGTCTATGGTGGTTTACTCATGGGACAGAGGAAGTAATCCTATAGACATGGGACGCTGCTGCATTGTTGAAAACATTTTAGAGTAATATCAGTAGCTGTAGGTGTCGACTGTTCTTGGTGACTTTTACAGACCCGCAGACCACCGGAGTTGCCAACAAAACCTATGGTGGTGTGCCAACAAGGCTTGATCGGTCGAGGTTTGGCGTCGATCGATATGCATTACACGTGTAGGACGGCACGAAACGGAGCTGTAGGGTTGTTGGAGCTGCCGAACAGACGTTGTTATACTCCATGCCCAGCGTAGGCAAATATGGTAATTGTGTTGTTAGAGAAGCTAGGGGGCTGTGTTTGCTGCCCACTCATAAGACAGCACAAGGTGACAATTAAGCTTTCTTTGCAGGCACAGATCAATGATATTAGAGCTGTTCCCCAGTATATATCGACCAACCCCCCCCATGGTCTAAACGTGAGTCCATAGCATTGCGTAGTGTCAAGATGCCGACCTTTAAGGCCTGTAGAATATATCTAGGGTTAGGAGCACCGGCAATTATGGCGCATTGCTTCGAAGGCGTACCAGTTTAGAAAGATAGGATCGGGGGCGAGGAATATTAAGATTCCCTTTCCAGTCGTCAGATACCCATCGAGATCACGTACCTATCTGTCAATGTATAAAACAGAATGGCTGTTCATGTCAATGTCGTTGTGGTCGGGGTTGATCTTGGTGATTGTGTTGGTGTTGGTGTTGATGTTGGTGTTGGTGTTGGTGTTGAGGTTTGTGTTGGTATTGGTGTTGATGTTGATGTTGGTGTTGGTGGTGGCGTTGGTGGTGGTGGTGTTGGTGGGTGTGACGGTGGCGGTGGTGGTGGTCTGAAGTTATTCTTAGTGTTGTTGTTGATGGTGTTCGTGTTGGTGTTGTTGGCAGTGTTGGTGGTGTTGATGTTTGTGTCGGTGGTATTGGTGTTGGTGTTGGTGTCGGTTTTGGTGTTGATGATGATGTTGGTGTTGTTGTTGGTGGTGTTAATGTTGGCGGGTTTGGTGGTGTAGTTGCTGTTCATGTTGGTGTTGGTGTTGGCGGTGGTGTTGGTGGTTGTGTTGGTGGCGGTGGGGGTGGTGCCACTTTGTTCTTAGTGTTGATGTTGTTGGTGTTGTGGGTGTTTTTAGCAGTGTGTGGTGTCGGTGTTTGTGTCGGTGGTGTTGGTCTTGGTCTTGGTGTTGGTGTTGGTGTTGGTGCTGGTGCTGGTGTTGGTGTTGGTTTTGGTGTTGTTGGTTTTGGTGTTGTTGTTGGTGTTGGCGTCGGCATTGGTGTTGGTGTTGGTGTTCATGTTGACGTTGGGGGTGTTGGCGGTGTTGGTGGTGTTGGTGGTGTTGGTAGTGTTGGTGGTGTGTTCGTGTTTATATCACTGGAATTTACTTGGGTTGTTTGTGTGACCTTGGAGACGCCCTGACGTTTCGACCCCTTTTGACCACGTGGCTCGGGAGGGTGGCGTGCGCTCAACGGGAAACCCGCCGTATCGCGGCTCGCCGGTTCGGGCTCGTCGCGGTGAGAGGATGGCAAGCGCATCAACAACAACAGGCGTGAATTAGTACTTGTTCGAAATATCTTGAAAACAGGGGGGTTCGGGTATCTTATTTCACCCGGAAGTGGTCGACTTTGCGTTGTCAGTACGGGCGAGCACGGAGGGATGTACATTATTTTACTTTTGTACGGCAAGTCGCGGCATGCCACGGCTACCCGCAGAGACGCTCACGGCTATCTACCGAATGCGGCAGCATTCCGCGGAAACCCGCGGAAGTGCCCGAGGCAATCCACGGCAAGAATTTCCGCGGCTACCCACGGCAAGGTCCACGGCAACGCCCACAGCAATACCCACGGGACGCCACGGCAAGGCCCACGGCAAATGGTAAGCCACACGGAAAGGCCCGCGGCAACTCCCGCTGCAACTTCCGCCGGAACCTTCCGCGGCATCTTCCGCGGGAACTTCCGCGGGAACGCCCGCGGCAACTTCCGCGGCATCTTCCGCTCAAACGCCCGCGGCAACTTCCGCGGCATCTTCCGCGGCAACGTCCGCGGAGACTTCCGCTGAAACGCCCGCGGCATCTTCCGCGGCAACTTCTGCGGCAACTTCCGCGGAATCGTCCGCGGCAACTTCCGCTGCAATTTCCGCGGAAACTTCCGCGGCAACATCCGCGGAACCGCCCCCCCCCCACTTCCGCGGCAACTCCCGCGGAAACCCCCCTGGAAACGCCCGCGGATGCCCGCGGATACACCCGCAGAAACGCCCGCGGATACACCAGCGGAAGCCCGCGGATACACCCGCGGAAACGCCCGCGGATGCCCGCGGATACACCCACGGAAACACCCGCGGAAATGTCCGCGTAAACGCCCGCGGATGACCGCGGATGCCCGCGGATACACCCGCGGAAACGCCCACAAATGTCCGCGGAAACGCCCGCGAATGACCGCGCAGGTTTCGGTGGGTATTGCGGCGGATACACCGGCGAACACCCGCGGGTGTTTCCGTGGGGATAGCGGCGGAAACATGCCCGGCTGTTTCCGTGGGTACTGCCGCGGATACACCCGCGGATACACCCGCGGATTTTTCCGTGGGTATTGCCGTGGCAAGCCGCGGATCGCCGTGGAAGGCCGCGGAAGATGCCGCAGCTTGCCGTGGAAACTGCCGTAAATAAGTAAGATAATGTACATCCGTGCGAGCACGTCGCCGCGGGGGGCATTTGGAGGGAACACACGGGGCAAGGGAGGGACATCAAATAAAGGGGTACCCGGATTCGCGATTGGTCGAGGCGCGGTCGTCGAGGGAGGCTAGTAGCAAAACCCTGGCTTCAGGGGCAGGTTTTGAGCGATTACATTTTACGTGCTTATACTTACAGCGTTTGAGTTCTGGCAAGTTTGTTTGCCGTGTCAACGGCCCGGCAAACGAGCGCCACCGACATCCGCGTCCCACGCGCGTGATGGCGACGGGAGTCCGTGATACATAGAGGGCGGGGCGCTCTGCCCCGGTCGAATCGGAAGCGTGGTGGCAGCGGGAGGACGGTGGGGGATACGAAGCCCACGACTGCTGTGCGCCACTAACACACATCCGTCGTACGAATCGGTAAAAATAATTATTGCATGTTGTGGCATGCTGTTCAATACAGTCAAAGGATATTTTGAATGTTTTATTCGATTTTTTTATTTTTAATGATCCTATTGTATTTATTTGAGAATGTCGTTCGGATCTTCCAGGAAAAACATATACCAGGTACGATTTATTAAGTGGCATCACAAAAATATCGACGAGCCCAAAATGAAGATGCAGACTTTCAGCTATATGCTACCATACATAGTTTCCAGTGGTCGCCGACGACATGAAAATGAAGGCCAACCAAATAACATAACAATGAGGGGATGCTCTCGCAGCAACACCCGGGTCGATTGAATACTTGTGGCCGGCTCCCTGGGCTTGGATCTGCCGACGAGGCTTGTCGCTCGAATATGCATTAAATTTGCAACTCTCTTTTACCAGTTTGCCCCTGTAAAAAACACTTTGTATAGTTACCACACATAAAAATCATCCTGGTGCTCACTCTGGTGATCCGGTCAGAAAAACAGTCAGAAATGAATACCATTGACTAATACTCATAACGAAACTATTATAACCACCAACATTCACATAAGACGCCACCACACACCTGATCCCCATCATATCTATAGGTCCCATACCATACGGGCAGGTAACGCGATCTAAACACTACCTACAGCCCCCCTCCCCCCCCCCCCCCCGTCCCCTCATCTGTAGTAAGACTACAGATATATACAGTTTTGCGTTCCATAGCAGTCAGATTTTGTCCCCCTCTACGACGTTTATAGTTTCCGTGCACAGCTTGATTAAGACCGACGTCTTCGTATCACACTGTTAACCCTGGTGCTAACTAGTACTAAGGGGAGTCGCCGACCTATAATCCTTCATGAGTACATAAACATTCCGTAACGCGCGCGATCGGAGTATCACACACAGCGTGCAAAGATGAGTTTGACGAAATCCTCGATCTCACAGCTGTATGATAGTGTATTTTTAGTTTTTTATAAAACAATATAATCCCGCGCATCGCCATAAGGAAAAAGAAAATACGCAAAATGGACTGTCCACCTCACAATGGCATCAATCACCCTCCTTACCCCCCCCTCCTTCACCCTACACCCGGCTGTTGCCGTCGCCGTTGCTGCCCCCTGTCCCCGTATTATACAGACGCGAAAACGCCGGCCCTGACATGGGCAACTCCCCGGCAGTGGAAGGGAGAAGAAATGCGTGATTTCGTGCGAAACTCCCCCCACCCACCCTCCCACCCATCCCCCACCCCGCCCCACTCCGGCGATGGCTAAGCAGGAAGAGACCAGACGGCTATAGGCATAGGATGGGTGGGGGGGGGGTGTAGGAAGGGGAGGGAAGGGTAGTGGAGGGACGGGGGAGGTGCTTTGGGGGGGGCGGGGTGGGGGGCGGGGGGCGACGACGATGACCACTATAGGGACGCGGGGCGGTAGGTAGATGGCGGAGCAAGAAATAATATGCGCCCGGGAGTGATATGTCCCTTCTACAAACACTGGAGGAGGATTTGTAGGACGTAGGAGCATGTATGTACTGAGGGATTGATTTCGCCGCCAGGCAGCTTGAACCCGTTACGAATCGAGGGACCCCAGAAAATGGCGCACGTGGGAGTCGAGAAGGGGGAGAGGGGGAGGGGATGGGGGGAGTTCCCAGATTTTGCAATACACAAGCGCGGTCATGTCCTGAAACCGTGTATCTGCTACCAGTACCAGGTATATCGTACGGTGCATAAGAGTAGATATTTCGGCGTTTTTTCGACGGGACGTCGGGGAACAAATGAAGAATGAATGGTGAGTTGACTTTGCAGGCGGTCTGTTCTTTTTTTTTGTGCGCACGCATAACAGAAGAAGCAGTTGTTGCGCGCGACGGGCTGCTGTGTCGCCAAAGCGAACGTTTTGGGTGAGAGCTTTTGCTTGTGCATGTAGCACTGCTGTGTCGTTTTTTTGTGTAGCTGTGTTGTTCTTGTGTGTTCTGCATATTTGTATGTTTGCATTTTTGCGTTGCATTTTGTTTTTTTTGCATTTTTGTAGTTTGTAAGACACAGTATTTCGGTTATTTTTCTCTTGTTTTGTGGTTTGTTGCTGAGTTGAGAGGTGACAGGTTGTTGTTGTTTATGTTCGTTTTTTTTCGTGTCGGCTTGCTCCCCGCACTGCACAACGATATGTACCTGGTTCAGTTTTGTAGAAATTTATTTAAAATATATTTTTAGTCGGCTTTATTCCCCTATTTTTTGCTTTTTGTTGCCTGTTTTCGGGGCGATGAAAAAGACGGCGGTGTTTTTTTTTTTTTGTACCGGTACTAGATGCTTCGTAGATTCTAGTTGTTTCTTGAACGGGCGACGGCATGCTATTCTTAGCCGTAGCTCTGTGGAGAGCTAGAGAGTTTTCTTCGTAGATGGGAGCAAGCAACAACGAAATAAATGCAGAAAGCACAGAAAAAACGTTTTTTTTGGGGGGGGAGGGGGAGACGATGTTTTTTTTGCTGGCCTGGGCTACTACTGCAAATGAAACCTCCGACCCCACTTGATGATGGTAGTGCGATCACCACAAACCGCGATTGACGGTGCCGTCATCCGCGGTCTTCCAACCACTCAGATTATTCGCCTTTAACGGATTGGCGAATCACTGACGTGCGGGTACGAAATATTTCTTCTCGCTCGCTCACTCGAACCATACACCTATACGAGTACGTATAGTGAGCTCTCCCTTTATGGGCGATGCTTGTTTACCAGGAATGCATGTTACGCATCACACGTACGCTCGCGTTATCAAATCCACGCGCCGTTCGCAAAACTCTTGCCGTTCGCGGAATTCAAAATTGCCCTTGGTGGGAATGTCTCCATTTATAATGGAAACCCCTATTTTTTAGCATTTTTGTACCGAAGGGGATGCTAGTGCTCCATCCGCTGTATTAGTGCCATTCAATAATTGCGGTTGGTTGCCGTTCGCGGGCGCCGTTCGCACGTTTGGCCAAGTTCGTGCAAACGGGCGCCGTTCGCACGTTTCTTAGCCGTAACTTGCATCCATCCCTGGTTTACCGTACCGGGGGTTAGCTTGATAGTAGGAGAATACGATGAGGCAGTATGGGACGGGCTCGACTTTTGTTCAGGTTATCTATAGTCACGCTTGATCACTCACTCGTACGCGTTACGTGCTTCCGAGTTCTGGTAATTGGTACTGTATAATTATCGTAGCGCCTGCGTCCGTCCTCGAGATGACTTCTGGACAGATACTGAAAGCGAGTAATTTATCTTGCAGATGGATAGTAACGCCTCCACAACAATATAGTATTACGGGGGACCATAGTAATCAGGACCAAATATGGTTGGTAAAAACAATGGAATATGTACATTTTTGTGTGTATCGTGGGTCCTGATTACTATGGTCCTCCGTAAATAGACGCGAAACGGGAATGCCATGACAATGCCGACGCACGCTACGGTAGGGGTGCACCGGGAATGCTCTGAAGCTCCTTACTTGAGGAACTCCAGAGTTCTTCACCCCAAAACCCATTTTTCGAAATCTCTTTGGGGTTTAGTTTATGTTTTGACTATTGCTCAGACGGATATCTTTTCTTGACCGCAGTGGATTGACCGCAGTGGATTGACCGCAGTTTTTTTTACCGCGGCTGATAACTTCCGCCTCAGGAAACCGATGGCCACGCGCTCGCGGCGGTGCCTCCGCACATGTCACGCGCCGCCATCTGGGAAGTCTCGCGACCCTCTTCGCTGAGCTCGGCGAACAATCACGGTAGAAGTCCGAAAAAGTTGACATAATTTGCTCAAAGCCTAAAGTCCCTGTATTGAAGACAATCGCACCCAGTATACTGATGTGATCCAGTATATACTGGTGGCTGTGGTTTAATCTCAAGTCTGAGATATGCTGATTGAGTCCAGTGTACTTGCGTGTACTTCCCGCTCAGCCAAGTCTCTGTTTTCAAGTCGAAAATAATCAACATTAACGACAGTAGAAATGGCAATCAACACACATAACCAACATATAAGTTGATCAAGTTATTATGTGATTGTACATATAATCCGATCACCGAGGCACTGGTTATTTGATTACGTGATTATGCAACTACTCGTGACTAATCAACAGCCACTTGATTATAATCAAGTAATCCCAGTTAACTAATGACGGAATTGCCAAAATAACCAATAATCGTAAGAAATCAAGCCATTGATCTTATTATTATTTTTTGCCCTCCAAAAATATAGCGTAGGTGCCGTTCCGATTTAAATTGAATATCCTTCCGTAAAGCAGTAGTATCTCTCCTATGACTCTCTGCCAACCATTTCCCAATTTCCCTTCCCCACATAGTTATTCGGTTGGGGAGCCCTGCCAACCAGAAAAAAAAATGGTCGACACATGCTACGCGTGACGGTCGAGGTGCACGCATTTTTTTCTGAGTCTCTTTCCTCACTTGGGGAGCTCTAAATCTCACCCAAAAACTGATTTTTGAGAAGAATCAAAGTGAAACCCGATGAACAAACCTATGGCCAAGGTGTACAAAAAAATCATACGTATTGCAAAAAAATAAGAATGACATTCTGACGATTTTGGGTTAAGGAGCCCCGTCATTGTCATTCAGAAACAAAAAAAATACTCAACCAAAAAGTGCTACCTCTGTTGTAGCACGCGTCTTCCGTACGTGCTACCATATTATAGGGGTAGCACACGCGTCTTCCGTTCGGTTTCACACGTACGTGCTACCTGGTACCATATAGGGGTAGCACACGTCGTCGGTATCCATCATGAAATACAGGTATTTATCATGAAATACGCGCAGACCCCACTTGGCGCTTGCTGGGGACGAGGGCGATATTTGGACTATTACGGAGGACCAAAGGTAATCAGGACCTACGATACACACAAAAACCTATATATTCCCCTATCTTTGCTAACTAACTATATTTGGTCCTAATTACTATTTACCCCCGTAATACGAGTATATGCCACCTTTCGCGGGTGGCGCAGGCGTGTAGGAAATAACGACATAATGACCTCGTGAAAGAGTCTGTGGTCGCCAGAGGGTATCCTGGATACATCCCCGGGTTTCCTATATACGTTTGAGTCCGAAAAATCGATGCCTCCGTCCAACCGTAAGGATGACCACCTAGGGAAAAGAAGGACTGTATTTTATTGGCGCTGCATTTACAGCAACGGCACGACCTCGTGAAAGAGCCACGCTATAACGCACAGGCCCCTGTGCTGTGTTCTGGTCCTGAACGCGGCCTGTCGCTGGAAGTCCCTGCCGCCGCAGATACTGATGGAGAGGCGAGCCGCCCCGCCGATGCTCTCTGTTCTCTGTTTAGAACGAGCAGAATCAGATCACATCAGAATCGGAGCGTACGAAACCCCTGCCTCCTGAGATAATGATTTGGGACACACGTCATCCCTCTCTCTTTACGTTCTGCCCAGTACACGACAACAACAGCAGCAATACTCGTACTCGTTGAAGGAGCGGCAAGCACCTCCGCGATTCAATGTGGTCTCTCATGAAGAAGCTACCTGGTACCTGGTACATAATAATAAGATAGTACTTCTGTAGTACTGACTTGCTATTAATAGGAGCAACCTGTATACTGCTGTACGTACCAGGTACTGCATACCTGGTACAGCAGTACGAGTTTTTTTTTCATTCCGCCGTCAAAGTGAAAGAACATTCGCACGATGGCGGATAGATCATACGATATCCCTGTGGTATCATAGATCGGATCTATCCATACGGGCGGCATCGCTACGATTTCTTATCATGATCTGCTATGAAACCTACCTGAATTCGGACGTTCGTCACGACTATTAATATCTATGTACTCCGTAACCCTACGAACTACCAGGTACGTACCTGGCATGTACTACTGTACTACTACTGCTGCTGCTGCTACTACTACTACTACTACTACTACTACTACTACTACTACTACTACTACTACTACTACTACT
>JAYJMJ010000354.1:5012270-5030962 GCA_036873875.1 Laminaria ephemera
GGACAAAGATACGCAGCAACCCCGACGATTGTTCGTATGAAGTACAGGCCTGTGTTGCGAGATGTTTCCTGGCGAAACAGACGTCTTGAGACTTGTGCTGATCCAAGCCTTTATTGTTCCAACTTGTGACGTGAAACAATGTGTCGGACACGCCGACAGACGTGAGGAGCACAGTAGTACAGGTAGGTGTTTTTCGAGTGTGAGAAAAAAATAGTTGTTTTGCACAAAAAAAACAAAGTGAGCATCAAACAAACTCGACAAAGATACGCAGCAACCCAGATACGCAAGAACCCCGACGTTTGTTCGTATGAAAATACATGCCTGTGTTACGAGACTTTTCTTGGCGAAAGAGACACCTTAGGGTTTGTGCTGCTCCGATCGTTGTATTGTGCCAACTTGCGATGTTAAATGTGATGTCGGACAAGCAGACAAACGTGTGTGGAGAACAGGTGCTGTTCGAATATGTGGGAGAAAAAAATGTTTTTTTTCCCCAAAAAACAAAGCGGGCTCGGACAAACATACGCAAGAACCCCGACGACTGTTTGTATGAATATAGGCATGTGTGTTGCGAGACGTTTCCTGGCGGAAGAGACATGTTAGGGATTGTGCTGCTCCGAGCGTTGTATTGTGCCAACTTACGATGCGAAACACAGTGTTGGACACGCAGACAGGGCGTGAGGAGAACAGGGGCTTTCCGAATGTGTGGGAGAATAACAAAATGCACACAAATGTTTTTTCGAGTATCAAAATCTTAACTCTATTTTGCTATTAAACAGTTGGGCATCAAAGTTTAACTCTATTTTTAAGTTAAAAAGTGGGCATCACGCGAACTATATATAAGGCCAGGTAGATAATAACAATATGACATACATATATATCACATGTTGGCGGTGTTTGAGCTGTGAAAATAGCCCTCTTATAGCTCTCTTTTCCCGTCGATGAGCTACAAGAACTACCATGATACTCGTACTACTAGTACCTGGTAATAGTTTAGTAGATGAGCTATCACATCATGTTGTTTATTATATGTTTGCCGGGCGTGATCTGCTATGACATATAGCTCTTTTTACACATGTTTGCCGGGTGTGAGCTAGTATAGGAGAGCAAACTCAGCTCACTCACATATTGCTCTTGATAGCCCACCGACTGGGAAAATGCGCAACAAACTCCGGGCACATCCCCACACGGACGGTTGATGGTATGTAAATATTCCCGATTCACCGCGCCAATGAAGTTTTCAACCCCTACGTATAGCCCTATCTGCGCGTGGTGATACCAACATACATACACGGTCTCAAGTTTACGATACTACTGTGACCGACATTGAAGCTCATCATGCTGCACATTGTCAGATGGTAAACATAATAATAAATACTACTGGTATTGTGACGGCAATAATATCCCATCCATGGTGGATGGATGAATTTGCCAAAAACGGACTGATCTTTAGACCCACAGATGCACAGACAGTAGTCCAACAGCGGACAGGAACACAGTTTTGAGTGCAGGCTGGTTCACGTTAAAAGTGCCAAATGTTGAGCCTGGCGAATCCTGCATGCAACGTCAACCCGAATGCCACATGGTCGGTGTCATACGGACTGCTATGATCAGGGGGGAAACGTGACACATGCTCAGATTCAAAATATATTAATTCGGGCGAAAGTTACATGCCTAAAAACGTGTAAACTACGGCAGAAAAATGGCTTCGCCGAGTTTTTTTCGTCTTAAAATAAATACCAGGTACCTGGTACGTTTTTTTACTTTATTCCACAGCAGCACAGGAGAAAGCTCATGGACGCCTTCTCTCTTATCTCTCTTGAAATTCATAAAATAGTCCAAGCATTTTGGACGATGGTGAGTATTGATCATTATTATTATTATTATTGCCCTCCGACAATGTAGCGTAGATAATCCTAAACATCAACATTTTTTTTTTAGGTTTTGGTTCCTCTGTCAAAATCCGATTTCACGGATTCAACTGTATGGCCCCAAGACCAAGGCTACATGGTAGGGGGGGTCCCTTTTAAGGCTTCTTTTTTCAGCGGCTCTGAGTCACGCGCGAGAAGAGTAGCTGCCCAGTTTCTCTGTGCTGTTCGGTTTCACGATATGCACGGCCATATAAAGTTTTGATACGTTGCTCAACAAAAACAATTATAGTCTGGTTTTTAGTGATGCACAGAGCGTAACCTCGGCAGTGAAAATGGGGTACCTCTCCTACCACCGTAACATCAGCCCATTACAAAAAAAAATGTTCTGCCGAAACCAGCCGGCGTCATGCACCCCAAGGCATGATCGTAGGAAGTCTGGCACAATTATTCGAAGATCTGACAAAGTCGTACATATGATTTTGAGCAAAATGTTACCTCAAAATCGATTTCTACTGAAAGCAAGTAATTTCAAGGCTATGCCGTAAATTTTTACCGTTTTTTCGTACAAAAGTCCGAATGTCCACGCCGTTTTTGTGAAGTAGACCCTGAAACTTCGCACACGTGTTCTATGAGCCCCTGCCAAAAATCGAAAGACCGGGGTGTTCCGTTTTTATTTTTTCTTTCGTGAGAAAATTGGTGTCCCTTAACGCCTGAAAACCCAAAAAATATCCGAAAAAAACGTATTGACCAAATATCTGACAGGAAAACACACACACCCCGTTCTTCGATTTTTCGTCAAGGGTTCATAAAAAACGTGTGCGAAAATTCAGAGTCTAACTCGCAAAAACGGCGTGGACATTGGCCGGGCTCAAAATTTGGCACTGCTGACGTGAACCAGCCTGTACCAGATATAATAAGGATATGTTAATTGGCTCGCTAGGCAGTCAGAAGTTGGGGGTGCTTTCATTTCGTTCTTATGCCACTCCCCTAGGCACTTCCCGGAGGGGAACCTTGTACATGGTATTATTGTTGAAAGGCTTGGTTTGTGTAGGCAATTGGTTAACCTTTTACCAGTGGTCAAACGGACTAATACCCTCTAATACCTTAACAAATGGCGTCGTCGGTAGGACGATGGGTTTTTGGTTGTGGTCAAACGAGCTATCACCCTCTAACACCTTAACAGTATACATCCCCAGAGAGAAGAAAACCAAGGGAGACAACACCAGAAATTTAAAAATGAATGGCCAAGGGAACATAATATAGAATACGCCGCCGACGTGCAGTCATTGATGTCCTTAAACGGCATTTAATAATAGTTTTTGATGTTTCAGGTTTTTCACACCTGCCTGAAAGCTCAGTCACGTTCGCCCGCAAAAAGAGTACCACGAGATGCCAATATTATAGCATGCAACTCCCCGAAAAAAAGTTGGACCTAGTTGCATGCCTTGTATGTAGTATGCAAATGAAACTTTGCACACCCCGGTAAATAAGGTGGTTGCTATGGGGACACAGAGTATTTCCTGCCAGGTTTGCCTATTGAGCAAGTAGGTCCTCGTTGTCACTCGCCACTTGCTTGACGTTGGGAAAAGAGCAGCGTTATATTTTAAAAAAAGCAGGTCAGGAAAAAGTCTGGGGAGGACAGGTGAGGATGCACATATTTGACCTGTCCCCTGTTTTTCCAATTAATAGTAAGGTCTCCGAAGTAGTACCAAATCCGTTCCCGTATCCTACTCCTAGGTTTTACCGGCCTTCGAGGGCAATAGCACAACACTAGCCTACCCTGATGAGCCGAAATTGGAAGAACCGAGAAAACGCCGGTTCCGCGAACTGCAGTACACCATGAGTCGAAGATGGGGCTCCTCCAAACCCACTCCCACACCTCTATACGACCGCGAGGCTACGAAGCTGCGAGGAAACGCCAATAAAAAAGAGAAAATGAAGGAAGCCTGGCTGCAAGGGGTCACAAAAACGCCAAGCGCGGACAACCACCGTCACACCAGCATGGGGGCGGGACGGGGCGAGAAGGTGTCGACGAAATATAAAAGAACCACTATACCGCCACATCCCCAGCAACGGGGAAAGGGGCGAAAATGTGTCACTGAAAAGGTAGAAGGCGAAAATCACGAAGTCCTGTGCCACAGTATGAGCAGCTGGACTACACAGACCGCCCCCAACTCTGAGCGGGAGGGAGTCGGCAGGAAGGCACAAAAAAACCCCCATTAAAGCACGGTCCTGCTCAGCAACATAAGCGGCCAGATTGCCCGGACCGCCCCGGCTCTTAGCGAGGGGGGGGGGGTCGGCAGGATGAAACTAGAAAATAACACGAAACGACGGACCCGTCCGGCAGTATGAGCGGCCAGATCACCCAGACCGACCCCGGTTCCGGACGGGAGGGGAGGCGGCAAGACGAAAAAATAATAGAACAACCCCGAACCCCACCCCAAAAGCTCAACAAACGCCAAAAGGAGATCGTATGGGAAACCCTGACCCCCAAAACCCATAAAAACGGAAAACTATCGAGCGCAGCGGTGACGCGATAATCAGCTAACCACATCTACGCCTCGAGATTCGTCGACATTTCGTTGGACCCCCCGTACAAATGCGCCAGCCAAATGGACTTGAAGATACCAAGAACCCCGTACGGCTCCCGTGGAAGACGTGTAGTTCGCCGGAGAAAGAGGAGCTTGATCGGTCCCAGGTCATCCAGAAAACGCAATAAGTATACTCCATCCATAGTCGTATTCGCGCTGATTTTTCCAAGCCACCATAAACCGTCGTCTCCCTTGTACTAAATGTGAGCACCGTTTGGAAGAACCGTGGAGCTGTAGCGGTGAGGCCAATCCGTGCACCCGTAGCCGGACGCCAGAGAAATATCGTCGTTACCCCAAGAAAGTTCCAGTTGGGCAGCTCCAATTCGCATCCGGCAGTACAGGTGGTTGGTTCGGCGGTGCTGGCTCGGAGTGCCGGTCCAGTAGAGCATAATCTGGTGGCAAGAGAGCTAGAGGATCATCTCCCGTTCCAAAAATGAGCGAGAGAGTTCCATCCAATGCGTCTCGTATATCACCGCGACGATCCCGCCTAAACCGAGAACAGATCGGCGTCCGGTGATCTTCTCCACTTCGAGGCGTTGAAGGGAGGTTGACACGTCGTCTTAAGTGACGTGGTACGGAGGGGGGTTACTTGCAGAAGGTGTTGAGCACGTATTGCGTCAACCCCGCCTGCAACTACTTCGGCATGTCGTTACTGCCGTGGGAGTTGGTACAGGGCTTGAAGCGCCCTACTGAAACGCGGCGGTGGGCATCCGCACCGGGCATGTCGGAAGGCAGGTCCAAGTATAGTCTAGGAGCTTAGCGCCGAGAGGGAAACCGTCCGGGGTAGGGGAAGGGGCTGACTGCACGGATTTGGGGGGGGGCATCCAATTGAGCGAAAGTTTGGCCTTGGAGGCTTTGGTGTCCGTACCAGCCTTCACGCCTTGACGGAAGGTGGCGGCCGTAACGTACACCCCAGCCCAATCGTCAACTCCCTGACGCAGCGCGTCGGAAAGGGCGGACTTTTGGCGGTCCACGTACGAAACTGTGAGGGTATGATGCTCGCGAATGATATCGTAGGGGCGCCATTGGCGGTCTGTCGCCAGGTCGCAGTTGGCGAGCTGGTCGCGGGACAAACTAGGATGTCCGGCGACCCCGGCGCGTTCGAAAATCGGGAGATGTGAAAGCCTACCCATGTGGACCAAGCTGGGAGCTAAACCGTTTGCGGCGCTGATCGAATAGTTGTATGCGAATTCCACAAAGCTGCGAGCACATCCCAATCACTTTGGCGCTCGTTGACGACTATGGCCAGCATTTGGGCTAGTGTGTGATTCACAGGCTCCACACCACCATTGCCGTTCGGATGGCAGGAGCTGGTGGCGATTTGGCGAACCCCGAGAAACTTGTGGACAGCGCGCGAAAGCTTCGAGAAAAACCGGAGGCCATAGTCTGAGAGCATGATGCGCGGGCACCCCCAGAGGGGGATGTACTGGTTAATGAGGACGTTAGCCGTGCCCACAGTTGTGAAATCGGCTGCAGTGACTGCAGATGTGTCCGCGCGGCGGTTGAAACGGTCAGTGAAGAGCAAGATCTAGGTGTCCCCGAGCTTGACCGGAAGAGGGCCGAAAAAGTCGACGCTGATGGCGATGCCAGGTCCCGCTGGTAGGGGCACCGAGATGATGTGCCAGCGAACCGTCACTCGCGAGGTTCTCCGTGCTTGGCATTTCAGGCCTCTACGAAAGCCACGAAAGAGTGCAAATGTCCATGCTAATGCATTAGTAAAACCGTTCCAGCATTTGTGCGGAATGCGCGTGGTGCCGAGGTGAACCCGTCGAATGGCGAACCTGCATGACCCAAGGGCACTTGAGCAGCGGCACGCAGATACGAGTAGACACGTCGTTCAACTAACAAGCCGCGCGTTCTGCCGGTCGCTACGAGCCAGAAGGGGGGGGCGGAGTTGATTTACAATTGGACAGAACGATGCCGTCCTTAGATATGTGGCGGCGACCCTTGCCAGCAAGCTCCCGAATCTCTGAAGGAGGGGGGCTGGTGTGAGGGAAAACACGAGAAAAAAATCGGTGGGCAGGATCAACGACCGGCCAAGAATGGTGAATCACATGGTGGCTTGGGGCGTGGACTCGGCCTGTTGCTCCCGCTCCCTATCGGCGTGCTAATATCGCGAGACGGCATCACCAAACTCCATACTGCAATTCGGCAGCAGCGTCAAGAACATCGAAGTCAGCCATTGCGGCGGAGGGGATGCCAGGCGGGGGTGGAAGTCTTAAAGATGAGGTTCCACAGGCTCGGCGCTTTCGCTGTCGGACAGAATGGGTACCGTCGGGACAGGCGAAGAGGCAGGAGCAGGGACCGTAACGACGGCCGGAGGCGATCGCGGCCGTGGGGCTCGCTGAGGTGTGTTGACCCGCCGAACGGGTGAGCGAGGGGCCCCACCGGGCCCGAAGCCAATATCAACCACAGGTGGCGCAGTGCCTGTAATTGTGGCTGTTTGCCCGTGCGTCCGAGTGGAAATGAGGCGCAAATACAGCGGTGTAACGGTAGTTGCAGGCCTTGGAATGCCAGGCGGCGACGGGGCGGACGCTGCCGGATCAGCGATCGCGACGGAGTCAGCTGTCTGTGCAGTTCTCATTGGTGAAGGAGCATGTTGGGTAACATTTGCCGCTGCGACGGGGGCTTCTGTGAGCCCGTGCCGCCCACGGAAGATGCGGGAAAAACTGAAGCGAAGGTGGTGTCGGCGACAGGCAAAAATTCTCCCGTGGCCGTGAGGACCCGTTGTTGTTATGGTATCCACGTATCCGCCTACTTGTTATCGTACATGCCATTACTAGTAGGAATATCATTGTGAACGAGTGGTTTGATGGGTAGATGATCTCGCCTGAAGTAGTTACAATGACGTAACAGTTGCCATCGCTTTTTCGTCAAGCGAGCCCAGAAGAAAAAAACAGCATCGCGAGCAAAAAAGCAAGCGTCATCAAATGTAAATAAAAAGAGCAATATCATTATTAATAAAAAAAATGATTTAAGGTTCGTCAAAAGTCATATCATAATAATATAATAATCGAACAAAAAAACAAACGTGATCTCACACACTCTCTTCCTCTTCGTACATAATATAAATATATACCACTGAGAACAACTTTTCATAAAATAATATAGTACGTACTACTGACGAATTGATCGTCACCCCCCCCCCTCCCCTGCTACTCTCATCTTCACGTGAAGTTGCCCCGCGTGCGTACCAAAACCACTACTCGTATATACTACAACAACAGACCAGCTATTTCTTTACTGCAGCCCAATCACCGAGTAAAAAAAATAAAACAAGCCAGCTAGTATCATCCTAAACTAGCTCCTGGACATAGCTCTTCTTATTACGCTCTTGCTACTACTACAAAGTCAAATTCACGAGTGCGGCGTGCGTGCGTGCGTACGTGCGTGCGTACGTACGTGGTGCGCGCGTGCTTTCTCCCTTTCTACTGAAAATTACCCAACAAGTAAAACCGTGCGAAAACACAGAACAGACCATATATATTGTAAGTACCATACATAGTAATCATATATATGCTATATAAATAGAACCAAAAAGCTACATAACAAAGTGCCAAGAAAGCCATACCCTATATTTTATCGAACCATAAAGCTAAAGTGCCAACAACCAAGTAACAAAAATAAGTAACGAAATAATAAAAAAGGCTTAAAAAAGAACAAGAAAACAAGAAGAATACGAGATCGAGCACAAACCATGCCTCTTTCCTTTCTCTCTCTCTCTCTTCCATCTTCCCCCTCTTCCCCGCCCCGTCCCCACCCCCCCCTCTCTATCCTTCTCGTTGTGTGTAGTGTGTTCCTGCCTCTCTCTCCGGCGGCGGCTGGTCAAACCCGCCCGTAAACTGCCTCTTCTTTGCGTGAGTATCAACAAAGCTATTGTACTTGCTGACACATACCTACCCGGTAAATAAAGTATGCGTTGTATGTATGAAAACAAATAGAGTTTGATGGCGCAGCCAATAACTCTAGCCAAATATTTTAGCCAACGGCTTCACCGATTACCCTAGCCGACAACTGTAGCCAACGACTCTAGTCGACGACTCTAGCCAACAACTCTTGCCGATGACTCTAGCCAACGACTCTAGCCAATGTCTCTAACCACTGACTCTAGCCAATGACTCTCGCAAACGACTCTCTCTAGCTAGGGCCTGAAGCCCTAGAGAGCTGGAAGAACGATGGTACACAAACATGTACCTCAACAGACAGCACAACAACAAGCAACATTTATGGTTTGTTTTTTTTAGATGGGTTGCCCATCATGCGCGAAAACAGCGAATCGACATTCAATCCCTGCTTGAAAACGCCTGAGCCGGAAACCCCTTGTGCGCGTGGGCAACACCAGTAGTACCCATATGCGCTGCCCCCCCCCCCCCCCCATTCATAACACACAACACGTATGACACACATACAAGACGCGCAAAAAGAAGAAGAGCACCCGCCGCCTGAACTGTGGACAGCAAAGAAACACGCAACAAATAACATAAAATCCGTGTCATCAAGCTCTAAACTGAAAAAAATGTGTCAACCATAACCATGCTCGACAATTGTCAATTTTCAACACAACGAATAACTACCCCCCCCCCCCTCCCAAACCTCGCTCTCCCTCTCTCACACGCAACTTATGAGTCGCCGCCGGGACAAGGACACCAACCGCTACTTCCAGAAAAACCACCCAAAAAAACGCGACAGATACCAAAGTACCACCAGAGGGCGTGCGTGTGTGCGTATGTGTCATGCCCCGCCTGCCGTAAAAAGAGAGTACACAGCTCTCAAACCATGTCAAAACAGCTGCCCGAAGTCAAAATGCAGTGCGTGTGGGAGATACAGAAAAAAAAAATGAAAGAGACGAAAAAGGAAAGAAGAAACACTTGTCGATCAACGAGCGACAGTCTGCCACTATTCATACTAATAGTGGAAAAATAGGTACTAAGGTCGGTATTCTAGAAACGGATGAGACAAAACAAAACAACTACTTGGTATCATACTCATCAAGTAGGCACCTTAACTTCCTGGGTACAGTAAAAAAAAAAAACACGAGCAAAAAAAATGAGCAAAAAAATACCAGGTACAGGTATACAATACAACAAAGCTCCATCACCTCCCTCCCCCTCTTTGCTTGTTTTTGCTCTAAAAAAACGTCCAACTTCTTGAAACTCACACGCAAAGTTAGCTTACTGGTAGACACCGCAAAGCAACCTCAAAACAAATCCGCGCCGCACGCGTGCACACGCGAGCCTCATACAGACGGCACACGAGAGAGCCACCGACAAACGGCGCCGCAACGAGCAGCGCTTTTCGCGGTGCGGCATCATCAACAACACAACAAAGACAGACAAACAAACAGACAGACGGACAGCGTGGCTGACATAAACCGCGCAAATCAAGACGGAGCACTACGGACGAATGACTAACGACGCACACACGCACGACAAGCGTCCCCCTCCTCTAACAAAAGAGCACGAGTGGCACCATCTTGCGGTGCGTGTTGTACCCGGAATCTAGAGCGGAAATCCCAGCGGTATCCCGAGCTGTATCCCGAACGGTATCCCGAGCGGTGTCTCGAGCGGTATCCCGAACGGTATTCCGATCGGTATCCCGAACGGTATCCCGAACAGTATCCCGAGCGGTATGCCGAACGGTATATCGAACGGTATCCCGAACGGTATCCAACAACGGTATCCCGAGCGGTATCCCGAACGGTATCGCGAGCGGTATCCCGAACGGTATCCCGAAAGGTGTCCCGAGCACTATCCAACAACAGTATCGAATAAGGGTATCCGGCACGGCAGCCCGAGCGGTATCCCGAACGATACCCCGCACGGTATCCCGAACGGTATTCGGAGCGGTATCCCGAGCGTTATCCTGAGCGGTATCCCGAGCGGCACACGATTTGCTCCCAAGGTACGACTAGAAGCGCCTCGTTCATGGAAACCCGCGGTCCACGCGAAGGCTCCGGCAATCTAACATCAAAACGGCAACACTTTCTACTACAGTACTACAATGTCCCTCGTAATTGTTTTCTTATTTGCCAAGAAACAACGTACCGTCACTTGCAACACGCTCGCGCCATCGCGAGCAGTGCTTCCCCCCCCCCCTCCTCCCATCAATCCGCTCGCGCCCCCCGTCAAGTAGCAAAAGCGCGACGGTGGTACCACCCCGAGCGGCGCATGAAGGATATCCCCACACCAATATTCACCCGATAAAATCACGCATCCTCGCGCTTGCCGCGTGAGCGTGCGGTCTGTAAACAAAACTTGGGTGAGTATTCCTCCTTCCATCTCTCCCGAGTAGAAGTAGGCGTAGTCTATTGCTAACCCTCACCGCGTGGTCCCCCACTGCCGCGGGATCACGGAAAGCGCGCAAGGTGCCACCATGCGCCCTTCGCGTGGTACTCCTCCCCCCCTCACCCTCCACACACACACCCTCCCCTGCAATCCCCCCTCCCAACGTCCCATCCCGTCAATCTCGGACCACGACCTCGTTTCGTCGCATCTCAGGCCTCGGTGGGATGGAACGGTTGACAGCCAGCGCCATCCCCTACTCAATCGGGAAAACCCTCATCAGGAGAAAAGGGCGTTTCCCTGCCGGGGGGGCTTTGCGGCCGTCGTTAGCGAGGCCTGCGTTATATTCTGATGCGGCATCTTGCGGTGGTCGCGGCCGCCAATGCCCCCCGCGCCACCTACACCACCGACACCGCCACCGTAGTGCTTCTGCTTTTCACGGATGTCGCTCACTCCGCCGCCGCCACCGTGAGATGGCATGGCCTCGATATTGCGACCGACGGCCGGTGCGATCCCCCCCCCCCGCGCTGCCGCCGCCTCCGCTGTCGCAGTTGTCGCCGCTGGTGCACGCCTCTTCGGATCAAGAACAGACGTGGTCGCTGCCCATAGGTTATCATCCGGATTGATCGCAATGCCGTCGGCGCCGTTAAGTTTGCCCGAGAAATCGGCACGCAAGGACGGCAGCACCCTCGACAGTGGCGCCGCCCGTACGTCCCGCCGCCAGACCGGGGATCGTGCGCCCCGTGGGTCCGCGGAAGCCCGAACCGCCGCCGTCCCCACCCCCGAGGTCGACGCTGATGCGCGTGTCGTGGGTAGGGCGGGAACGGAGCCCGTGTGGAAGTGGGCGGGTGACGCGCGGATCCCGGCGAAGTTTAGCGTGGTCGCGTACGCTCGGTTGCCGCTGGCGGCGCTGCTGGCAGGACTGGTGCTGCTGGTAACGCTGCTTTGGGTGCGGTTGTGCGACTTGCGCCTGGGCGTCAGGGGTTTCTGCAACGGTGCAAACTGCACGTTCAAAACCGGGGGGGGGCGGTCGGAGGAGGGGGGGGGAGGCAGGGGGGGTGGGCGGAGGTGATTCAGAATTTACTCAGGTCACTAAGATCGTTTTGTGTCCAAGCAGCAGCAGGGAACAAGCAGTTACAGCGCGTCGGTCTAGGCTCTGATTTCATGTCGTGGCGCGACGGCGAATCCAAAGCATGTGTCCCAGCGGACGCTAATGACGTGCGGTACTCGCAGGTTCTCGGTTTCCCCCCTGGCATGATCCTTTTTCTCAACCGAAGCGTGCAACTCTCCGGGAAAACGTGTCCGCTACACTCCGCACATCAACAGAGCCAGAGGGAGAAGAGAGCAGCGACCCACACACAAGATATTGATTTGGCACGCATCTAGTAGGCTAAGCTTAACACCAACGAGAGAGTAGGCAGAGCGGGGTGGGGCAGGAAGGGGTTTAGTGGGCAAGCCTACCTTGATGTCCATCTTTTTCGGCAACGGAACGCGAGGCTCGTCCCGCACAATCAACATCGGTCTGGTCGTCGCCTCTTCGTCGTCGCCCCCTCCCTCGTCCGGCGTTTGCGTCGGCGCGATCTCAGCGACCGGTATCACCACTGGCCTGGTCACCGCATCTTCGCCTTCGCCTCTTCCCTCCTCAGGCGTTTTCTTCGCTGCGCTCTCGGAGACCGGTCGCTTCTCGGGCCCGGCGAACGATGTTGGCCCAGCGGCAAGCGTGGAAAGGGCGCCCTGCTCTCCAGCTCTCTTCCCCGCGCTGGAGCGCCGCCAGAGCCGCTTCAGGAGGTTGAACTTCTGCTCAACGGACGCGGCGGACGACAGCTCGTCGGCAGCGGCGTCTTTCCCGCCCCCCACGGCGGACTCTCCCTTCGCAGTGTCCCCTGACCGCGCCGCCGTCTCCAGCTCAAGCGGGAAGCCCCATGGCTTCGGGATCAGCTGATACGCAGGCGCACGGTTTGCTTCGGTCAGAGCACCCTCACGTTCGTCGATGGCGTACATGGCGGACGCTAGGGACATGGTTCTAACCGCCGGCCTTGCCAGGTCGTCGGCGACATCGTCATCGTCGATCACCGTGCGAGCCGCCGTGGGAGCAAGTGGCTTCGAGGGCATGGAGCGCGTACCCTCCAGCGGTGTGTTTGTGGTGGTGGCAATGGCTCGCGAAATCCTGCTCCCCGTTTTTTCCGTCGCCATCGCCGCCACCGCCGTCGCCGCCGTCGCTGCTACCGACACCTCTGTTTCTACTGTCGCCGCTGCCTCTACCGGCGGCACCTGTTCCTTTGCCCAGTTCCACCCCCCCTTTGACACGGTCAATCTCGAGGGGCTTCGGACGCCCGCAAGGCCTTCGGGGGGAGTGGGTAGTCGCGTGACGTCAATTTCGTGTTCGGCAAAGTTCGTTTGCGTCGATATGGTGACTCCACTAGGTACTGGCGGAGGCTGAAGGTCAATCTCCAAGCCGACGGTGCGAACGCGGCCGCCGTTGGCGTCGTCTCCGCTTAAGGGTGCAACCATGGTGTGCGCCGCCGGCAACGGGCGCAAGCCACCTAACGCCGACACCGAAATGTGGCCGCTACTGAAGTCACTCAATCCGCTCGGTGCAGCAGACGCTTCTCCTGTCGTGGTCGGCGGCGGCAGCGGCTTTCGCTGGCGGCCGCGTCCCCGAGCTTTTGCAATGGTGGCGGCGGCGGCGGCGGCAGCAGCGGCGGGGCGCTCAGATCTAGGCGGGAGTCCGCCTTTCGTCGTTGATGCCTGTGCCATCACCGCAAAACGTGGTGACGATGGCGACAAAGGCTCACGCGGAGCTTCTGCGCCATCCAGGGGAGCTGGCAATTGCCAGGTACCCCTGTGTCCCCCCATTGAGGCTGTTGACTTGTGCGCGGCCGATCTTTCACCTGGCCTTGTTCCCAACGCGCTCACTCCGGCGATGCTATGCTCCGTTGGTGCTCGCGCCTTCGCAAGCTCGTGGCGGCGAGCTCGCCGATCGCTGTCCCAGGGGCGGCCAAGGGGCGGTGGAACCGGCGGCGGGCTGCCTCGAGACGACACGACCGATGCCGACCCGCCGGTGGCGGCGATGTGGAGTTCGATGCGCCGGGTCGCCGGCGCAAAGCTGTCGCGGAGATTATCCGTGTAGACGGAGGCTATCGGCGCGCGCAGCGAGAGGCCGTCCTGGTCACCGCCGAAACCCTTCGTGTTGTCCTTGCCGTTGCCGTGGCCACGCCCCGCGTCGCCCTCCCCGCCTGTTTCCGCCACCTCGCGGAGTGGCGCGAAGGTCGCATTGTCCTGATACGTTGCGGCTTGGGCGACCGGGCCCCCCTCAGTGTCGATCGCGGTGGGTGCCGCTCCTCGCGCCCGAGCGCTCCAACCCGTCTTCACAGCGGGAAGCCACCGTGAGTCGGCCGTGGTGCTTTCCGGCACCGTCGTCTTGGTGCACACAGAACCATGGACAGCATTTCTGTGCCTACCTTCCGCCTCCGGCATCGCCGGGCGAACTATCAATTGATCTTTTTCGCCGTCGCGACCCGTCACGACCGCGCCGCCGCTCTTGCGACGCGCAAACTGTCCCATCTCGGCTTCGGGCAACAACATCGACGAGGCGACGAGAGCGCGCTGCGGGACCCGGTTATCGGCCGGAGACAGGTGAGGCCTGACTCTTGACGTCATCCTCCCCCCGGCGTCGCGGGCCGACCTTGTCGCGTGTCCGCGGGGAGGGGCCGCACGTCGTCCGGCGCCGCAGGGGTGACCGGCTGCGGCTGCCTTGGTCGCTGCCGCCGCTGCATCTGCCTTTGCTTTTACTCTGGCTCCCGCGACGCCGACGACATGCCACGCTCGCTCCGCTCTTTCGCGTCGGAGAACCCCCGACGCGCGGAAGATGGTTGCCGCCGAGGGTAGCGATTCCTTTTGCTCCCTTCTCCTTTTTCCGCCGAAAGCGTCGGCCGAATCTAAATTGTTCCAGTCCTCCCCCTCATCCTCGTCCCCCTTCTCGATCTCAGTGGGCACGCGAGAGGCGTTTCGGGCGAGTAGCAGCTCGTTGAGCGCCCCGGGAGACCGGACGCCCGCGATCACGTTTCCTCGCGCGTCCGATCCCTTGCAGCGGTCCTCACCTTCCCAACTCTCACTCCCGCGCGCAAAGCCAGCCAACGAGCTTCGTCTTTTCGGCGTCGCGGGTGCCGCGGGCACCGGCAGCAGAGATACGAACGTCTGACCGCATGAGGATGTGTCGCTCAGGCTTGTCCTGGGATTGTGCCGGAACCAAGCGTCCGAACCCTTTGCCACCAGCCTGTTGCCGCGAGCGTTCTCCTCCAGCTCAAGAGCGATCGGCGGTCTGTTGGAGCCATCGCCCTCCGCTCTCACTGTTATCTCCCCCCACCCAGGAGGCGTGCTTGGGGGGGCATCGGTTAGAGCGCGAGAACCTATGCTGTCTTGCGCGCTGCCCATGGTGTGCACCGGTGACCACGTCCCGTCCAACGTCAACGAGATCCTTCTCCCTTTCGGCTTGGACGTCCCTCTCTCCCCCACCTCGACCTCCCCTTCCTCCTTCGCTGTGCCACGGCCTCCCTTTTCCCAGCCATTTCCATCGCCGGCCCCGTGTCCCCTCGCCGACGCCGCGTTTTTCTCTCCTTCCCGTCGAGCCTCCTCCTTTTGCTCTTCGAGCTCCTGGCACCGCTCGAGCTCTTCTTTCACTGGAGACAACAACGACAACGTGGACGAGGACAACGACACCGATGGCGACGACGACAGCAACGACGACAGCGACAACGGCGACGGTAGCATCGGCACCACCGCGTATTCATCGCCGTCGTCGTCATCACCGAAACCACCAACCGGGACTGCTTCAGCCGCATGAACACCGCCGCCGCCGACTTCATAGGTGCTCGCGCCTGCCCCTCCCCCCTCTTCGTCCTCGTCCTCGTCCTCGTCGTCCTCGCCCTCTCTGTCCTCTATCGGGCACAGTCTCGATGACTGCAGGCTCGCAGCATCCAAGTGCGAGATATCGTCGTCATCTTTGTTGCCCCCAAAGCCGCCGTACGAAGAAAACCTGTTGTGTGACTGCTGCTCTTGCTTCTCCCGCTCCTGCTGCAGCAGATGCTGCTGCTTCTGCTGCTTCTGCTGTCGCTGCTCCTGCTGTTTCTGCTGTTGCTCTTGGATCTGAAGCTGCCGCTGCTCCTCCTGCTCTTGCTGCTGTTCCTGCTCTTGCTGTTGTTGCTGCTTCTGCAGCAGCCGCTGCTGCTCCTGCTCCTGCTGCTTCTGTTGCTTCTCCTTCTGCTGCTGCTGTCGCTTCTCCTCCTGCTGCTGCCGCCGCTTCTCCTGCTGCTGCCGCTGCTGCTGTTGCTTCTGCTGCTGCTGCTGCAGTTGCTGCTGCGTCGGAGGCTCTGGCGGCTTTCTCGCCTCGCCCACCGCGTCGCCGCCACTCCGGGGGGTGCTGTCGCTGTAACACCGGTCGGCAGCATCCCCCGTTTCCCCAGTCGAAAACGCCGCCACGGATCTGGCGGCAGCGCGCGCGACAGCGGAGACCGGGGCACGCCCCGAGACGTCGGAGGCGCGAGCCGCCCGCCTGGAGTGCACCTTGAGGTTGGCGCCAGACTGAAAGTGCTTGACCTCCAGCGCGATGAGGTCTTTCAAGGTCGACCGCGGCACCCCCTGCTCCTCGAACTCAAACCGTAGGCCGGTCGGCTGATCTACAACCAGCGCGGGTTCTCTCCTGGAAGCAACGCGAGCGTTTGAACGAGATTGAAAGAAAGGAAGGAAGGAAGTTAGGAAGGAGGAAGGGAGGAAATGGTACCACACAGTAAACGGAAAGCGGCGAGGAAGCCGACAACACACAGGGTGAAAGTTTAAGTTAGGGTTAAGGTGAGGGATAGGGTTAGGGATAGGGTCAGGGTTTAGGAGTTGCCAACGATGCGACAACAACGGGATACCGAGACTCCGTTCCACGTGGGGCTACGTGGGCGAAGAAGCGAGTCGGCGGTGACGGCTTCATCTCATTGGAAATGGGCCGGCTACGTTTCGTTCGTCAGCCATCGGCAGACCCTTCATCCCTCCCCAGCAAAAAAACAAAGATCACGACTGAGCTCTTCGAAGACAAACACCGCGCCGCCAAAAATGCGCACACACGCATCATATATCACAATCAAATGATAAGACACACACAGCCAAACACATGTTCATATTACAGCTTCCACCACCAGGTACCCCCCACCTCCCTTCTCCTAACCCTATAGCGCAAACTTCCCACGCCCTCGTTTTCGCTATCATACCATCCCCCCGCTGTGGTACGCTATCGTATGCACGTAGACGCGGCACGTCGATATCTTACCTGAGTTCGCCGAAGAAGGCATGACGCAGACCCTCGGAGGGTGTGCAGCGCTTGTGGGGGTCAAAGAGAAGGAGGCTCCGCAGCAGAGACGCCGCGTCGCCGGGGGCTCCGGGCAGGAGATCGGAGAACGCCACCCCGGCTTTTCCGTTAAGCTTCTCCAAGAATTTGCGCGCCTGCGCCCCTCTGATGTGGACCACTTCCTCGGGAGTCGGCGCGCCGATGACGTCAAAGATGAGGGAGAGCTGGTCTACGAAACTCGAGCCTGCCGCGGATCGTCATTGGTCGCGGAGCATGACCCCGGAGGGTATAGTCGCGGAACAAAATCGCGGAAGCATCGCAGAGCAAGGGGCGGGCGGACGTTGCTTGTTAAGTTGAGGGGGAGAGCATGTCACGTAGTGAGGATTGTGGCTGGTTAATGTCGTCGGCAAAAAAAAGACTACTGTTATTGTCACAGGGCACCGCCGGGGTGTCTGGGCGAGGAAGATCCGTGGCCACAGCAGCAGTGGCAGGACAAGGAGGTTGTGCTATCAACGGACAAGGCGCGCTGGGACCGCAAGAGCGACTGTGGGTGCGGCTCTGTCCCCCAACGTGCTCGTCGTCATCATCGACTGCCGCAGGAGGCGTAGGAAGTGGCGAAGGACAGGAACAGGGGGCGAGAGACTCATCGACCGCGCACAACGAACCAACATATCATAGAACCCCACCCTCGCCTACCTGTCACGTCTCTACGCAGCCCGCGGGCGCGGACGCAGTGAGAGGAAAAGGGGAACGGAGAGGAGGAGAGGGGGTGCGGGAAAGCGCGATTGCAACCGCGGGCGGCCTGGTCTGCTTACAGTGCAGTCGAGGGAGCACACACAACGAACAACCAGGCAACGTTTTCTCTTTGTTGTTTTTTGTTTTTTGTCCTCAATGTTTTCTTGCTTGTACAGACAACAGTAGAGGTAATTGCACAAGAAATGGTAAGCGCCCCTCCTACCCCCCTCTCCTCTCTCTGCCTCTCTCACCTGGAAATAGTGGGCGTCGCCCGAGCAGCTCCCCGAAGATGCACCCGACCGACCACATGTCCACCGAAAACCCATAGAACCCGTTCGGCGACAGCATCAGCTCCGGTGGTCTGTACCAGCGGGTCACGACGTGCTGAAGGCGCGGAGGACGAACGGGACGGCAGCGAAAAGGCGGAAGCATTAGAAAGAACGCCTCTTGACAACACGCACGTAGCCAGGGCTAAGGCTAAGGTCAAGGCTACGGCTATGGCTGCGGCTATAGTGCTTAGGACAATGTAAACGAGCCAATGACAACGTCAACTTCTTTTCAGAAGAAACAATGAACTCATCGGCTTGGCTCGTGTCGTCGTCGCCTCCTCAACCCCCAATCCCCACCGTCCACCCCGGGATCCCGCCCCTGCGATGTAAGTAAGCAACAGCATCGAAGAGCTAGCTACCACACGGTATTATCGAACATTTCGGGCCTTGAGCTCCCTGAATTGTACCTTCCCTTCGAGCGAACGCTAGCCAGCTGCGACGTAACCCTTTTACAATTCCTGAGCTGATTCTTCCTCCTCCCTCCCCTCCCTCCCGCCCCCGCCTCCCCTCCCCCTCCCCTCTCTCCCTCCCGTCCGCCCTGCCCCCGCCCCCGCTCT
>JAYJMJ010000354.1:5046100-5059130 GCA_036873875.1 Laminaria ephemera
TCATCCCCCATCCCCATCGCACACCTGAAGACAAAGAGGAAGACAAACATGTCGACCAAGGTGTAGGAAATCCGACCCGCCGGCTTCCCCCACGACATGGCCAGGTCGCGCGCGTCGTCCGCCAGCAGCCTGCGCGAGTCTTCGTCCTTGGGGATCACGCCCTCAAACCTTATCGTGCAAGGGGTTTCACGTTGGCGTCAGCATTAGCGGTAGCATTGGTGTTAGGGTTGGCGTTGGTGTTTGTGTTCGTGTTAGCATTAGCATTAGCGTTGGCGTTAGCATTAGCGTTAGCGTTAGCATTAGCGTTGGCGTTGGTGTTGGCGTTGATGTTAGCGTTGGAGTTAGCGTTGAAGGATGAAGTTGAGGTTAGTGTTGGCGTAGGTGTTAGAGTAGGGGCTAGCGTAGGCGTTAGTATTGTGTTTAGCATTGGCGTTATCATTGGCGTTAGCATTAGCGACAGCGTTGGTGTTTCTGTCAGCGTTGAATATGAAGTTGAAGTTGGGGTAGGTGTTAGCGTTGGGGTTAGCGGTAGCGTTAGCGTCAGCGTTGAATTTAGCACTACTTAAAATAATAATTTGAAGTTGAGGTTAGCGTTGGTGTTGGCGATGGGGTTGAAACTGGCGCTGAAGTTAGCGTTAGCGTCGGCGATAGCGCTAACGTCGAAGTTGGGGTAAGCGTTGGTGTTAGCGTTGGCGTTGAAGTCAGCGTTGGCGTTAGCGTCAGCGTTGAAGTTGAGTTTGGGTTTAGCGTTGGTGTTGGCTTTGGCGTCAGCGATGGCGTTAACATTGAAGGTTAACATACGATCAAAAAGGGGTTACCAAGCAAATACAGTATGCACAATACCATCGGCAGCCAACGCAACACACCTGCCCCTCTTCTTGACATTCTTAGCGCTGAAAAGGTAGAGGATGAGCAGGGTGGGGCCGATCCGCAGCGACTTCCTGGGTCGCGGCTCGAAGGGTAGCCCTGAAGCGCTTGCGACCGCGAGGGCAGCCGCGGATGAGCCCAGGTACCAGGCAAGCGCCACCCCGGCAGACCTCAATACCTGCCACACACGCATACGAACACAATGCGAACACACGCCAAGCCCCGAAATAAAAATACGTCAAGTATGGAGGCGTTGCTGTCCCTCTATATGGAGGCATTACTGCTCCTTGCCCCTTCCTTTTGGAGACACCAGGGCGAGGCAAGAGCTATCGTAATACCCCGCACGTGTAAGTGATCAAGCATCAAGTATAAACCAGACACAAGGTGCGCACGAGTCGTAGTCAGGCCCCGTCCTACATACGAGCACTGCCTATAACCTTGGTGATATGATTCTAAACGCTCTTGAGCCAGAGCTCTCGTTACTTTAGGCGTTGCGCCGTACCTATAATAGGGCGCGCTCTATGTACAGGACTGGTCTGCACAAAACTTTGAAACTTTGTGCAGGTCGATGGTCAAATTCAATCTTGCACGTCGGCCCAGACCAACCCCTAACCCTAACCCCAACCCTTTGGGGGGCTCGAAGTCGGCAGGGGCAGCGGCTCTGCCGCGTGGCGTTTTCAAACCTGCAAAGTTTTGTGCAGGCCGGTCCTGCACAAAGGGCGAGCCCTATAATAGTGCCGACATGATAAAAGAGACAGCGCCTCTGCTATTGTGTCATATAACAAGAGTTACGAAGAGCCTGCTGCTTCGACAGTTTTGAGTTTTGACACGAGTAGAGTACCGTAATATCCTCTGTCAACGCCCCCGTCCTTGTGTTGTCCCCCCCCCCCAAATGGCCAAAAAAGTGGTTAAAACGTTGTGTTATCCCCGGGGAATGACCTTTTTTTATTTGACGAAGTCCCCCCCACCTCTTTAGTATCCCCGGGGACAACATTATTATCAAAATAAATCGCCCTCCCCCGGGGGACAGCACGGGCTTGGGGTACTCTCGAGTCTTTGGACCCTTTCGTTTGGTGTCAGAGGGGCAACCCCCCTGCTCCTCGTCACTACTACCCCCCGACGAACGGTGCAAGCATCCCCAAGTGTTGTCCGTCCTTTGCTTCTTATGTGCTTGCTCGTAGATGGTGTTGAGACCCGACATCGCTGGTTATTGAGCGCGAGGTACGCGGCGGCAGGGAAGCGAGCTACACACGAGTCTGTGGCGGATGTGTCGAGAACACTGTTTTTTGGAAGAAACCCCCGAGGCGTTTTCTCCCCGGGGCCCTTTCTTTTTTTTGACGAAGTCCCCCCTACCTCTTTGTTCACCCCGGGGACAACATTTTTTTTTTTTTTAAACGCCCGCCCCACGGGGCGTTGACAGAGGATATTTCGGTGCTGCTGTAGAAAGGGGATGCAGCAGTACAAGTAACACAATGCTGCGCGGGCGTGCTTAAACTCTTTCCATCGCAGTTCGGACACGCCCCCTACCCCCGTAGCTCGGGCTGCTTCGTGTGGCCGATGTTGTAATCGTCATTTTGTTCGACATATTTTTCCTCTGAAGCCCCAAAGGTTATACCACGCTGCCTTACAGCAGAAATCTGCAGGGATGGTGTAGGCAGTTAAGCACCTTATACTCCTATTAAAACATTGTCAAAACTGCACTATATTCATGAACAAACTCACATCAACCATCCAGATGACTGCTGATGTTATTGTGGTTTGCGGGCGCAGAAGTGCTTGCCCGAGTATTTAGCACACGTCAAACAACATCGATTTACGCCGCACTATCATACCGACTGACTGTATCATGCACAAGCAGTACATCCTATCCCGAGCGCTTTCCGTGCCGTCAATTATCTGTATGTTGACGTGTAATACTACCTGCACGGCGTGTACGGCGTTTGACGTGCTTATGTTTTCACGGATGATATGATATGATTAGGATGAGTCCGAGCAAGAAGAGGGCGTTATGGACCTCCAAGGAGTAGGCGGCGACAGCGACGACGACGACGACGACGACGACGAAGATAACAGCTCAGAGGACGACGACGACTCCGACGCCTCCGACTTGCCCGAGGTTTGTTTGCAGCCGACGCTGCTGCTGCGACAGCTGTAGCGGTTGCTGATAATGTTGATGTTGTGTCTGTAGCGATTGCTGACGATGTTGTGTAGCTGTAGGTCTAGCTGTAGCTGTAGCTGATGATGTAGCTGGTGTTGATGTTGATGCTGATGCTGGTGCTACTGTCGTCCCTATTGGTGATGCTGCTGCTGCTGCGATGCGATGTGACCCGCTTCAAGGCCCTCGCCGTCTGCCGATCGGTAGTACGCAGAGGTCAAAAGCCCGAGATATACAAACGCTAACTTTGCCGTTTGTTACACCACAGTGGAGTCGCAATTACTGTAGTAGTTAGGGAGTAAGATCAGAGCCTGGCTGCTTGTGTATCATTTATAATGTTACACGTTGAATCGCCAGAGGAGATTGTCGGGCGGGGCATCACAGCATGGTTCCGTATCAGGCTGTGTATCCCACGACGCCCTTACGAAGTTGCCTCCAGAGCACAACCCGAAACGGGATGTCGCGGCGCCGCGACGGTGCTGTTTGTTGTTTACCGTACACTACTCTCACCACAGCATACGGCAGACGGCATACCTCACACCTTCGGTTGCTACCGACGGCCATCTCGCGCGGCGGAGGCGGTAATGATGCCTTCCCTCGCCTTCTGGCCTGCCTGACCGCCAGTGATGTATGCCTTACCCATTTGAGGTTGTCAAACCCATGAATATTCGTCGCTTTGCGTCGCCTCCTCTCGGCTTCTCGGCAGACATTGGTATATGTTTTCGTTTTTGGGTGGTTTCATTGACCAGGGGCGTTTAGGCTAAATCAATAATTGAGTTTGACGAGTAGAACAGAGATGCATAAAGTACCAGTTTATGCTTGGGGGGGAAATTTGTGTTTGTTTTTGTCCGACCCCGTTGCTCTGCCCGCCTCGCCGCCCGCCGCGTTGCCTACGTGCCTCCCTTGGCAGCTACCGGAGCACGTGCGGCGGGCTGCAATGGAAGCTTCCTCGGACGAAGGCGACAGCGACGAAGGGGGGGAGGGGGCGGGAAAGTTCGCCGCGGGCTGGGGCAAGAACAGGTGCGTGCCGTGATACCCACCGAGCGGGAGCAGTACTTTTCCTACGACGTAACACTCTGTTCGCAAATTTATGCACCGTCTTGTACTGCTCTTGGTATGCAGATGGTGCTTATGTTTCCGGACAGAGTGGTACGTAAGCAAATGGCGATGCGAAGCCACAACGGCGGCAAGCGCAACACGCAGTTTACGTATCTACTGATTTGGCCGCCTGCACACGGCATGGTTGTGTATTTTCCGTTCGGTTTCAGCAGGCGGGTGTGCGGGAGTGGGGGTGATCGATCACCAAATCGCCAAACCGCCATACCGCTTTGCGTGCTTTGCGTTTTTACGTACTTTAGGTGTTTTGCGTGTTTTGCTTGCTTGCTTGCTTTTTGTGTTTTGCGTGTCAGAACGAACTGAACACCGTTGTTTTTTTTCTTCTTGTGTTTCTCACGTGCGTGCGTGTGTGCGTGCGCGCGTGTGCGCGTCGGTGCGTGTGTGTTTGCTTGGCCAGGTCCTCCTACTACAACGCGGACACCGCCGACCTTGAGATTGGGCAAGAATTCGAGGACGCGGAGGCCGAGGAAGAGGCTGCGCTCGAGCTGCAGAGGGCGAGTTACAAGGGACTCGACGCCGCAGACTACGGAGAAGAGGAGGAGGAAGAGGGCGAAGGAGAGGGAGACGAGGCCGCCAAGGGAGGGCGATCGCGAAAGGGGAAGGAGAAAAGGAAGGGCAAGGTGGTGGGGGGCGGAACCGCCCATGGAGCAGCTTTGTCGGCGATGAAGAGCGATCTCGAACAGATCGCTCTTGGGGGGACTGGAGAGGTAACTTGTGTTTTGCTTGTTTTCGTTCGTTTGCTTTTCGCGTTCCGCATTCCTCCGTGCGCTCCCCTGCGGTTTTTTGAACGATACGTTCGTGAGGCGCAGCGTGTCCTCGTGTAGCAGCTATCAAGGGTTGAGAGGTACCGTCGCCTGTATCCGACTCGGAACGCATCTTCGATTCACCGCTGCACGACAGCAACGTGTCGACTTGTTACCGCGGCCATGGTTTTTCCCGCATTGTTTTTTTGTTGTTCGTGTTTTCGCCTCCGCAGCAGTTGCCGCTACCACTATCGCCGTCGCCGTCGCCGTCGCTTGGAAAACTCCATCTATGGAACCCCTGCCCCCAGTAATGTCTGGTTTTTGGGATGTACCGTAAATAACTGACCCCCTCCCTTCCACCACTCGGTCCTCGTGCCTCCTTGACTGGAAATCCCGGCAGGTGGAAACCTCGGTGGTGAAGAGAGACACTTCTAAGCTAAGCCGCCGAGACAAGCTGGAGCTCGTTCTTTCCGAGGCGCCGGAGCTTCCCGCCCTCTTGGGAGAGGTTCGCGTGCAGTTGGAGACCCTGACGGAGTCGGTGCAGCCGCTGGTGTCAAACGTGACGGCTGACCTGGGCGCCAGCAAGGACGGCTTGGTCTACCTGCGCACTCGCCAGCAGCTGCTGCTGGCGTCCTGCCTGAACACGTGCTTCTACATGATCCTAAAGGTGAGGGGGGCATCCTCGTTCTTCGGAGTGGGCTGTTAAGAGAACAGGTGTTGGGTCTTGTATAGCCTGTCCACAGGGTTTTCCAGCGAAGCAAATACCTGTTAGGCAGTAGCTGCTACACATGTTTACCCCTTTTACCGCTTCAAAGAAAAGCCAGCTCTAACTCCAGGTAACTTGTCCTCAATCCGTGGATGCAAGTTAACTCTCCAAGGGTTGCAGACCCCTGCTACGTATAAGGGGGCGATACAGCCAGTAAATCGATTTCTGATTGGGTGTCCTACGCACGGTCGGGGTGCTTCCGGGAAGAAACAGACAGCCGATGTCGAAAGTTTCCTCCAGCAGTAGCAGTATGATGGGCATCATTCATCTCAGGGTGACGGGTAATCCATACGGTACGCAGTCTTCGACAGAGCAGTTCTCGTAGACGCATTAGATCACAGATCTTGTGGACCAGCCTCCTGCATACATATAATATGTATAATATGTACTCTCTACCGACCCTCTTCTGGTTTTGGACCTGATACATGTAGTTGGCGGTTCCTGTAACTTTCCTTGTCTCGAGAGCCCCTGTTGACAGCATGAGCAAACTCTCCGCTTCCCAGATGAACGCTGTTCGAGCAACCAACACGCACTCCCGAAGACGACCTTCTCGCCGAAGCGAGCCACCAAAACACAGTGATACCACACGAAACACACTGTTGATGTATATAGCTCTGGACTACCAGCTGCTGCGTGCTATTAATTTGCCTCTGAAAGGCTGTCCTCGATCTGTGACCACCACCTGCAAGCGCACCGTTTTTCTTGAGCGGCATGTACGTGTGCCGGCGTGCATTGCCCTCGGTGGGTCCTGACGCGTGTTTCAGCCCCGGTCTCACCCTTTTTACAACTTCGAAAAGTATCCCACACTAATTCCAAGTACTTTGTTCCCAAAAACGTGGGTGCAGTTCCGAAGGGGATATGTGTGGTGCCTGGTATATAACTTTTTTTTTTTCAGCTCCTGGCTCGATCTGCCGGGAACGCTTCTGTCGTCGTACCTGGTATGCAGTTAGCTGCGCTTTTATAATGTAAGGATGCTAATCCCACTCTCAACCGTACGCCCACAACCGTCCATGCTCGGACCAACTCTTGTTATTGTGTTCGTTTGTTAAGGCTAAGGGCGAGCCCGCCAAGGACCACCCCGTGGTGCGTCGCCTCCTGTCCCTACGCGCCCTGCTCGGGGACATGGCCACCCTGGACGGTAAGATGTCGTCTCAGGTGGAACTCCTTCTGCGAGCGCTCGCGTCCGGGATCGACCTTGCCGGCGCTGGCGGCGGCGACAGCGGAGACGAGGAAGGGGTGAGTGATGACGCCGCCGAAGGCGGCGATAAAGGACGACGTGGTGGCGTCGTCGACGCCATGGAGGACGGCGCCGGTAGTGACGGTAGCAGTACGGATGGGGGAGATGTCGACGAAGAGGATCTGGAAGATGAGGAGGCGAGGTTTATGGGCGACGTGAGCGGCGGCGGCAGGGGGTCGTCAGAGGACGACAAGCCCGAGCTGTCCGCGGCCGCTGCGAAAAAGGCGCGGCGCGAGTCGAAGAAAATCACCCTGGCGAAGGCCAAGGCGAAGGCGATGATGGGGGGCGGGACCGGAGGCTTGTCGTCCCTCGGCGACTTCGGAGACGAGGACGCGGACGAGCGGTCGGGGACGGCAACTGCCAGCGGTGGTGGTGGCGGGGGCGAGAATCTCCTCCAGGGCATGGTTAACCGAATATCGCAGAGAGATATGGCGATCACCGGCAAGCGCGGGAGCAAGCTTCAGGGCGACACCGACGTCCCTATCCGAGAACGAGACCAGACCATTCGCGTCCGGAGACCCGCTCCGGGAGAGAGCGATGGGGAAGGGGGGGAGGGCGCTGGCGGCGAGGGGGACGGGGACAGCGGCGCAGAAAGCGACGACTTTTTGGGAAGTGGCGATTTCATGGGGGGGCTACCGGCGGGGCTTCTAGAGGGGCTCAGCTGTCGCGGCGGCGGCGGTGCGGCAGCAGGCAGGGAGAAGGGCAAGTCGAAGAAGGGGGGCTCGAGCAAGCGCGAGCGCGACGGAGGCGGTGCTGGTGGAGGGGGAGAAGGCGAAGAAGACGCGTTCTACGCCGCCGTGGCGGAGGAGAAAGAGCGCAAGAAACGGGCGAAGCAGGAGAAGTACCAGCCGAAGTCCCGCATCGCGGGCGCCCTGGAGGCCGAGCTGGAGGCGGAGAGGGCAGCGCGAGGAGAGACCAAGCGCGGCGCCAGCTACACCATTATCAAGAATAGGGGGCTGACGCCGCACAAGAACAAGCTGAACAGAAACCCGCGTACGAAGAAGCGAGAAGCCTTCCGCAAGGCTACGATCCGCCGGAAGGGCCAGGTGAGAGAGAGAGGCATGGAGGCGTTTTTTTATGGGCAGAGGGGGGGGTGGCTGGCGGGTCTACTTTGAACATACAACAAATATGCTGTTTGGGTGGTTGTGTTTTGTTTTTTGGGAATCCTGACTCCGGGCATTTTATATGCGTGGCACATCGGATGGACGGACAGGACGTCTTACTGAGAATGCAACTATTTCTAGTACATGGTACTATTTCGGACGCGCTTCTCGCCCTAGGTTCTATCCGTACGTTAGTAGCGCCGATATTCGATTTAGGTGCCGGTAGAAACAGCTGGTAATATTGCGTGGGACGGTTGCGTTCCCTAGGCACCTCAGGGTACCCGGAATCCGCTGTCGGAGGGCACTAAACAAGGTAGTTCCCACAAGGAATGACGGCAACAACGATTACTCCGACGTTTTTTCGCTTGCTAGTAATAATTTTAACCCGCCAGGACCCAGGCACCAAAGACGTGAGTCATTAGGGCTGTGAATTGGCTGGACTTCAGGGCTAGTTGTTAGTTGGGTGGCGGAGCACAGGCCAACTAACTGACTTAGTCCTTGTTAGTAAGCGCCACACGTCGAGTCACAAATTTGGCAGTCAGGTGCAAAAACGCAGAACTCCGAAAAATACCGCACGCAACTAACTGTAATACCCAGCCAACTTTTAATTAGTCGGCGACGTGTAGTCAGCCAACTCACAGCCCTAGATGGCGGTTGGATGCTGGGTGCTGGGGCTTCGCCCCGAGCGAGGGCGCCCTCTGAGTGTACGCTTCGATATCTGGAACAAGGTTGGGCTGCACGGCAGCTTGTTGTCACGATACACGTTTTGCCTTGCGCATGCTGTATTGTTGTTGCGCTACTGTTTTGTATCTTCCAGCCCTGCACTCACTCTGGTCTCAACTTTTATTCAAGAGATGAAACAAACAGATGTTCTCCGCTAAGAAAGCGCATCAAACATACCTGGTACCTGGTATTTCATGTTTCTTAACAACATACACACCCCGTAAAACACGCGCGATCGAAGTACTCGTATCACACACGACTTGCAAATATGAATGTCGACGAACTCCTCGATCTCACAGACAAGCGTATTTTTATTTTTGTTTTGTACAAGAATGTTTTTACAGCGATACAAATAGCTGTACTGCCTGTGAGCCACACATATCAATCATCTCCCGCTCAACCCGTCTTGCGCGCGCATGTGCCAGGTTCGGGAGATCCGCACGGGCGAGGCCGACACCTACGGCGGCGAGTCTACCGGAATCAAGTCCAACGTCACGCGCAGCCGAAAGCTCAAGGGATAACTTTTCGGAGCAATATAGGGTAGGCTCCCACTGCAAAAAAATATCCCATACTATTTCCAAGTCATTTGTCCCCAAAAACGTGGATGGAGTTCTAAGGGGGTTAAGGGATGGACTTTCCAAGAGGCGTATGGTAGTCTCAAGGGGTTGGTTTTCCGCGTGGCGTAGGATAAGCTCAGGGGATAAATATTTCGATCGGCGTAGGGTAGGGGGGTGGGGAAGGCCGACAGATAAAGCTTGCGGGGTTTTCGACGCCGCCGCTTTTCCGTCACGACTTGATAACGAACCTGGCTATGACGGCGAAAATCAGAGGGATGTACTCGTGGTAGTGATTCTTTCGCTTGGGACGAAAGCCCAGTGAGGTGTTATACCTGGTGGTATTGTTTTTGCTTGTCGGTAGTGACCCTTCATTTTCTGTTTACACCTCAGGCTGATTTACTTTGGCCTTGATGACTCGAGCGCGCGCTTAGCCCTTTTTTTACTTATTGTAGTATGGCGACCAAAATCTTGGCAGGTGCGGCCTTGTCAACCGTCTTGTAGTGGGAGCGCGCAGCTGTATGACCAGTGTCGTGCTGCGCTGGTGTCGGAGATCTCAACGCATCGCAGCGTAGTCCGGGTACATACGCTACCATCAGCTGCCCGGACTGCTTCGTGTGGCCGATGCTGTAATTGGCGCTTTTTTTCGACTACTGTATGTTTCCCCTTGAAGCCTCGAAGGAGTTATAAGATATTGGACGCAAAATGGCAAACGTTTTCCGGCCGCCAGATAATTAATGTCTTGCCGGTGCCATTAAAACCTGGTACATTTTGGCGTTCTGACGGATCATCTGGCAGATCAACTGATGGATCAAGCTTGATTTTAGCTTTGTTGACGTCAGCAGCTAGCTGTTTTCAGGATGAACCGAGACTGAGCCAGGTTGTTGTTGCGGTTGATTGGCCGCGGAGGAGGCACGGTTTTAGTGGACAGATTTCGCCGCGTGGGAAGATGGGGTGGCGTTACAACTTAATAGTTACAACACTGGCGCGCCGCGGAAGAATTACGTCATTTTTTTTCGTGGTGATGAGCTCCAACCAAGCTTGGAAATGGAAATACGAGTTTTGCACGTACGGAAGTATTGACCAACCAGATGGGTGGTTACATGTGAGAACTTCTAGAAAAGTGAGCAGCACCGAAGAACACGGCCACCCCACGGTGATAGTGGTGGGCCACACCCACGGTTGTCGTGGACTACGCAGACGGGCAGACATAAATCTATCAAAGGGCTTTCAATTTGCGGGGAGTTGTTGAGATGCCCGTTATTACTAAGATAACGGACAGCTTTTGCCGCGCGGCAAAGGACAGGCGGCGTTTTCTACAACGCTGGCGCTGCGGAACAATTACGACACCTACCTGAGAGCTGGAATGACAGATCTCGTCATGGAAGGATGCGGGAAATATATATTTTTGGTTGAAGAGGTCGTGCGCACAACGATAGCGCTAAACCACCAAACCACATGGATACTATCCGGCCCAGTCTCCTTTAGTTTATGGTTTAGTATCGTGGCACTCAAGTGTGCGTACCTATGGGCTATGACTATGACGGTAAGAAAAAAGACCTTTCTATTACTGTCATAGCCAGTGCAGGTGTCCATTTTACCGCTGTTGAGTCTTCTAAATCAAAAATATTCCTTGCCTACCTCCACCCCCTAAGCTTATAGTAGTAGTAGTCTGATATGATAGTGGTGGCTTCAGGGTTCAGGATGTGCAGAGGCAAGAAGAGGCAAAGACATACATTTTCTGTGGAGCAAGACTGTGCTGTAGTAGCGTCAAGCGGTACTTTTTTACGTCGCTGAGGACGATGCTGCGGGGGGGGGATGGGGAGGGGGGCGGGACTTTGTCGATTTTCGCATTGAAGGAGAAGGACACCCCCCCACCGGCAAAATATCAACGCCATACCGAAGTTAAATTAACCCATCCGTGTCACGAGTGCTACGACTCGAACACTGACTTTCACTTTGAATGAGCCCGAGTTACCATGATTCAGGCGGTTCGACTGGTAGACTGGCGCTTGCTATTTGGCTGTCTATGTCTATGGCCCGAACCCGTGCGCAGAACACCGATTTTGCTTACGAGTAGCGTTATATTACGTTGTTGCGAGTGACACCCCCTCTCCCCCCCCATCCCAAAGTAATCTTACGTGAATATGTATCATGAGGGGGGCCACACTTAGAACAATAATAATAGCGTAGTTTGTTGTAACATGAAGGGAGCCACACTTCGAATAATATTAACAAGACATTGATCAGCCAGTGTTGAATGACCCTTGCTTGGTTATTTCCCGCGGGGTCACCAGGTCACCATGCTGTCTCTACCAACAAAATACCCAGGGTACTAGCGCTATGTATGCATCCCTCCCCTATTATTTGGCGGTACGTCTCTTGTTGAGCAGGCGAATCACGGACGAGTCAGGCGAGAGGCTAAAAAAGCTTGAGCAAAACTTCTTTTTTTGCAGTTAGTTGTTTTAGCTGAATTTGTCGTTGATGGCTGACTGGACGAATCAGTCTTGATGATGTTCAGTCGTTCGCCCGCGAATGAAGCATCGCCACCAAGCCAGGCGGGCAAGTTGTTTGTCTTTACTGGTAATCTTCGATAATGATATTGCATACCGCGGTACGAGTATCATGGTGACAAACAACATCATCAGGTCAGCCGCAACAACATATATATATACAAATCAAAATCATACAACACCAGGTCAACCGCAACAACATATACAAATTATACGACACGGCGAGTGAGCGAGTGGTGGGTGTAACTCATCGTACCAGTAGTAGCAAATAGAGGGTTTTCACCCCCCATTTGCCCCCCAAGAAGAGCGACGCCAAGCAAGGTAGAATGAGATATATACCTGGTAGCATTTTGACCCCCCCCCTCCCCCCCCCGCGCACGATTAGGATTTGGTTTGGCTGTTTGTACCATCATCATAGTCTCGTATAATAGTACTGTAGACAAAATTAACTAAAAAAGCCAACCTCTCTTTTTGTTAGTATAGAGCTCTCAAATCAACAAATAAATAAAGAGTATCGATAAAAAAAGGTACTACGTAATGACATCGTTTATCATCATCGGAGTCAGGGTTTCGAATCTCGGTATGGAGATTTTTATTTCTAGGGACACCAACTGCCGAGAGCGATTTATAGCGTGGGTAAGCACAATTCGACGCAAGTCGATGAGGAAAGAAAGTGCTGAATTCTTCTCGCGATAAAAATTGAGGCGCGTACCGTAGTAGTGGGGAGGGGGGAGAAGAGCCTGCTTATAGCAGTGATACACAGTGCCACACCCCTGCTTAGTGACTCCGGATCTGAGTTATGACTATATTATTAATAAGGAGGGAGAAGGAGAAAGAAAAAGAGCGAAGATAGTAGATGAGATGAGCAAAAAAAAAAAACAGCATGATGCATCGTGCTATGCGCTATGCATGAGTTTTTTTTTTTTTTTTTAATCTCACTTTTACTTTCCAGCTTCTGGACAAGCCGTGGTCACAGGGGTATAATAGGTGTCCTTTCTCCCCCCTGTTGCGTGCCTTCATTTTTATCGCCCAGAGGGTTCAGCATTCCCAACGCGCTCGCCGACTTTCATCGAATATATGATGTACGCGCTGACTGTGACTACCTACCGGTGTATGCTGCTACTTACTAATAATATGCTGTTTTGTATATATTACAAGGCTGCGCTCCGCGGGCGTCTATACGCCGCCCGCCGCGCTCGCTCAAGGAAGCAGATAGAACAAAGTGTAAAGCAGACAGAGGAGATAGGACGCCC
>JAYJMJ010000354.1:5193504-5204476 GCA_036873875.1 Laminaria ephemera
ACATGGACAGCGGGTTGTCGCTTGATGCTTCTTCTGAAGCGCATGGGGGGGGGGGGCTTGACCGTTGTAGCTGGAGGGGGCAGGGCCAGGAGAACATGGAGGTACAACTAGTATTTTAGTTGTTGGTTGTTGCACACATTGGTTTACACTTACTTTCACTTTTCGTGGTCTTCATTTTCGGTTTTTCCATCATCTCTGTTCGATTGTTGACATTAACGCTACACATTGTCGGATGGCAAACGAAATAATAATGATGTACCAGGTACGAGTGAGTATGATGTCGTGTTTCTTTTTTACAGCAGTACGTTCGAGGCACGAGGTGAATTTGCTATACCGTTGCTGTTGTAGTAGTACTGCCATATTACCTATACCCGTACTATCAATACTAAACTACACCGGTATCGTATCTTTGGAAGTTACAACGTTCATCCACCCCATCGAATAACCGTCAAAACCAGTCACGCGCGTCGAGGCCATCCGCCTGATCGTCCTGCTGGAGGTGCCCCAGCCCCTCTCTAGAGAGGCGGCCGCACCTCGCGCGCGTAGCCATGAGCAACTACTGGCGCTACACCGCCCTTCACGACAAGAAAGTAGCTGCTGCTGTAAATGTATCGTGTCAGTTGTTGTTGTTGTTGTTGTTGTTGTTGATCACGGCTGCGTCGTCGGTGGGTCGGCTCTGTCGACAGGGCAAAGAAAGGGAGCTCTCTCTCGTGATCCACAGCGCTTTCTGCGATCAGTCATGGCCCGGGAATGACCCTGGGGGTGACCTTGGTCTATCCTGTACAGTGGTGGGTGGATATATTGTACGGCTCCCACGGTCCGCACCGTTGTTGCGCCTGGTCGAACATGTATGTGCGACAGTGGATGGTCTTTCTGGAATTATTGGGAAAATATTGTTTCCTCCTCGGAGCTCCGTGTTTCGCCGAGCAGGAAAAAAATCTCGAAAAAATGGTAAGAAACAGCTGAAAACTACCGGTATTATATAGGAAATGCCCCCAAATCGAGAAAAAAAAACTCTGGTACGCCCCTAAGCAACTATGTCAACCATGTTGCCATATGAGAAGATCACATCATCATGGACTTCTCGTCCTCACGACCGTTTGTTCCATTCAGTCCATGGACCATTCATTGATTTCCCCCTATTTTACCAATTGATTTGCACAAAAAGTATACCTGGTATACAAATAAATCTCTTCCACACTCGCTTCACAACTTCGTATATACTTTCAACACTACTATGGATTGATTAAAATCACACCGTACACCCCTTGGCAGTACTCTGTCGCTTTCATGCTTTTACGGTCCGTCTCTGCTTCTTTTACCTACCTTACGGGCATGCGCGGAGCCGCAGGCGGGCGTCAGCCCGCCGCGGCGAAGCCCCTGTTGTAGTTTAGTATTTTGGTCTTCAATTATCTTCAAATGTTCTATAGACTTGGACACGCCGTCCTCGGTGATCTGGTACTACAGTAGTGGGGATGTAGTATAGTGATCATTACGTATCGAACATGCATGGCATGAAGCTATGATAACCGGTGGGTATGGGGGACGGGAAGATGAACTCAAGGCTTGTAGCGAGCAACGGCGATATCCGGCATGGGCGTTCGTACAGGACACAGCATTTGGGACAATCCAAATACGGGAGCTTCGCGACTAAGCGGCGGCCGTTAGATATAACGTACAAGGAGAGGTTCACGCTTTCAATTTTGGACGACCGGTTCCACCTCAGTCACCGTGAGAAATTCGAGGTCAGTGTAAACTTCGACGTCCTGTGTGTAGTTGCGACCGCGTTGTACAGCCACACCTACCCGGTACCGGTGTCTTGCGGGGGGGGGCTGGTGTAGTGCACCAGATAGCCCGGACGTCCCGCGTTCTACGTGGAAAACGGCGAGAGCGTTTTGCTCGCGCATATTTTTATGCCGTCGGCGGTCAGCGGTAAGGTCACAGTAGAACTGCAGTTGATGGCATCCTAAACCGGATGCCACCTAGCGTGAGGATGTTCGAGACCGGTTGGATAAACGGCTGAGGGGTGATTCATGTGCAACTACAGTAGTTAGGTGCCGAGCCGGTGGCAATGCTGAACGAGTTCTTACCGTATGCAGACTGCATGAGGGAGGTGGACGTTCCAGTCATTTCGCCACAGCTGACAATCATCAATTACTCGTACCTGAGCCGTAGTGTTGTAAATGCGCTCGACGTCACAGTTTCCTTTGAAGTGATATGGGGCAAGTGAGTACGCCAGTAGCTTGCAGACGGCGAGCGAAAATTCAAAGCAGAATTGCAGATCGTTGCCGAAGAGAGGACTGACGAAATAACCTTAGAAAGGGGCATACTTCTTTCACCAAGGTATGGTGGTTCCTTCCGGCAACATTCTTGTGGCTGATACGGTCGACAGCTGTGCACGCCAGCTGAAGAGGATCGCAAAAATTAAAAGGTGCAGGTGTATCCCCGTGGCCTAACGGGAAAGGGGCCAGAAGAACCGACGCCGACACCGGAAGCGGTACCAGGTCCGGACGGTAGAATCAGAAAAAGGAAGGATCAACACACCATCGGCCGAGACGAATTGCGGGGGTAGTTCATAAGTCAGTGCCTAGCCAACACCTCGTGCAAATGCCCATGCCGAGGAGCCAGTATAAAAGCGCCAGCATACGGCAGCGACCAGCGACACGGAAGTGGCAAGGAGCGTTCGCGGCGTGACAATGGTTATATGGTCCACGCCGGCAATGATAACAGTGGTTCGTGAATACGCATGGGCTCGTCATCCGAAAGGCGGACTGCACACCCACAAGATCGTCCGGGGCGAAACGTACAGGGGGGGGGGGCGCTAATCGTCGCGCCTCAGCGGGTCCAAGCCATTGTCGCTATCGTAGAGGTGCCCCTTATCCGTCAGTTCTCGGGTGTCCGACCGCGGAGGTTACGAGTTAGGCGCAACGCGTGAAAGGAAATTGTCCGGCAACACTTCTTGGGAAGGCCGAAAACGAGTTATCGGAGATGACGGCACCACGGGCCCACTCGAATCGTCATATTCGCTCCCAGTTGATGTTAGACTGGCGCTCTACCGACTCTCGGATACACGCCGCTTATTTCCTTCGATGCAGGCATGTCAACAGGAAAGTGTTTTCGGGTCGACGGTAGCTGTTAGAACGAGCGATAGCTGGAGACAGGCCAAACAAGGGAAAATGGACAGTAGAAGTACGTGGTGCCTCCGGGCCGAGAAATCGTAACAACGTTTGGTAGCCTGTGATAGCCAGCAGTTATATAGCAGATTATGGTCGGAACAGGATCGACGTCGCGCGTAGACCCTTCCCCAGTAGACGAAAGTGGCCGCGGACGCCGAGGGCCTCGTTCAGCGGCGGCGGCGGCGGCGGGTAATCGCTGAGCCACCGATGGGATGAAACCTGGGGGGAGAGACCGCACTTGACGGCAGCGCGTGGGACACCAGTGCCGGCGGCGACGGTCTGGCCACGGGTCCGAGTCGAACTGAACCTCGATGGAATAACGTAAAAGAGCTACTTCGAAGTATTGTCGTAGAGCTACATCATCAGTACCATGTAAAACATCCTGATGTGTATGCCTTGTTTGTAGTTTGTACCACATTTCGGGGGGGTGACTGTCATCTTGAGACTCTGCTCAGTTTTGGTTTTCGTAGTTGTAATTACGCGAGTAACGACCACCACGGAAGTGATTTGGAATGTGGCCATTAGTCGCAGTCGGTTGTTCAGGTCGCCCCCCAACACTGCGATTAATTACGGCCGACGCGGACAAGAGAACCGCGCCGCGGAAAATGCAAACTAGGTACCGGGTACTAAACATATAGCGTGATTAAGTAACTTAGGGTTAGGGTTAGGGTTAGGACCGCAACCAGATTTATCCTGAACGATGGACCAGTACTAGCCAGTCGTCACGGTGGTGTAGAGAGTTTTGTTCTAGACCCCGCAACGGTACTAGTAGACGTTTGGTTTGCAACCCGCTATCGTCAGGCATTGGTTTGGACGGCACGTCGTGCGTCACTTGAGATTACGGGAAACGTCGACAATATACCACGCAGGAAACTCCTGGCGCGAGTTTGCATAAGGAGACCCAGGTCGACGAGACTTGGGGGCGGCGGTCCGAACTCGTCATACAAAGTGGAAGGCCGCAATATGGGCGGGTCAGGGAGTGTACGGGGCCTGGGCTGTGATGCCAGGCCTGAGAGAGAGAATCAACTGGGTGACTGAGCGAATGATATACAGAAGAAATACATCTGAAACATACTGGTACGGAATCGGGGTGCACCCATTATTGGCGGCTGACTTTGCAACTTTGCCCTCGGTTTTGTTATGGACAGCATGCCGACGAGAGCGATTCTACGAACCAGGTCGACGATGACGGCGCAAGGCTCTCCTCCGAGCCAGCTGAGAACGCTGAAGGGGTATCGCCCCGTTCTGCCACTGACGTTTACGAAGAGTACACTACTGCCCTTTAGGTGAGCGTTTGTTGTTGTCGTGTTCCGTCTACGTAGGCCTTTAGAATTTCGTCGTGGCATCGTGTGATTGTGAAAACGGTGTATTAAATATTTGTTTTGTTCGCGTTCCAAGTCGGATCCTTTTCACCTTCGTGTACGGTGTGCCTCGATTGTGTGTATTCTCTGTCGTGCACCTAGCTTTGGACGTGCATTTCGTGCAATGTTTTGCCATAACAAAGAAGCCTTGGTTACTATAAGCGGTTTTATGTACACAAGGTAGCTGCGATTCACGCAGCATGATTGCAGCATACGGGCTGTTCGCGTGCAGCTATGCAACCGCCGCAGAGGGGTCCAGTGGACGGCATGCAGACCAGAAGTCTTCATGTTTTTCTTTCTCCAACCCTGTCTTGACCGCACTGCCCTCCATGCTTCACTGCACTTGTTCGTCCTTCCGCAACCGTACCCCTGCTTAGTCCACCTTCCGACTCCTGAAGCGGTGGAGGAAAGACGCAAACATGCGTGTCGTCCTAACGCCTGGATCACTTAATGAACCGGCTCCGCTCGACATGTCGGAGACTCATCCAATTTCCGGGGTCACGCGTGTGACGGTAAGCGCTGTATTTTTGTACAACAATATGCTCTCTCCGCACAGCACCAACCTCGAGCGTACTGCGTAGTAGATACGTAATCTGTATTATGCGCCTCGCGCAGTGCGTTCTTGTGCTGTGAATTATTTTGCGGGGTGTTGTGGACCTCTGTCAAGATGAATGGCGCGACAACAGCAGGACGACCCCAATCCCAGCATGCTTTAACAGACACCGTGCTGCTATATGGTTGTTATCGGTATTGATATCGCAGCAGTTGTAGTATTCCGAAGTGGACTCGTTGGCATTTCAGTTTGCGTGGGCGGCTGGTTTTTCTTGGTGCAATATGTTGGTAGCATCGATCCTGAGCTGCATAGGTGGGCGAACACGCTCAGAATACAACCACTTGCCGAAAGTTAGAAACGCATTCACGGTGCAAACGAAACTAGCTTAGCCGGCCAGTTGTTGCTGCTGCTGCTGTTGTTGTTGTTGTTGTCCGTAAATGAACCCATTACCTACGGCTGGTGTCTCGGTTGCTCTCTGGTCTGCTCGCAAACGACACCGATAACGAACCATCCTAGTATGTTCTTGTGTGATAATGACCTGTCCGTAGTGGTCTTCGTGTTCGCTAACTTTCTGTGTCAACGAGTTTTCTCCGGCAGCAAGACGTTAATCCACAAACCACAAACTTGGCTCAGTTCTGTGAACCAAACTACGTTTTATGCACTTGGTGCTCATCGTCAACTACGTATGTGTTGTCAATTGACCAGATCATTCAGCTCACAGCTAATACGCAAGTGCAGGCAGTTTATGTGAAGGGCTTTCACATTTCCAGTGGCGAGGTGAGAATCCCCGGGTTCCCTTGGTTTCGGCGTAGCAGTGTCGCGACTCTTTACTTCGAAACACTCCAGTTCAACAGCGTTAGCTCACCTTTCGGTAGGGTTTTGTGGGTGTGTTTGGGATTAGCGTCTGGGACGCTCCAGTTTGCCTCGGGCTTCGCAGGGAATCCGTGGCCAAACAATAACATAACAGAAACCACGCTGTCAATACGTGGCGGACGGTACGGAGGAACCTTTCAACATCAAGATCGTCACGGACTATCGAAAGCACTTCATTTGAGTAAGTCACTACAATGCCGGACGCCAAATTAATCCTCACCCCCAACGCCATCGTAAGAATATCGCATATTTGGCAGGTGCAATGTCGTCCTATTGTCGCGCCCCGTGTGCCCCTCGACCATTTGCGCGATAACGAAGACCGCGTACCTTCTCTCCGCTTGCTGCCGCGTCAACTGCCTTTACTCTCACGTCGGACTGGATTCCTTTCGTGTGTGCGTCGTGCGTGTTTATCCGTCAGGGGTCTTAGACCTTCATGGCAGGCGACGGTGTCCAGCGCGACATATGGATCAATGCCCTGGTGCACGCCGTCGAGGGTACGGATGACACGGTGATGTTCGACATTACTGACATGTTTTCCGGCGAGAATTTGGCAGCGCCTGCGGGTAACTTGAGCGCATTTTTTTCTATATTGTTGTCGGTGTTTGCTGCGGTGTTGCGCCTTCACGATGTCCATGCAACCGAATACCCTGAGAAGCCTCGCCGCCTCTCAGGCGTCTAGCCTTTGTCGGTTGTCTGCAGAGGGTTTTCCTGTAAGACACCACACGCGTTTCTTGTTGAAGACTGTGTTAGACACAGAGGACAATACCGTGCGGAATGTGTGTGGTGCGAGTAAGAATCGTTCGACGCATGTCCACGAGCGGAAGGAAAGCAGCAACCGGCCCGTGATACTGGTTTAAAGAAGGAACTGAGGACAAGAGAGGTAATTTGCGACCCCATGTTGGCGTATGACGGAAGAACATAAACGCCTGCTAAACAAGGACTGACAACAGCGCCAGTGATAAACTGGAGTCACAATTATTTAAACGCGGACGGTTTTCACCAAGGTTTGTACCACGATAGTCGCAGTTGGCACCATACATCGTTCAAATGTGCACACTCTACCGTTTGTTCTGTGCTTTGCTTTATCATCTCTTGTCAGCCAGCTGGTATCCTGGAAATGAACACGTCTTTGCGAAGCATGCAACCCAGGAAGGTCACCCTCGTGGGATCTGCACTCACTGCATGCAAGGTAGCTAAGGACGGCAAGGCGACCAAGTCTTGTCAGGTACGTGCGCTGCGGTGTGCTTGGCCGTAGGTTGTGTGTTTTCAAGTTGCAAGAGGTGACTTTTTAGAACGTTGACCAAGTCAAGTTCGATCGGGATGTTCCGGGCAGGGGGATACGAAGTCCTTATTTGCTCCATTCGGTTTGGTCGCTTCGTGAAGGAATTGCCACCCAAAGATGTGCAGGTCGCGTATTAACTTAAGCGGCGTTCATTGCTGGTGAGGCCCAGATCTCCGTCGCTACAGACTTCTCCATGATCACCATGGCACCATAATGCTTGCTGCCCCCACACGAAAAGCACCACCGCCTTAGCAGTGCATACGGACGATGAGGCGACTGCCTCACGTGTTCACGTTGAGGCGACTGCCTCACGTGTTCACTATCAGGTAAGTGTTGATTGACCTCTCTCGCCACCGCCTAACCAAGTTTGTCGCATCTTCTCTCCCCCCACCACGTCGTCCCGACCGAGGAAACTCTCAGGAGCTGACCTTGGACCGGCACTCGGATGCCGTGCGTGTTACTAGCCAGGGAAGAACGGAAATTGACCGTGCGTTGTTCATGGTGGCAACGGACTCCTCCTCTAAATCGGCAAAGTCTGTGAGTGCAGTTTTACGCTTGATACGGGTTTGGTGATTTTTCGGAGGCAGAGGAATCATGGCAGTCAATACCGATACAGCGGCACCTAGGAAGCTACGTCTGAAGATTTTGAATCTTTTAGATATTGTGAGCGCTTCCCTTGGCGGTTCTTATGGGTTCTGGACGGCAAGCATTGTATCGCAGAATATCTACTGCATTCAACTCGACTAAGCGCGTAATCTACATTCTAGCAGTGCCGTCTCCGAGTGGCAGGCACTATTAATTCAGGTACGGAACCACCGATCGCAGCCACACACTGTGCTTTCGTCCCGTCAGCCATGTCAACTGTTTTTCCTCGGGCACTTATGACACCACGCTGTTTGCATCGTGGCTTGTGTCGCCGTTTTTATTGCAAAACCGCAAGACTTAGTGGACGCTTGATGCCGATAGCGCCGGTGAACAAGCCAAGTGGATTGCGATTCTCAAAGGCGTTGTCCGTGAGCTAAAGGACGATCAGGACATTGACGCAGAAACGGTGAGTGCCCCAGTACTAGATTTACAGCTGCTACGAACGTAACTTGTGGTTCGGAATCTACTGTAGGGCGAGCGATGCTTATAACATACCGAAACAACACGATAGAGTAAGGATATTAGCGACCACCATGTTTCTGGTCCTTGCTACGCCAACCGCATACTGTACCAGTGTACCCGAAAGCAACAACAGCAGGGAGCTACGAGTACAACATCGATCATTTGGTTTTCGACAGAGAAAACGTTGTAGCCCGTAGTGTTGCATATTTCGTGCTGACCTACAAGGCGGTCCTACATTCAGTTGCACTGAAATTCCCACGCTGACACTTCTTAATAATTGGACGGAATGTGTGGGGGACGTGCCATAAAATGTCTTCAGTCAGTAACCAAAGAATACTCCACAGGATAGGATAACTATGAGAACACGCACGGGGGCTCGCGATTTGCCTACGACGCACGATGCCATGCTGACATGTAGTTGACACAGCACAATTCCAACGTTGCAGCGCTTGGTATGGCAGTGATTGGATCCCGCTAGCTGACAGTGAATAGCACCCGGTATAGATAAAGTCTATGCTGCTAAACGTACATATGACCGTACATTGAAAAAATCTGTTTACGTTATCTGACCAAAGACTGCCCCCTTGTTATCTTGTGTAGACGGTAGCGCTTGGATGGTTTCTTTTCCTGCATTCTCCACCGCGTTTTCCTCGTGAGGGCTCGTCTGCCGAGTTCGTACTCAGCCGGCTGACCGTTTGGGTGCTATCCATCTCGCACCAACATCCAACGACCTTCTCTCGGCTCTGAATTGCTCCCACTACTTTCTTGGTCCAAACCAAACATACACTATCAGGCCAACGAGGCGTTCTCTTCGGGATTCTTTGATTCACGCTTCCGGGGCTGGCAGCTCGGATCTAAGGACCAACCCCTCGTACCGGGGATGTACTTGGCCGGACTTCACAACAGCCCTTTCTCTCTGGAGGTGACCGAGACCGGTGACATCCTTATGAGCCCTGGCTACCCCCCTGATCGTACCAACCATTGTGGGCACACCGGGCCACGGATTCCTTCGGGAGCCTCGCCAACGGGGGAGTAGGGTGTGCGGTGCAGGCGCTTTGGCTAGATTTAATGGAAAAGGAGATCCAGTTGACGCTTTCTGTCAAAAGCGGGCGGTGGCGGGTGGGGCGTGGAAGGTTTTGCACCCTTGGGCGAAGCCCCGCGCCAAGGGGAAGCCTTCGGAGATTCGTCCCGGGGGACGAAAAGGATTGTGCTATTCGAGGCAATGCTCTTCATTTCTCAGCAGATATGGGTCGGCGGTGATTGATGGGGGGATGGGGATATGGTGGGATACTTACTCGGGTTGAGGGAAAGGAGGGCGTGGGTATGGGTCCGCAGTGTTCATACTTTATGCGTCGAGGGTCGGGGCGGGAAGGTGGGAGTTACGGAGGGGGGGGGTACAAAGGCTGGCCCCTTGTTCGAAGGACCTATTGCTGAAAAGAGAGGGGAGGGGAGGCAGGAGGAGCGGCAGCGGCACAGCCATGGCTGTGCTTGCATCACTGATACCTGCGTTCCTGTATGGAGTCATGTATTGCACTGACTCTGATGTCACCGGTAGTGTGGTTGGTATTGAGTTCATTTGGCACTCCGGAATTGAGATTCCGGGGTAGGTGTCTTGCTATAGCATTTGTATAGCATAGCTTGATGCATATTTGCTTTTGGCTTGAGTAACTGCGACATGAGTGGCGACATTAGCAGCGAAAGAGTCATTGGGCATTCTTTGGTGGGTTAACGTCAGTTAACCCGGAACCAATCGGAGCGAGATCCTCCACGCTGTATAGCAGCACCAATAACGGTAGTGGGACTGGGCCCGGTCGATGTGCATGCAGCGTCATAGGGCATGTTGGTTCGGTGTGGGTTTTGTGCGTATTTACTGCCAGAAGCTTCTGTTGGAGGGACTGAAGTATGGCACGTTTGGAGGGTCGGTGCGCGAGGGCGAAGATTGTAATTATTACATTGAGAAGTGTCGATGCGTGCTGCGGGGTAACGCCTGCATCATGTTAAGACACTCGAAGTTCACACGACACAAGAGAGGGATGATATTGGGCAGCGTGGGCCTGCCGTTGTGCATCCAGGCCCTATCATTAACATTGCCAGTGCTTTTTTTTTTAAGTATGCCTGTTTCGCTTGGAACTTCACATTTCGCGTGTGGCCTTCTTTTTTGTCTTTCGCCGGTCTGCGGATACTATCTTGGCGAACACGGCCACTTGGTCCAGATACATGCAGAAAACCATGTGTGATTCGTGCGCATATCAAACTCGCAAATGAATGCGACACGCGACAAACTTGGAGGTGCAGACATACCTCCCATGCAGACAGCAGTGATAGATCCAGGACGTCAATGGATGGATCGATGGGTGGATGGGTGGGTGGGTGGACGTGGTAGTGCGCTTAATTTCGAAGCTGCGAGTCCGACCAAATTAGTCGATACTCAAGATAATAGGGATGTGAAGGTAGCGTGTGTACCAGCGCGTAGCTGATGTGTACGCCTAGACCCGCTTGCCGATGACCGACAAGACACAGTCTTATTTGAGGGTGAACGCTTGAGTTGCTGTGAGGCAAACTCGTACGAAAGCTTCAATAGAAGAAAGAAGATACTGGTAGATGTTTTGGCGACTCCGGG
>JAYJMJ010000354.1:5208586-5230090 GCA_036873875.1 Laminaria ephemera
CAGCCGCGCGCGTCGAGGCCATCCCCCTGATCGTCCCGCTGGAGGTGCCCCAGCCCCTAGAGAGGCGGCCGCACCTCACGCGCGTAGCCATGAGCAACTACTGTTGCTACACCGCCCTCCACGACAAGAAAATAGCTACTCCCGTAATTATATATCGTGTCCGTTGTTGTTGTTGTTGTTGTTGATCACGGCTGCGTCGGTGCATCGGCTCTGTCGACAGGGCAATGGGAGCTCGCGTGATCCACAGCGCTTTCAGCGATCAGTCATGGCCCGGGAATGACTCTGGCGGTCATGTTGATCTATCGTGTACAGTGGTGGGTGACGGTATTGCACGGCCCCAACGACCCGCACCACATCTTCCACATCGCTTTACAACCTCGTATATACTTTCAACTCTACGAATATGTTCAAAAACACACTGCACACCCCTTGGCAATACTCTGTCACTTTCATGCATTTACGGTTCGTCTCTGATTATTTTACCTACCTTACGGGCAAGCGCGGAGCCGCAGGCGGGCGTCAGCCCGCCGCGGCGAAGCCCTTCTTGAATTATTAGCTTTTTTTCTCTTCTTCAAGTTTTTTTAAAACCTTCTCGGGTTTCTAAACTTCCGTTTTCTTCTCTGTTCTCTTTGCTAGAGTTTTCTCTTGTCTTGTAGTTATTATACTACTACTGCTGCAGTACTACAGAACACGGGGCGGTATCATCATACCGGGTGCCAGCTGAGCTCAGCTTTGCTCGACTCAGCTCAGCAGCCCAGCGCAGAGCAGCGCAGCGCAAGCTCACCAGCGCAGCTCTGTGCGGTACCGTGCGGTACCGTACCCTGCCGTGCGGTGCTATGCGGTGCTGTACCGTGCTGTGCCGTGCTGTGTGCTGTGCTGCGTTTACTCTTTCGTGCATACCAGGTATCATAGGAAGTCCATATTTCTTGCTGTTGTTCTTTGCTTTCTCTGTTCTCTTGGCTTCAAGGTTTTTTCTCTTTTCTTATTGTTATTCTACTACTACTGCTGTACTCGTAGTAGTACAGAACACAGGGCAGTATCATCATACCAGGTCCCAGCTGTGCTCAGCTTGGCTCGGCTCATCTCAGCAGCGCAGCACAGGGCAGCGCAGCGCTAGCTCAGCAGCGCATCCCCGTGCGGTACCGTGCGGTGCCGTGCGGTGCCGTGCGGTGATATGCGGTGCTGTGACATGCCGTGCCGTGCTTAGTGCTGTGCTGTGTTTACTTTTTCGTGCATACCACGTAGCACCGGAAGTGTCATACCTAGTACACCAGGTATGCATGTACGTAAGTACGTACTTAATTGATGAATCACAAAATGAACACAACCAGCTCAGCTCAGCTCAGATAGTTCAGCGGCGCAGGGCAGCGCCGTGCGGTGCGGTGCAGTGCTCTACCATGCGGTGCGGTGCCGTGCCGTGCTGTGCTGTGCTTTATTTTGTTTCGTACATTCGGTACCAGGTGTAACACGTACCAGGTACCGGTATGTACGTCGTCTACTCCGCTTTGCTTTGTTCATTGACTGTCCTCTAAAACGTTTTTTTCTTTTTTTTTCTTTTTTTTTTCGTTTTTTCACAAATCACGCCAGAACTGCCGATCAGAACGTGACATCACCCGCAAGCGCACATTACAGCACAGAGCAGTCAGCTCTGCACAGGTAGCTCTTGGCATTACCAAGTTGGAAGTTGCACCAAATCATGGCCCTCTTCTTTCTTATCCCATTTTGTTGTATTCTTCTTTTCGCGAGCGTGGTGGGCGGCGTCAGCCGGCCGCGTAGCGGAGCTCTTGTACCTACCGACTAATACACATATGAAGCAAATTCTTACGTTAGGCGACAGCTAAAAAGTATGGTATCTGTGACAGAAACAAAAAGAACGTAGACAAGCTTTCAATGCATAAGGGCCGATAGGTACATCCCCGACCCTCATGATTCACCTTCAGTTCTACTCCAGCTTTGAAGAATAGGGCGTCATCCGGCTATTCGAGTGGACCGGACTACAAGTAGTGCTACGATAGGGGCAGCACCTTTGACCTGGAATATTTTCTGAATGACGAGGCTCCTTAATCCAAAATCGACGAAATAATACATAATTCTTGATTAATATTCGTCGTGTAACTGGGACACTGGATGGTTCATCGGTTTACGATTACGATTATTCTCAAACTCTGTTTTTGGGTGAGAGACAGTGCTCCTTACGTCAGGCGCTTTAAGTATAAAAATGTGCCAGCCTACCGTAGCACGGGTATTTCGTGTAGCCCGTGCGCAATCTACACCACCTGACCGGTATAGAGTGTTGTAGCTTCGGTTTCCGGCTGTAACAGCTCGCAACATAGAAACGCTTCCTTATTGCAAAGCGATTATTGTGGTTTCGTATCGAACCGGCCTCTTACAGTGTAGTACAGCGAATTATTACCGAAATACTCACGACCAACGCTACGGTAGCGGGGTCACTTTGACGGCCTCATTTTTCAGAGGCACAGAGCCACTCGCACGCGTGACTACCCATATGATGTTCGGCGTCGCAATATGCACCGCCATCGCGGAATTGTTTATTATTCTGCGGCAACAAACCTATATCAAGTCCGTTTTGGAGTGAAAAGTCGAGCCACTCGCTCGAGTCGCCGACTCTCGGCACAGAAAATGCGATTTCCCTCCCTATTCTAGCCTCTGCCTCACGACGTGGAATTCCTCCCCCGGTTGTAGTCTTAGCGGCAATCTCGAAACCGATGCACGAAACGTGAAACCACCCTTCCTCTTGCAAGTTTATTTTTATCCGTCCGCTTCTTTGAAACTCCTCTATGTTTCGCTAAAACGTCCCTGCGCGTTTTAGCTACTTCCCGCGACTTAGACCAGGCGTCTTAACTCTCACCATGTTGTAAAACGTAGTCCCCAATAGCTAAAACATCAACATTCTCTGGTTGGTTCGGAGCTCCTTCATTTTAGTGACGACCGTCCATCCACGCACATAACGTCTCTAGATTGTCCCGGTTTCCGGCCCTCTGACATCTCCCAACAATTGCTTCGTTCAGCAAAACGCTTCGTCGCCCTTTCGTGGGCGAGGCCCATTAAACGGTTACGTTTTTGTATTTCCCCCTGCGAATGATGCCGATATCCGCTACATGATCAATATAAAAAACTGTGGGTCAGAGGAACACATGTTTTTTTAACAGTCGCCACGGCGGAGTGGTGTTCTTCGTCGCTGTCGCTGCTGTGACACCATGACCAAGGCACCCTGTCCATCTGCAGGCCCGTGTGTTTCACGTTCGCCCTCGTAGAGTATTTGCTGACAGGGAGAACGTGTTACCTACGGGACTGTTTCGACATAATTTCAAACCAGCAAAACCTAAGCAGATCTCGAGCACGCAAGTTGCAGACCCTTGGTCGAACGGTGCATCGCTATACTCAGGTGTGATTTTCTGTAGGAGGGAATTTGGATATTCTGCGACTGGTGCAGCGGTAGCGGGGTTACCCCCATTTTCACTTCCTTGTATAGGCCACTGGGTCAAATGACTCATTACCTCTCTAAAAATACGAGTTTTTCAGTCTATTTTGGCGCAGCGCGTAGCAAACAATCCCATGGTGGTGCATATCGCGAAATCAAAAACCTATATAGTAAAGATATACTAATATAAGGTCGTCACTCTTCAGAGTGGCTCTGATCGGCTGAAATAAAACGACCCAAAGGCGCCCCCCGTACCGTAGCCCTAGTCCAGCCGACAACCCAACAAGTCGCTAGGAATATCGTTCTCAGTTGTTTTTCATGGTCTACATCTAGGGGAGATTATTGAGCTCAACAAGGAGTATTTTGTTCACCCGAAGCATGACATTTGTTATTGGTATGTGACGACGACTGATTCAGCGTCGAAAAACTACCGACTCCGAGAGGCACGACAACCGCCATAGCCTTGCCGCAAACTGCGAAGGACCACACCAGCATAGACCTCGAATTGCACCTTGTTTATGTCGAAAACGTATTTGATGGTCGCGTTGCGCCTGAATCATTTCTTGGGCCCCAACCAAACACGTAGTGTCTCAAAGCTAGCACTCATTTTTGCCGTTGGGGGGCTTGGAGCCCCCTATTCCAACCGCAAGATATCGGAAGAGAACTGTCCCCCTGGCGGATTACGCCATACCGGACAGCACCTAGCCTTGGCGCCCTGCAGGTGCGTCGCAGTATATCTACATTCATTCCGTGTTACATCCGACGCGTGCTACGATAGAAGGAGCACTTTTCGGTTTTTTTGTTTCTGAATGACGGTGCCCCTTAACCGCAAAATCATCGGGATGACATTCTTGTTTTGCAGTATAGATTTTTCGTATACCTAGGCCATGAGTTTGTTCATCGGGTCGCTCTTTTCGTTTGCTCAAAATCATATTTTGGGTGATGTATAGAGGTCCTCAAGTGAGGAGCGTTAGGAAAACATGATATCATTAACCTCTACCGTAGCATTTGTCACACTGAGTTAACGTAAAAGAGCGGGATTGAACAACCGTGATCATTATTTGCTCTTGCTTGTGTAGTACTTGGAGCCTAAATATGGACTTTCGTTCGCTGTTGTCTATGTTGTTTTATTGCATCATGCAGAATACACACACGTATACTTTAACACGTTGATACACGGACGAGGTAGTCAACAGTTGCGTAGTAGTCCTGTGTCTGTGACCTCTCCACTTTTGGAATTTCGGTCATAGAACACACGAATCGCTATGAGGAGGTGACGCGGGGCCATGATAGCACTTGATCATTTTTTGTTTTCGGACGAATGGGGTTGTTGTTTCTAACTCGGGGGATACCCAATATCGTTCGAATATCGTTTGTTACACACGCTACGGTAGAGGTGCACTATTTTTTTTCTGAGGCTCCTCACTTGAGGAGCTCTATACCTCACGATTAATCTTGTTTTGAGTAAACTAAAAGTGCAACCCGATGACCAAACCCATGGCCTAGGGTATAAAAATGTTCATACTGCAAAACAAGAATGACATTCCGACGAATTTGGATTAAGGAGCCCCGTCATTCAGAAAAAAAAATGCGAAAAAGTGCTAAGTCTATCGTAGCACGCGTCTTGTGTTTTCCAAAATCAGGAATATACATGCCTAGACCATGGGATTGCTTATCAGGTCGCACTTTCACGTTTGCTAGCATGTAATATTTAGGGTAGGTATAGAGCTCCTTGAATCAGGAGCCTCAAAGAAACGGCAGTGAACTAGACTAGTACCGTACAATGGGTCCGGTCTTCAATCATACTATGATCTTACCCGCTCACATTCGAAAACTGTAAATTGCACCGTAAATAGCAACGCACACAAAACGTTGCGCATGGTTTTCCTAGCGATTAGCTATAGCACTAGTTCATATAGTTCAAGTGCCGGTTTCTATCTTCTTCTCGTTGGTTTTGTGTAGCATGAACGAAGTCAAAGACACTCCTGGGTCGTGGGTTTTTGCACGTACTGTGGTCGCAATCCCTGGGTGCATGGTACCGGTTGTTTGTGACATATCTGACCTAAAGCCTGTCGACGATTGCTTGTTTGTTATGGTACTTTTACGTTAAAGCTTCTGGACAAGCCATGGTCTCTGGTGTCCTCCCTTCTCGTCCCCGGTACAGACCTTATATTTTTAAGCCCAGAGAGTGCAGCATCCCCACTGTATAGGTGCTGCGATAGAGGGGCACCCATTTGTCCCGGCCTCTCATCTGATATTTAAACGGAACGTAAACTATGACTGCTACTAATGAAGAAAGTGCAACAAGATGAAAAATCGCTTGGTTAATCTAGAGAACTACAGCAACGATGCTTAAAACCTCTGCCGGAACTGGATAGTTCATCCGAGCAGTGGCCACGTCGGTTGAAAATGGTTTCGCCTAGAAATGCTACCTCTATGGCAGCACACGTTGTGTTGGTCGATTACCATCTTCATTGTCTGACGGCTCCGGCCCAGACGTTTTAATCAAGTCTATTTTCGCACAAGAACACATCCTTTGCAGAGCGAGAATGCCGTCGGGGAGGCACGAAGTCTCGAGACCGACCTAAGTATGTACAAGTAGATTTCGTCTACTAGACTACCGGGGACGCACGGTATCGATTCCATAATCAATCCGTATTGCTGGAAGTTATCACCGTAAGGTGCTTGTGGCGAGGGTTCAACTTGCTCGCATGAACGATCGTTTCTGCACTGGTGTTTGTCATTCTATCCTGATCGGTGTCACTACGACCGACCATGTTTGGTTAGTTTACCGGAGTCAACAGCCTACATTCAATGTTTGTGTGCCGTCTACTTCCTGCCAGATACGTACGGCATAGAATATTGATAGCAGTGCGGCGTACCAACAGCAACATTGCGGTCAAAGCCAACCTGAACCATATGCATTTCAACGAGTCCAGCTATCCCTCCTTTGGGTCATATTGGCTGCGTTAAAAAGCATGGCACCGGTGGTTAAGCTCGACACGTTTTATACAGTAGTTTCCCATCTGTACCAGGACCAATAAAAACGCTTGCATTACTAAACTCTCGCTCCGTTATCATCTGTGTTACGGGTAATTAAGCTGCTTCCACAGAATCTGTCACAAATACTGTTTGGGTGCGATCTGAGAGCTTCGCCTTAGTTCCGAAATTGTGCATGATTGAGTATATCGTAGTCGGAACCAGCTCAGGCTTCATTACCGCTGATAGCCCTAAGCCGTCGTTGTAGTCGTGGCCACCTAAATCATCTCCGTTCTCGTTGTTAGCAGAGATAAATATCCGTTTGCTGGTCCGCGCGCTGATGTTGTTCATTTATCTTAGGTCCATCAAACCTTGCCGATGTACATCTATATGACTTCTGAAGATGCTGTTGTACAACTCTCACGTCCGAACGCACTAAACGGCTTGGCTACGTAGGAAGCTACCAGGAGATACGCCTGCTACCAACTGACTCATATTCATGTTATTGGTCAATGCCATGAAAACGCCGTCAACTTTTATAAGCCGAGAGTCAGTAAAGGGTAATTGTATTGCGTTTTCGTTCACATATCCTTCAAACTGGAAACAAACCGTTGTTAACGTGCGATAAAATGAAATATTGGTATGAAAAGCGTGCATGTGAAACAATAAGCGTTGTGTATGTTCGATACCGAACAGGTATGATACTGGATTATCGTCTCTGTCGGGAAATTGCCCGGTTTGACGACACCAAGGTACACAGTTTGCCAGCGTTACAGTGACTTCGTAGCCTTCGTACAAACGTTACACTAACACGAGGATAGAGCCAACGTTAGAGTGACTCTTCATATCCTGTCTGCAAACATTCCGTTGCATGGGGTGTTTGATGTTAAATATATGGTTTGCAGAAGCATGTAGAATCGGCGAGCTGGATTTCCACCAAACGGACGTTGAGTTACGGTGACGGCAACGTAGGAAAAATTCTGTGAAATCCCCCCTGCTTCCCCCCATCCCGCGCGTAAGATCACCGCCTCGCAACATGAGTCTAAACGTGACCGTCTTTGCTTCATCCCATGCTACACGACGATATGTACGCCTCCAGTCTACGTTCCTGTGCGTATCCTATCGCGAGCTCTTGATCACGTCGTGAATTCGATTCAATCGCCGTGAGTTACGTCCTATTAACTGCTAGTTGTTTTACGTGCTCATGCCACAGTCATATTTGCCGTCTTAATTTGTGGTTGCTCAAATATGATGCTTTGTTCGTCGTCGTGCTTCTGTCAAGAACTCCGGTTGTTGATCAAGAGCACTAAACTTCTAATCCTTTTCATGATTGCCCTGGCACAGAGAGTACATGTAGCCTGAGCGAACTCAGTATTGTGTACGCGCGAATTCTGGTGACTACACCTACAGTCTGTACGTCCTACTCAGGAGCATGCCACGTTTGTCAATACCAGCAAAGGCGCGTTATCCTATTCTAGCAACCGCAATCTAGCTACGTTCTTGGGTGAATATGGCTGCGGTACTAACGATTCTGCCCTTGCACACCGAGGTTTGACCGTTCGAGCGAGAGGCCCGGTAGCTCACCCAGACCTGGACGTGATTTGTGTTTGTTAGAGCCGCGCAATAAAGGGCTCCATGGAGGAACATATCACGAAACCGAAGAGCACATAAGGTTTCGAGCTAACACAAAACGGCTACGTAGCCACTTGAGCGAGGACCTTTGATTAGCTAAAGCAAGGGACCTTCACAGCCCGCCCCACCCACCGTAGCAAACGTCGGGTGAGCATTAGCCACTGCCCCCCACACACACCCACACACCCATTCTATCAACCTTTCTCCAAGGTAGTGATTTCAAACGATGACTGGCGCTCGACGACGCAAATTTTGTGCAGTGTGAACGACGCCGTATGTTGTAACCTTTCCGCTTTGTTTGTAAGCAACCGCTGTGGTCATCTTCGCGTACGTCGGTTCTCGTATATGCCTCCTGTGCGACAGGTCCCGTATTCACCGCTTCCAAAACGATACACGATTAGTACTCGTACTGTTTTCGAGGATCGTAGGGATCACTCTTCCGCGCGGGGGAGGCCACATCGTGGCTCTTTCAGTATACATAGTTTGTGCTGAACTTACCGCTGTCGTTTCTGTCCTGAAGTTTATCTGAACGGAAAAAGGTAGAGTGTTAGCGTTGCCAATGACGGAAACCTCGCTACCGTAAGAAATAAAACCACACCAGAGTTGTTTTTGCTAAGACACTGTCGATCTTCGTCAGCGTCGTATTGAAGTATGCATTAGACTGACGAAGGTCTTGTGCACCAACAGGGTGACATCATCGGAGATAAGCGCTCAGGGCGCTCAGGGCGTCTAATCGCAGAGTGTGTGTGTGTGTGTGTTTTCATCCCATTTATTCTGTGCGCCAGACAGATGTTTGACGCACCAGCCGGGGTCACACAGGAGGAAGGTAAACACAGAAGATTTCTCTACACCTTTCCTCCTGCAGTGCTTGCCTTAATTTTTATCGCGAGGGGGGTTCAGCCGTCACTTTCCCTCGTCGACAATTAAGTCGAATCTGTTTACTGACGAATAAAGTATCGCTTTCCACTGCTAAATTGCGATTTTTGACTCCGGAGAGAATCGAACCTGCAACTTAGTCGTCAGAAGGTTTACGAGATTACCAACTGAGCCACCGGGGACACCAGGTAGTGGCGACCCCGATCGTCTGTAAACGCACACACTACAGCGGGATGATTAGTGTTGTCCCATAAACTCTCGAGGCTCTGGCATTTGGGTTCGGGTGCGCCATTACCACGTGGCAAGTTTGGACCTACATATCGGAGCCACCTCTCCCTGTGCCATTGCTGGCTCCGTTGATGAGATCTCGACGATACTATTGTTTGCCCCTCTGCGTCTTGATCGATAATATTTAGTATGTAAAATATTTGTCGAGGTCTACTGCCTCCGCCAGTGATCCCGCCAGTACGTCCTTGACTTCCTGTTTTAGATAAGGACCGCTGTAGTAGGGTCAGATATCTACCTCTGGTTTGTCAACCAACCGTACTGTTCCCTCGGCGTGCCGTGAAGTGCACGCGGAAAAATAGTCCCGACAGGTCAAGGCCAGGCACATCGATAGCTCTTGTGTTCTCACTTCAAGGCTTTTTTTCTGTAGCGGCACCGAGCTTTCGCTTAGATGCCGTTGTCGGGAGGCCTTTAGCGGTCGCCACGCCTAGTACCGCGCCTCTTGTTCCGTATTCAAAACCCCGACGTTATTCATCTTGGGTACCGTTTTTCTCACCCCAGACCTACCAGGCGAACTCCTCACACAGAAACGGCGAATCGCGACATGGTCATAACCTACTTATAGGTGCAGGTAAGTAGTTTCTATCGCTTTTGATATCGCACCGGGGAGGACACGTGCCGCCTCTAGTCAACATTGTTGTCAATGGATGTTTCTCGACATTTCTTCCAAATCAACGATTAAAATATGACACGGCATTTCTCGATAGGGCCTCAAACGGTGTGATCAAATTTCACTAAAGTTAAGCATTTCAATAGTTACCTTATTCAAAAATCTCTTTCTAGTTTCGTCGATAAACTGGGCTATTTATTGCATTTAGAATGCCCGGCAAAGTACCCGTGCCAATCTTTAATCAACCCCAACCCGTCTGCGATTGTGCCGTTCATTTGCATCTCACGTGCGCAACAACACCCCAACCACGATTATACTCAAGCTCAACCCAATCACCTTTGATCTCATTCCACAACCGACACCCCCGACCTCGCCAAACTATCTCAGCCGTAGTCACTACGTAAGCATCGCCTCGTGGGTGGATATACTGCAGTCGAGTTCAAAATTCTGCAGACATGAGCGTAGGGGAAATGCCGTTTACCGCGTGCACTCGGTATGCGATCCAGAGTGCTCTTCCTCAGAGCTCGCCAATAAGGCAGTGTCAAAGCTGACTTGTCACCACGCCTTGGATCAAGGCATTCCCGCGTCCAAGTTCCCTATATCTTGATCCTTCACCTCACGGTCCGCGGCTATCAAAACAATCATGACACATGCAGTTGAGGATTATTCCTGCCCTCCATGCACAATATAGCCTTTCTGACTACAATGCCTTCACTGGCTACATCACAAATATTCGTTTACCCCCTGCCATGTCCACCATGAATCACACGATTGCAGTATATGAAAATTCGTCGTCATCAACACTGCTGTTAACTAAGATTAGTTGCACTGCAAAACACCCCGATCGATGAGTTCCACCCCTTGGAACCCCGTTAAGGTCAAAGCTTCAAACACCCACCAACTGGTACAATTATCGTATCTGCAGGTGCTATTGACGCCGATTTTTCGGATATCAGCATCGACGGTGGCGCTATATTCGAAAACAACTCGGCTGGTGACGGAGGTACGGAACGACGCGAAACTTACATCGTTTTGAAATATGATGACTAACTGCTGTATTGCTGACGGACAGGAAGGTATGGTCTACTAGTCCTACTTGACGCTAACAACACGGAATCCAGACTGTTGAGCTTTACGTGGGTTTTGTGTTTTTTTTTGCAAACGTGTCTGTAAACGGTGACAACAAACTGGGCAACGACGCGTGAAATGTACTAGGGGGTAATACAGTTTTGTCAAAACATTTCTCACTGACTGGGCTCTTCGACTGAGGAACTGTCCAACACCGGTAGAATGTCATTTGTGGTTTCCACCGTTACTTGTATACGTACACATAGCCCATGGCGTAGGTCATCATGTTGGACATTTGATAATTCTCCAAGTCGAATGCTGAGTGAGATATAAGCTCCTCAAGTGAGGACTTCAGGAAAATTTGTTGCTACCCCTCTCGTAGCGTGTGTCCACTATATCCGAAAGAACAGGATATTGGCCTATTGATCACGATCGTTAAAAGTAACATCGGTCAGCACATACACGGTACCCTCGACCTGACAGATATGGTTGCATCACCTCTTAAGTCAGTATATGTTCAAATTGTGTAGTATCTTCCAAAGTGCTTGGAGGCGAACGATTCCTTTTTGTCTGTTTATACTGAAACAATGTCGTGACTCTTTATCCTGGTGTGTCTCAGCAGTGTATGCGCGCAGTACATCACCTCGTTGGTAGTTGTTTGTTCTGCGGTTCATGTGTTGCGTTGATATTTCGACTAACCCGTAAACTACATGTAGAGGCTGAGGACAGCGGGAAGGCAACCTTGTTTGTCTCCAATTTGTATTTGTTACGAATCATCTGATAGTAGCTTGCTGCACTCAGTAGGCAAAATAGTGTAAATCGCGCCTCGTAGCCTAAGAAATGCCAAGTTTGCAGTTGGATGTTTTACGGCCACTATTAATAGCGGCTCCCCCGAGTCGACGTTTCATCGCGGAAGACATCCAAATATCGCTACCAACGGCTGATCAAACATTGTCCTCGGTTGGTAACTTCCTCTTCGTGTTGTATGCCACCCGGCATCAACGGAACATTTAGCTGCTTCGAATTGATCCAGTGATGGGGGCTGTGTTTCATAAAGAGTACCTTCCCATCGTATGCTACAGCCCCAAACTTGACAGCTTCTTGACAGACCGATCCGTCGTCTTGACGGTGTGGCAGGTGCGTAACATTGGAACCCTTCACTAGTTCAAAGCGGTAAATCACGGTTTCGTGTCGCAGCGGCCTCTTACAGTGTGGTACAGTGAACCATTATCAGACTACTCATGACCAACGTTACGGTAGCAGGGTCACTTTGACGGCCTCATTTTTCAGAGGCTCAAAGCCACTCGCAAGAGTGACTACCCGTGTGAGGTTCTGTTTCGCAATAAGCACCACCATCGAAGGAATGTTTTTTATGCTGCGCAAACAACATAAAATAAATTACGTTTTGGAATGAGGTGTCGATAAACTGGCGCGAGTCACCGAATCTCGGCAGAGAATATGTGGGTGCCCTCCCTACTGCAGACTCTGCCTGACGAACTGGCATTTCCTCCGCCGGTTGTAGTCCCAGCGACAACCTCGAAACAGCAGCAGGCAACTTGAAACCATCCTTCCCCTTGAAAGTATAATTGCTTCGGGCCGCTCCTTTGGAACTGGGTCTAGGTTCCGCCAAACCTTCAGCTACTTACCGTAACATAGACCGGCCTTTCCGAGTCCCTGCATCTCGTAAACCGTATGCCCCAATAGCCCTAACAGTCACCTTTCCTCGATATTTCGAAATTCCTTGCTTTTCGTGACGACTATCAAAAATGACTTATGTAACGTCTCTAGACTGTCTCGTTTCCACGCCCCCCGATATATTTCAACCATTTCTTCGCTCTGCAAAATGCTTTGTCGCCCCTTCGTAAGTCCACCCCATTAATAAATGGTTTGGTTTTTACATTGGCCCGAGGAACGATCCCGATATCCGCAACATGATCAATAACGAAAACTGCGGGTCAAAGGTACACACACTTTTCTCACATTCACCACGGCGGAATGTTGTTCGTCGTGTCGCCTCTGTCTCACAATGATAAAGGCACCATGTTTATCTGCTGGCCCTTACGATTCACGTTCGCCCTCTTACTGGTAGGTTCCGTATGTAGGGTGAGTGTTTCGCTGACAGGGTGAACGTGTCGCTTACGGGACAGTTTCCGCTCTACCTTTAAACTGTCAAACAGAAAGAGATCACTAGCATGCAAGTTGGAGATCATTGGTCGAAGCCTGCATCGATAAACTCCCGGTCGGTTATCTGGACGAGGAAATTTGGAAACCAGCCGACAACCCCAGAGTCGCTAGGGATGCTGTTGTCGATTGGTTTCGCTGGTCTACATCTTACAGATATTATGGAGCTCATTATGGAATATTTCATGAAACCGAGGCATCAATTTAGTATTGGTTCATGACGACAACGGATTCAGTAACGAAAACTTACCATCTCCGAGAGACAGGACACCTGCAATAGCCTTGGTGCAAACTGCGAATGTCCATACCGTAGCATAGACCAAAGACAACACCTTGTCTCCGTCGCAAAAGTCTTTGATGGTCGCGCTGCGCCAGAAACATTTCTCTGGCTTTAACCAAATCTCGTTTTCTCTCAAAGCTCATACATATTATCTCTGTTGGGAGGGCTTGGAGTCCCGTATGCTAACCGCAAGATATTCCAAGAATAGTAACATCAGGGTGGATGCCGCCAAACAAGAACAGCCACTAGCTATAGCGCTCTGCGATTGACGTGTACCGTCACTTGTCTTATTCGTTGTCAATGGGTCCTTGTTGACGTCTGTTTGTGGAACATATTTTAGAGCTAAATCCAGCATTCCTCCAGAGGACCCAACCTGGTTCGTTTTCTGAATTCCCGTTCTGTTAGGATGAAGGTCACAAAACAATCATATTTGGTTTAGTATGTTCCTCGTTAGATGGACCCCAACGGCAATAGAACCTTGCGGAACTATCGTGACAAGCATTAGTCCAAGCGAGCATTCAACGTGCGCAACATTGATAGAATTTCTAGCAAACTCAAGACCGGGCCAATCTCCTCCTCCTATCCCACCACCGACTCCCCCTATTCGAATACCGACACCTAAAGCACCCCATTCTTGGACTTCGTCTCGTCCGTCTACCCCGTCAATTTCGCACTTTGTTAAGAACCCGTACTCCCAACACCACTGACAGTCTTTCACTTCGTATTCGTCATTCCGAATAACTTTTGTATTATATCAAAGTTCCAACATGCACTTGGGCCTGACTCATCAACCTAGCGTTACCAGGTACAACTCACGTTGACGCACCGCCAATTCCCACGTTTTAGTCTTAAACTGTCTCTACGCGTTACAAATATATCCTCATGACAGTGGATTTACATCGTTGCCCCCCCCTGCCAGGTTTAGTTTTCACCATGCCACGGTTTTTTACAGCACATGTCGTCATCGGTATTCGCATGACCCAGTTTTGGTGCATTGACGAAACCTATAAGCAAATTGCTGATTGGAATCTTTGAGGAAGAGAGATTCAATCGCCACCTTCCTGTCGCCGAATTTTACCTGCAAGTGCCATATTCTTTGACACTTCGGAGATCGGTCTCGACGGCAACGCCGTGTTTACAAGTAACACTGCTGGTTTTGACGGAGGTGAGAAAAACTGCGAAGCGTGCATCGTTTGGCAAGGTGTCCACGCGACGGCTGCTGCAATTCTAACCTACTGGAAATCAAAGTTGTTGGTCGCATTGTATACGGATACAGCGTGTAGTGCTTTGTTTTCGTCGTGTAAATCCTTCCTACATGTTTACGTACATTGCGCAACAAATCGAGAGCAATACTGCTACACCAAGACAGAACACGATACGGGTCTATCTATCGCTTGCAAACAAACAAAACGATCACCACACAACCGGCGCCCGCAAGCCACGAAATGCGGTTTCACTGCCGATCGCAGGTATGATCCACAGGATGTTGCTGTTTTTTTTGCAGCCAAAGCTGCCACATTGCCATACCCACAAGGGCACCCCTGTAGGCATTTCTTTCGCGGCTGTCTGTCTTTAAAATAGAGCCTGTCGCAACGCTTTATTTGTGCGTTCGCGATACTAGTAGTGTTTTCGCGGCACTGTCGTGATTTCGCGACACTGCATACATTCAGCATATACTGCGGCTAGGTAGCTGATCTCGGGTCAAGGTTAGCCGTGACTTGGTCATGATGACGTTTAATTATTATGTACTGACTAGCATTGTTGTGATCGTTTTTCTTGGTCTTGGGAGAGAGAGAAGTCTCCCCTTGGCTAGATATACCCGTCGCAGCCTCCTGTGATCTACTGCGTATCTTGCCCACACTTCACCCGTCACTCTCGCGTTACTATGATACCAGCATGGTTCCGAACTATTACCGCCTACAGTCGGCTCGGATTTCCAAGCCTCCGAAGGGTACCGTACATCTCAACTCCTCCGATTTAACTCGAAACTTAAGAAAAACAATAATCATCAGAAAAACAAAGGACCCCCGGCTGCCTAACTTCCCCCCCCTCCCCATGCCTCCCCCCGTCGAAAGAAGAATAGGGGTGCGGATGGGTGAAAGGAGAGGCATATATTTCTGGCTGGGTTGGCTAACCTTTTGACTACCTCAATCTACTGACGTTCCCAACAAGAACCGCGACTCGTATGTTGCATGGCTCGGTCTTGCAAACCTTTTCGTGAGGTGTGCACCCGACAGTGGGGCAGAAGGGCGCCGTTTTGCGCCCGGGCCCTCAAAGACCCAGACCCCTAGATAAACACGCCCAATTTTCTCTTTTATAAACTGTGACTTGCCAGTGACTGCATCTACGGAGACCGTTATTTCTTCTACTGGCAAATCTATCCTTGACAACCGGTCGGAGTTGAGCAGCAAAGTGGTGTGATGTTTCCCACCTGGTATTCGTGTTTGATGCACTTATACCGCAGGCAGCACGCCCTGTTTGTACGGGTCTTGTTGAAGCATGAGTAACGTCATGGTAGGCGGTTACGAACAACTACTGGCAGCCCCACTGAGTGTGCAGTTCTTCCTTGAAGCATCTCAAAGCTTGATCCCATCGGCTCAATGGCGGTTTTCTCGCTTGGCTCACTCGCATATACCGTTGCACGCCACTTAACATTTACCTTTTGTTGATGACATCCACTGGCAGATAGCCGCGCCGAGATGATTTCACAGGATGGCATTACTGATGTGCCAGTAGAGAAGGGGAATGTATATATTGTCGTCGTCCCGCTGAAAGGAGACGCTGTTTAAAGAACACACCACAAATCGTGCTGTGCTCCACAGAAACATCCTTATTGAATTTGTGCAAACCCCCAAATACGTTTACATGCATATCTCGTCACCGAGTACGAGAGCGTCCTCATTAGCCCCTCTGCTCCCTGCTCGGGGAACTGGATAACAAAGTATAGCTCATCATACCAAAGTGATTCAAATCCAGATCATCACGCGTACAAATCCAAGATCATACTCAAAACCCAATTATCAAAAACCGGAATCTCATGTTCAATCCAAATGTCAAATCCAGAATCTTCAAATTCGGAAACCTATAGTGGCCTTAAGTTCAACATCAATCCAGTAATCAACATTCAGCTGACGTAACGTATAGGGTTCACTCCGGTAATCAAACGGTCATCAGCTGGTGAAATAGGATTGAAATAAGTGTGTCAAATATATAACTCCAACATATTCAAAATTTAAATTTAAAGCTCAAAATTAGAATTATCAGTTTCCAAAACACAATCTCAAGTCCCAAAAATATAATCTCAGATCCCCAAACAATAATCTCAAATATCGAAAACAGAATCTCAAATCTTCAAACGGAATGTCAAATATCACAAACAGAATCTCAAATGCCCAAAACCAAAAATACCCAGATTCTAGATATATCTATCAGCATCAGTCCAAATGTAAAAATCAGCGTCCGAATATCAATCTCAGTCGCCTAGGAAATCAAAACCAAAATACGCAGATTCCAGATATCACTATCAGAATATGCTTCAAGTGAAAAAAACATATTATATTTCTAAGTACCGGAAGCTTCCAATCCAAGGAAAACTTCCACTCAACCAAATGTCAATCTTAAATCAACTCATGTTCACTATGAAGTTCGCTTCCAATCCAAGGAAAACATCCACTCAACAATAAAATCTCAATCTTAAATCAACTCATGTTCACTATGAAGTTCCTGTGAAGACGGAAGGCGTCTTTACTAAGGGGTTTCGTCAAGAAATCAGCTTTTTGGAATGTCGACGGAATGTGAGAGACAGTAAACTATCCCTTCTCGACTAGCTCTCGTTGGAAGTGATGACGTACGTCGATGTGCCTTGAGCTCACGTTGGTTAACGGGTTAACTCCATCTGAATCGCACCGTTGTTGCTCTCTAAAACCTGGATGCACGGATCCCCACACTCGGGCATGAGACAACGCCACACAGACCGCAAACCAAGCGCCTCCTTGGACGCTTCTGCCATCGCAACAACCTCCGCCTCCCCCGAGGAGAGCTTCATGCACTTCTACGTCTTAGAAATCAAATGGATGGCCGCACCCCCACACATAACGGCTCCACCCGAGGCAGGTTTCCACTTAGTTTTTGTGGGGGCGTGTGCTGCATCTGCGTAAACCACCAGCTCTAGACCACTGCCCCTATGGAACGCACTGCCGTAGGCACTTGTGACATTCAGATAGTCAAAGATCGCTCTCGCTACATTCCAATGCCTGTGCTTGGGGGCATGCGCGTACGTCGCTATCGCCCTCACAGCATTCATGAAGTCGGGTCTCGTCTGGGTAGCAAGGTACATCAAACTTCTTACAAGCTCGCGGAAAGGCCACACCTCGTCGGGCTCATCGTCGTAAAACTCCTCAAAAACAAAATCAGTGGGAAGTGGGGTGTTTCCACCTGCGGTCACGCCAAACTGCTTGACCGTCTTCTGTGTGAAAGACTTCTGCGAGATCGTCAATAGACCCGCGATCTTGTCTCGACAATAGTAACAACCAGCATACCATCGTTGCTCGCCACTGTTATTGATGGGGACTTGTTTGTTCAAGTCCTCGAAAAACTGGCCACATTTTTCTTTGCGGCCTACAGAAAAAATGTAATCAACTAGTACCACTGCAATCACGGAGACAGACCCTGCCTCGTTGAATCGGAAACCACAGGATTCCGCAAGGCTCTGCTCAAACCCAAGCCTGTTAAGACGGGTGACTAGATGGCTATCCAAGACCTACACGCGTGCTTCAAGCCGTACAGACTAAGATTAAGGCGTACTACTTTGCCAGATAAAGCGTCACAGCCTTGACGCATACATTTCAAAATCACTCCTTTCAGCTCGGTCTGGAAAACACCTGATGTACGTCAGAATGGCATATGTCTAACTGTATGTCGCATGCAATGGCCGCCATCAAACGAATGCCGGGCGCGGCGGGGGTTGGGGCAAAAGTCTCATTGTAGTCATCTCCCGGCCGTTTTTGTGATGATGCTTGTCGAGGCTCTGTCTCTGTGATAAGAGTGGCAGAGGTTGGCACCTAATGTCTGTGAAGATCACTTGTTGTGAAGAAAGAAGGAGATAGTTTGGAAAGTACCGCTTCTAGGCCAAAACTGGAAACCAAAATAGAAAAGAAGAGATGTGGAAAGGGAGAAGAAAGGAGTGAAAATAAGTTATTGAGGTAGGGCTGACCGTCACCTCATTATAACGGAACAATGCCCATGCTACGGGCAGATGCACTCTACGGGCTGTTGTACTGGCCGACAGTCCGTTATACAGTAGCGTTCCCTTACTCTTTACTTCAACGTTCTCGTATAATTATAGTGGTTAGCTGATTGCCCTCTACTATGAATACGATCAACTTCTGAATGCAAGTAAATTGAAAACAGTACTGTGGTGCGAAGGAACAACCGCTAGTCTCACCTCATATTGTATTTCCCCGCATCTAGAATAAGATACACGTCGTGTTTAAGTGTAGTGACTGCGAATCAACTATATATTAGTGGACCGCAAAGTTCATATTGCAATACGCCTCCTTTATGAGAATTCAGTAGCCAGAGGAACCTGGTACTCTAAGGAGTAAACACAAATGGTACGACATATTCAGACCTGTGCATGAACAACGGCAATATGGATGTAGTCGTACCACTCAGAGAATCAAAATACAACTGGAACAACGTATTCAGGCCTGTGTATGAACAGCTGAAACATGGATGGAATCACGTCGCAAAATACTCGCGGTGCAATTACCTGGAAGAATACTATAGGAAAAAAGTGCAAACCCGTCTGGTGGGTGTTCAACACGCCCCCTGAACTGATACCTAGAGCTACATGAAACCGAAAAATATGGAAGCGTTGAACGATCTTCTTGTACAGCAACAATGCGTACTATTCAGTTTGTGTATGTACTCACGTACACGAAAGAGAGTCTACGAATAGAGATAGAACCGCGATAGACTATGATAGATGTAGTCGTATCACAAAAGCTAGTCGATGTGCTATTTAGATGACCAACGAGTTATATCCGAGAAAAGAGATCGTAACAAAGTCTCTGCTATGCGTTTACTGCGCCCCCTCAATTGAATCCTAGAACAAATGAGATATCGAAGAAAATCGAATAGGAACCGTGGACGTATAAATGCGTCCAGTGCTATACTGCAATGTGCCTGTAACACATTCAGTTTTATGAGCATGTATCAATTTATTATGTATAGTTCGTCCTGATGCCCACTAATCAACTTGAAAATAGAGTTAATCGTTGATGCCCACTTTTTTTTTATCCACGTTTTTCTTTTTTTTTTTCTTTTTCCCCATTTTTTGTATGTTTCTAGTTTGTTGTCGCAAATCAAAAATGCTGTTGTCCGCACTGCTGCGTATTCTGCACCGTCTCTCCCGCCGCCGGTCGGATCAGTACAACTGTCAAGTCGGCACTATCAAGTCGACGCTTTCGCCAGAACCTGTAGGACGGCACCGACAATGCATACAGATCCCTAGACATTAAGGGCACATGCAGTATCCACACCAACACACACCCGTTCCGTCATCTGATAAAAACAGCAAGACAAACGGCACACCAGCCTCATTGTCTCCGATTTGTCGAGCCTCCGTCTACCAGTTGTAGGCCTGTGCGTTACTCAACTCAGCACAACATAGTTTTAACCTCGTTCTAGCACATGCCACGTACAGCAATGCACAGACGACGCGTACACACGCGCGCGGTCGTCAACACAAAACATGTATTCGTTATGTACCTGGCATCCTTCGATTCCCCTGCACATCAGCAGCGACCTTGCATTCCTCCTACGTCCATTCACCCAAATGCTCACGGCTCACGACGAACGTACTTGGAGTCCAACATCTCCTCCATAAATGCTTGTTGCTACCTTCTGCACCTCTTACCACATTATATTTCCCACCTGCTTCCTTCTGCACCACTTACAATGACATATTTCCCACCTGCTTCTAGCAAAAAGACAACCGTATCCAGTGATGTCGGATTACGTACATTTTCGTGCTTACGGCGAGCGTTTTTTTCTATAAGCACGGTGACTGGCCGTCGCGATAACCGGACTCCCCAAATTTCCCAATAGCACAAGCCATTCATTTCTATAGGAAACCTAGCATTTTTATCTCGCTGGACGCCATATTTGGACTGCGAGCTTACGCTGCGTCCCTGCGAGCTGCTGCTACAATGTCGCTGTCGACGTGGATAGCCAAGAAGTCGAACAACGATGGTGTCCGCGAGAAATTCGACCCGTTCATCGGCATCGCCCCTAACCAAGGAGGCAGTCACAACAATTGGCAAGGCACCTGCTGTTGATATTGTATCATGGATTCCCTTTGCCCAACATGAGTTTCATCGGTTGTCTGGCACACTGCTGTCATTGTTGCTCACGTACGTACAGCTCAGGGTATGTTGCGCTGATGCTGTTGTTGTACTACATGACGTCACGCATACGTCCCTTTACTCGTATCAATAGTACGAATATTATCGTCAGGATTTCTTCGTATCTTTTGGGTTTTTTTCTTACTTCTAGTTTCCGCTCGTGGCATTGCCTTTTTGGTCGGTTATCGATCACGTTGTCACGCTACTGGCGTTTTTGTACAGTAGCCCCCCTCGGCAGTCATTAGATTCGTCGGCTGTCTGGCACGCTGCTGTCGTTGTTGTTCGTGTACGTACAAGTCAGAGTATGGCACACTACTGCTGTAGTTGTAGTCTCTTGTTATGCATTTCCATCTACCGGTACATACCACGGGTATTATTAAACTATGATAAGATGTCTTTTTTTTGGGCTTCCGACCGTGTACGGCATGTGCTTGAACGCCGATCACCCATTCGTAAACAATAACATTTTCACAAGTATAACCAAGGCGAGACCAAAACGGAACTCTATGCACGAAGTCTAACTCCCTTCTCTACCTACTTACGACTTCGCATCGATCTAACCCGCCGCTCTTGCAGCTCTTGGCCCACCCTTGCTTTTCATTACTACATGCCCATGAAGCTTCTAAAACGATCCCGCACCATTTCCAAGTGATCTGTCGCCAAAACTATGGGTGGGGTCAATGTTATGATGGTATTGCCCTGGGAGCCTGGCAAAGGCTTAGGATCCAGGACGTAGGGTATAGAT
>JAYJMJ010000354.1:5259429-5275061 GCA_036873875.1 Laminaria ephemera
CCTGATGAGCCGTATATGCAGAAATATGGGAGAATCGGGGAAACACCGGTTCCACGAACTAGAACATGACTCGAAGAAGCGGCTCTTCAAAATCCACTCCCACACTTCTACCCTGTGAGGCTACGAAGCCTCAGGAAAATGCAAAAGCAAAACCCGAACACCAATGTACCAAACCTCTCCATGTCACATCCGTCTATTTTCCTCGTCTCTAACACATTCCGTTCCTCCTTGTACAGTTCACATTCTCCCGCTATGTGGGGTGATTTTGGCCAAAAAAGTATCTACGCATACGGAGAATCGAACTCCGGGCAAAACCTTGGAAGGGTTTTATGTTACCACTACACCACATGCGTTCCTTGCGCTGAATAGAACCCAGGTTTTATGTTACTACTACACCACATGCGTTCCTTGCGCTGAATGGAACCCAGATTTCCAGAATTCGACACGAGCCCTCGAGGAAAAGAAAATGCTGAACCCTTCTCAAGCTTAAAATTGAAAGCATCAAGCACTGTTCATAGTGGGGGGGGCGGGGAGGAGTGCCTATTATCATATGTTACCCCGGATCTGGAGAAAAAAACACCAAGACAATACTCGTGGGATGGAAAACACACACACACACACTGTGGAGAAGGGGGGGGGGGTCCTGCTATGTGACTTGTGAGTTGCGAAAAGGGAGAAAGGGCTGGAGAAAAACCTACAACGATAACATGCAGGTGGGACGGGGGAAACAACATGCACACACCCACGAAGGGTTTTTTTTGCTGTCGAGATAGATGTTTTGACGTGCAAGATGGTGTGGGCGTTTCCCGTGAAGGCAGTGAGACTTTACGAGTCTCGAAACGTATGTGCCAGTATGGGCCGCCTGATACGTACTACGTACGCTGACTTCTGATTTCACTTTTTTTATGTTTTTTTTTTGACTGTTGGCGGATGTACGACTTGCTTCAGCTATGATATGTACGCGTATCACCTTTGGTTTGTTTTTATTTTTTAATTTTTTCCCCGGGTATTCTTCCACTCCAGAGTGACTGGAGCCTGTCCTGTGACCACGGACTTGATTATGAGAGTTAATGCGAGAACAACAACAACAAGGACAAACATTCTGCGTCTCTAGTGTGGCACAGCACCAAAAAACCAAAGGATAAATGAACATTTTCAAACATTCTGCGTCTCTAGTGTTGCACAGCACCGAAAAACCAAAGGGATATATGAACATTTTCAATCATCTGCTGTCGCGGCAAACACTTGCGCCACGCGAACGCCGCCGATTTGACTGAAGAGAGGAAGACAAAACCGAAATAACCTCATTCCGGCTCAAGAAGCAAGATCGTTGCGCCGTACGCTATGCCCACCCCTCACAGAAATACGCGCGCGCCGATCCTTTGAGTGTTGAAACTGTGATGATCGGGAGGATTCTTGTATTGACAGATCCCTTGATTATAGAAACTGCGACGATCGGGAGGATTCTTGTATCGATCACATCAGTTATTACTGCGTACAAGGGACACGATGTCCACGCCGTGGGTTTTCTCGCGCGGGTAGCGCCAAAAGCGCACCGTCTTTGGTGTCGCGCATTGAAAGTATGTACACCCCACTCTACGATTCGCGAGTACTCACCTCCCGCTGAACCGAAGTCGATGAGCTTCACTCTTCGCAAGTCATCGGAAACCACAATGTTCTCGGGTTTTACGTCGCCGTGGACCAAGACGCTCTCGTGCATGTACGCTAATCCCCTGGCCGCACCCAAGCATAGCCTTGACGAAAAACAAACCAAAGAGTCTATGTATGAGTAGTAGGTAGGGGGTGGCGTGTGGGGGCGTACGGAATGATAAAACATGCTTGCTCATTTTCGTACTCGGTGCGGGGGCGTGTAGAAAGTACCGACGTGATTGTGCATTTTCGTCGGCGGTATGCTGAGCTCGGGTCCCTGCAAAACGGAGGATACGGGGGTGCATTCAAAGTTCCGTGGACTGGGAGCGCTGCATTGCAAAAAAAAGCAGGCTCTCTGTATCGCACGAAGCGGTATCGCGCGAAGCGGTTGATCTCAACCCCAGTAGTACTCGGTACGAAAGTCCTCGTGTGCGAATGGGGAAGACTTACGAACGAAACCTGAACCGGTCTGTTTTTTCCGTGTCGGGGCCCCGCAAACATTCCTTACCCAACCATCTGCTCCCCGGACACGTTGCTCAGTAGACGCGAGTCCTCCAAGAGAGCCTGTAGGTCCCTGGACACTCTCTCCATGACGATGGTCCTTTTCGCGATGTTGGTCGAGAACACGTTGATGATGTTCGGGTGGCAGAGCGGCATTAAACTGCCCAGAAACAAGCCGGGTAGACGGGTTAACCCTTTTTTGGCACTGCACTCCCGTTATGAGGACAAAATAAATGGAAATATATCAGGATAACTTTAGGAATTGGAAAAGGGTTAAGACGGCTACGGCAGGGCATAAACACGCCCAGCGAACAAAGCGGTGGTTTGTGATTTATCATCGTTTTTTTTTCGCTTCAGGGCACAACGCGAGCAGAAGTAGACGCCTGGGGCGCTGTGTTACACCGGTTTCGCGGTTTCGTCGCGTTTACAGAAGACCTACCTTTTGGAAAAGACGCCTGTTACCGCAGTAGTGAGTGAAGCGGCATGATGGCGATGTATCACCTACTGCACTCCATCACCAAATGAAAAGCCTGGACAGGTATTCATGCGATAACAGGCAACCGAAAGTGATCAAAGACGAATAAAAAAGGATCGACCGTGTGCTAATCGTACCTTGCCAGCGCCTTTATCTCCCTGAAAGCGTTGTCCTCCCCTCCCTACGTTGGTCGTCCACAGTGCGAGGGTGACAGTGCGTCAAGATCGAGTGGATGCATGGGGTGCACAGAGCCTTGCGTGAGTGTTTCAAGTCCAAACTAAACACCGTACCAAAAGTACGCGTGCAGCGCAAGCCCGATGGATATACGTATTAAACTCAAACTTGACAAGATGATAAAAAATATACAGCATTTTGCGCATTGTACGCTAGCCATTATTCGCTCGAGACAGAGCAATCTAAACTATGTCCTCTGGAGCAGAACAAGATCACCCCATGATTACGGAATGATATACCGTATTCCATGCACGCCCAGAATGTTCCGAAGACAGTAACGTTGAAACAGGCATGCACAACTACGCTGCGCGATAACCACGGCGTTGCCGCTCGTACGGTACCAACATACCCAAACATGGCGGTAACCAACGTTACCCTCAAGAGTCAAATCTAGAACGTCGCAAATGCTAGACCAGCATGTGCAATTCGCTCTGATACGACATGCGCAATTACACCCACGTGACACTCTCTCTGTTACTGTAACTCTATTGCGTATGTAACGGTAACTTGTTCTTGAACTGTTTAGGGAGACAAGCTGTATCGATCTCAGCACGAACTACCTGCGTGCGGAGGTGAAAATCTTCTGCCGTCATAGGCATGTCTACGGCGTGGGTCCGTCCTTCCTCTGATACGTAGGCATCTCTCGCGTGAATATCGCCACTACATATAGCGCTCACCTTCTTAAACTTCTTGAGGACCACACCGGCGCCCACGGTGAAACTCAGCAACTCTTCCTGCAGATCACGGTCTACCACCTCGAGCTCGAACACCTCTCCGGACCCTCCGCCTCCAATTTTCTTCCCCTTGGTCGCTACGCCCTTCTTCATGTCGGCAAGCGACGCCATAAAGCCCACACCTTCCGCCTGGTGCAGCACTTCCCTGCGAGCCGACATTACACGTACCTCTTCGCCGGAGAGGGTGACCACTCCCTCTTCATCGGAATCCTCAGAAAATTCGGACGATGCGTCAGAAGTAGAAGACGCGGAGGAGGAGGAGCAAGACGCCCAGGTATCCATAATGTGCTGCGGTAGCCCGCTGTCGGTCCGTGCCTGGGGGATGGAGGAAATAAAAAAGAACGTGGAGAATACCTGATACATACGGAGTATTGGGTAGTAGTGTGGGGATGCTATTTAACTAGTCCATACTAATTCAGGACATGAATTGATTTCCACCTTCGAGGGCGACGATATGGAAGAAGCGGGTGTGGAAGAAACCCCCGTCTCTTGACGTGTGCTACGAGAGGGCTATACAGCACTTTTAGGGCAAAATATTTACGACTAACGGGGCTCCTCAACCGAGGATCTACCCCATATCGTTAGAATACCACTCGTGTTTTACAACGCAATTCGTTGTACACCTAGGCCATGGGATTGTCCATCGAGTTGCTTTGTCGTTTTTTCTCACAGGAACATTTTTGGGTGAGGTATCGAGCTCCTCAAGTGAGGAGCCCTAGACAATTTAGGCGCACCCTTACCGTAGTATTCGCCTCGCCGTCGTCCGAATCGTCCTCGTCTGTGTCGTCTTCGTTGGAGTCATTCTCGTTGGAGTCATTCTCGCTAGAGTAATTTGAGTCGGACTCGTCATCTAGCTCCGAGCGTTCGGAGTCAGGCAACCGTACAGATGCGGCTGGAAGCGAAGTAGGCGTACCGCGCACCCCTAACTCCTCCCTCAGCGTAGAAACGAGATGCCGGCTTTTGCAAACCTCGTCCTCCGCGGCTGCGAGCTTGATGCGCATCTCTTCCAGGGTGGACTCATACAAGCGGTTTTTCTTCCGCCGGCTTTCTGCAAGACCGCGTGCCTTCGTGCAAATATACGGATTGCGCAACGTGTCGATTAAGCGCAGTGAGATCAGGAGGGTAACAACATTTCCATTTCACAGTCGCCGCGACACACCCGCATAATGCTACTAGTACGCTGCTGCACGCTCGAGTTTTGCAGATCGAAAGCAAGGCTGCATGCAGACGAGCGACGACATACATTGTCCGTTAGTCTCTACAATCGATGCCAGATTATGCTGACAGTATGTTAGCCAATCAGATACGGAGATTGACGGTTACAAAGTATTTTGTTTGTTTTATGTTATGGCGGCGATTGACGCTTGTACGAGCTACCTTCCGCAGGATTCTACGAATATACATTGATGGCGTCGTGCGGGCAAACTGTGAGCCAATCAGGTACCTAGCATCTACTTAGCCTCACCTCCTTCAGTTCGACCTTATATCTGTCCGCGTCGTCCTTACGGAGCTGCTGTTCCTGGTTAAACAACAGGTCGGCCATTGCTCGCCCTGCGATAGCCTTCTTCATCTGAGTTTTGAAGCGTTTGGACTTGGTCTCTTGGATTTCGATAAGAGGGGCGGGTGCCCGAGCGCACAGCTTTCCGGCTCGAGCAACGGCAGGGCGGCCGACGGCTACCTCTAGCTTGAGATCTGCCAGCTCTTTCTGCATCTTTGATTTGCTGGAGCCCTCAACCCCACCCCCGCATCCGACTCCCCACTCTGGTGCGGGAGGGCGAGCACATTTCTCCCCACATCCGACTCTCCATTCTAGTGCAAAAGGGTGGGCAGATTTGTCGGAGAGATGGTTCGCTCGAATGTGGTCGCGACCAAGATATTTTTCCTTTAGCACACCTCCTGCGACCACGGTTGGTCCACCGAGAAGTTTTCGTCGTCTGTCCATTACATCCTTGGTCGTGCGAGGGGGGTTTCCCCTAGGCGGCTGTTCCAAGTTAATCTTTACTGGCGGTCGAGCTGCGGCAACTGATGGCTTCGAAACGGTGGCACCAGCTTTCTTATCGGCGCCACGTTCGGTCCCTTTTCCACCCTTTCCTCGTGACAATTGGAGAGGATGCCTTCCACTAGCTCGACAGTGCGGGCTACCGTTCCAATTTGTCGCTACATCTACACCGGCCCCCTTAACTCCAAGTGTCGCAGTCTTATCACGGATGGTGACGTTGACAGCAATTGATGGCTTCGAATCAATGGCAGCGGCTTTTGTATCGGCGCCACCCTCGGTCTTAATTCCTTTTCCAGCCTCGCATTTTTTCTCTCGTGTCATTTGGAGAGAGCACCTTTCACTAGCCCTGCAGTGCGGGTTGCTGTCCCAGTCCTTCGCTACCTTTATGGCGGCCCCCTTATCGCCTGGCGTCGCATTCTTGTCATGGCTGGTCCCACCGACCGAAACTGATGGCTTTGAATCACTGGCGACGGATTTTCCAACGGCTCCACCCTCGGTCTTGAACCCTCTCCCACCTTCGCATCTTATCTCTCGTGTAATTTGGAGAGAACACCTTCCACTGGCCCCGCAGTGTGGGTTGCCGTCCAAATTCGTCGCTACATCGACGGCGGCCCCCGTATCGCCTGGCGTCGCAGCCCTTTCATGACTGGTCCCGCCGACAGAAACTGATGGCTTCGAATCAGTAGCGACGGTTTTTCTATCGGCGCTACGCTCGGTCTTAATTCCTTTTCCAGCCTTGCAATTTATCTCTCGTGTCAGTTGAAGAGAACACTTTCGACTAAACCCGCAGTGCGGGCTGCTGTCCCTGTTCGCCGCTACGTCTACAGCGGCCCCCTTACCGCCAGGTGTCGTAACTTTGTCATGAGTAGTCCCCTCGACAGAATCAATACCACCCACAACGCTAACATCGCCAATAGCTTGGGACGCGGCTATCCCGACCGTCCCGCTCGCTGTTACGCCTTCGCGGGTGCCGGCACATTCGGCTATCGTAGAGCTATTGGCGGTGCCCATCGTCCCGAATACCCTCGCTTGTTGTGCTTTTCTATTGTCCACCGTAGACTGGGGCTGCAACGGTTCTTTTCGTCGAGCCTTCAGTGTTTCACTAGCGGGTGAGGACGACTGTTTACCGGTGAGGACAACGAACCCATTGGTGGTCGTAGACTGAGTCTGCAACGATGCTTCTTGTCGAGCCATCAATAACTCTTCACCAGCAGGTAAGGACAAGAGTTCGCCGTCGGGAAGAACGAGCCCGACGGTAGCGGTGCTGGTCTCGTGAGAGCTTTTTGCCGTCTGCGACAGTGTTTCTCGTCGAGTAATCAACGAATCATCAGCTGGTAAAGACGAGAGTTCGTCGGCTGGAAGGACGGGCCCGACGGTGGCGGGGAGGACGGTCCGGTCGGTGGCGGTTCTATTTACATTCTCGTTAAAGCTGTCTACCGTCGCCTCGGCGCCCGCCAGCGCTTTCACCAACGCTTTAACCACTACCCCCAGCTCCGGGCAGATAGAAACCGGGTTTCGAATCAAACCGAAGCGCTGCAAGAGAATCGCCTTGGTGGCCGCGGAGGCGTTCTCTGCTTTTCTCAAAAGCTCGAGGGTAAACTCGCGCTTTTTTTTCCTTCTGCACATTTCCAGTGCCCATTTCGAGACGATGCCGACTGCCGCCCTCCCGCGGTCGGTGCCGGAAGATGACTGTAGCTGATGACGCTTGGGCGACGTAGGTGAATCGACAAGAACGACCAGGACGATGGCCAGGCCAGCATTGAATAACCCGTTTGATACCTTTTTCGGACTTTCACGTGAGCCGGGCGGAGGGGCATAAAAGGGAGGACGCCGATTTTTAGTTGGTTCCGTCTTTGTTCGGTCTTTCTACGTGAGCCGGGCGGAGGGGCAGAAGGGAGGACTCCGAATTTCAATTGCTTCGGTGTTGCGCGGATGTGCTCGATGTGATGCTCGTCACATGATATTGATATTCAATGCTGATGCCGTCAATTCACGTTCCGCATGTCCCCCTCCCCCCACCAGGAGGTTTCACACCAGCCCCGTCTCTATAGCAAGGCGTCTGTGCCGTTGCTTGGGGTTAGGCTGCGACTCAAATAGTGTCACGTGGATGCAGAGTGGAGAGCCAAGGCATGCGATATACGTAACTCTGTGCAATTGACCCCTTTGGAACTGCACCAACGTTTTCGGGGACAGACTACTTGGAATTAGAGTAGGACAACTTTCTCAGTAGTAAAACGGTTAAAGGGAATGTCAACTGGACGTTTAGGATCGGAAATGGACCAGTTGACGATCGATCTGCCATCTTATGACAGGTCGTTTTATGATGGGTTGTGACGTAAATGGGCATATGCTAATTTGGTCAGCTTATCGAAAGGCGCCGAGCGAGCCTCAAGCCTGCACAACTACCGTCCGCTGCGGGCCTAGGCTGAGTCCCTCAGAACAAAATTTCATGTCGAGGGAGGTATGTATGCGTTGTCAGGGGTTGTTGGTCAGCACACCCCATGGAAACGCCAACTCAAAACACTACTGTATGCGCAACTCTTACTCCAAAAAAACGTTTCCCCTGGGTAAGTCCCGTCGATCCCCTCAGGAGATTTGTTACCACCGCACTCATGGAGGTGGCGTACACGCTTGCCGAGCGTGTAGGAAAACCAGCTTGGATCACCCATCACGCACATTTGCACCAAGTGTACACGAGATCAAGGTTACCAGAGATACGGTACCGTTTACTATTGTAACACCCTGGGAGGCCCTTGCGGACCCGGGACCGGACACCTTGAACGTGTCAGGTTTCGTGGTCAGCTCTTTTGCTGCTATGAAAAATGCGTATCGGTAGTACCTCTGCCGTTTCGTACGGGGCTAATTGTCACGCGCGCTTCACGTGCTTTAGTTATGCCAACCTCCCGCCATCCCCCATCGCTTCATTGTGGGCGGATCGGGTGATGTTCCCGTCCACCGTAAATACGGCGCACGATGATGGGTTTTTCTTCCGCCTTTTTCGGCAAGACACCCCAGCCCCTCCCTCCACGACCATGCATGATACTTCGACGTATGAGTACACGCCCCCCCTCCCCCCTCCCCTATATCGGGGCTTGGGTACAAGGTGATTGCTCACAGGTGTCTGACGCTATTCTCGTCCTTTATGGGCAGGTTTTCTTCCTCCTTTCCTTCCCCGTGCTACTTCAGGCGGCTTTGTTTCCCTACAGTTTAGATGTGTGAGAGTGGGGTTGAGGAGCCGCATCTTCGATTCATGTTTTTGTTGGTGGAATCTATGCTTCTTCGGGTATTCCTTGTGCAAGTAGTATCTGCAAATATGGTTCATTAGGGTAATAAATACCCAAACACTAATTCTAAGTAGGATGTCCCCCAAAACGTGGCCGCAATTCTGACGGGCGTAATAGCGCATTGGAATAGCCCTGGCAGGCCCGGGAAGGTCTTGGATTAGAGGATATGGGGGCGTAGTAGCACTCGGAAGGTTTATTCGTGTCGAGACCAGGGTTCATGGCGAGACATAACCGAGCTCCACCTGTTTAGTCGTCCATTGTGAGCACTGTAGGTTGGGTAACATAAAGCTAAAGTTTCTCTAATACAACACACCAGCGCACGTGAACGGCACAACGAGACCCTCTTAGTAAGCGAACTGGAGGGAGATAACTGCGTTTCATTCCCCAGCTAATATCAACTTAACCCATTTGAGGCTTCAGAGGTAAGAAAAGGTCGAAAATAAACGGCGATTACAGCATCCACCACACCAAGCAGCCCGAGCTGCCGGTGTACGGGGTGGGTCCGAATTGCAACGTAACAAGCTGTGTGACACGCGTGTAGCATGGTGATACTCGTACTGCTGACGCTAGTACTAGATGCTTGATAAGACCGCATTCGTAATATTTTTGGTTGCTATACGTGGGCCACAAAATATTGTCAGTCAGTAGAAATACGTCAAGTACCTCGATGTAACGCCTGCAACTTCCCAGAAACAAAGCGCGACGCAAGAAAGCACTTACGACTTAAGGTGGTTGGCGACCGTAAAAAGGGCCTTTGTAAAAAGAGCTTCGGATTGCTCTTTGCTTGCTAGCCCCGAAGCGATGGCTGGGCCAGGGTGGTCGTCTGCAGCACCCCGTGTGCGGCATGGTGCAGCAAAGGGTATTCCGCCGCAATTGAACCCCTCGACCACCTGCTGCGTGTTAACAAATCGAAGACGAAGATTGATAGCAGAGGGACCGCGGACTACGGTTGGTTAGGGGTAAGGGGTATAAGAGTTCTCTGCGTTTTTGTCGGCCTGGTCGGCCTGGTCAGGCTGCAATAGGTCGTGGTTACAAATGGTGGGTAAACTGACAATACAATAAAAAAGTGCAAGTGCACCGCTAGTGATTAAATTACGACGCCTTGATTCATTTTTTGAGGACATAGACTGGATGGTGTACGTTCGGGGTGCACATACATACAGTAGTTGGCTTGCTGGAAGCTAGCTGCATTGAAGGCTGCAACGCAATTACATCGTTAGAAACGATACGTAAACGAATCAATATATCAGACAGAAAATAGCGAGAGACACTCTAGACTATAAGCGTGGCGCAAGACAAATACCAGGTAAGTGAGAACGATAGATACTCTGTACTCTGTACCATCATGTATGGTACCAGGTAGATATTAATACGAATACCGTACACAGTAGTACAAGGTTCCCCTTCGGGATGTGGTTGATTTGAAATCCCGGGGCTATCGCAAGTTGAAAAGGGGGAAAACAGACGCCAGATAGACTACAGTATATGTACACCTCCAGGTATGAGCCTACCAACTATGCGAGGACCGACGATGTGTGTTTGATTTTGCTTTGGACGCGAAAAGGCGGTCGTGGTTGGATCCTGTTGAGCACAGCACACATGCATGGACACAAAAGCTCCTTGTGGCTTTCACAAAGTCAACAGCAGCTTGAAGTGCGACGGCTGCTGCTGTACCGCGCTGTTGCTGTCGTACCACTGATGTAGGACTGTTGTGTATACTGCTGCTGTATGTGGCTGCGTGGATGCCTTTGAAACCAGAGGAAAATCACACCTGGTACATGGTACCAGATACGTATATGTGGGTTGCAATCGTGCAGAGTTCATTTTTACGACGACACACACATACATGAACATACACGCACACACAAAAGCACCGTTGGTGTTTGTCACATAGCAAAGACCTGATGTGCTGCTGCCGTGTTCAAGGGCGGTGTGATACATGTACAGCAATAGACAGCAGACCGACAAAAGTTTGTTTCAATTCTTTTGTGGGTTTCTATCGTTCCTGCGCGGCTCGGCGAGGCGGAACGCAATCCCGTGAAAAAGAGCCAGCTCCACGACTTTGAACGTCCACAGCACATGCCACGGAGCTCCGCCAGGGCCCAAACGTGCGTCGTAAGTACTGACGGCCCTCCTGCGTGCCCCGCAGCCAGAAACCCGAGAAAAGACCGACGGGCGTCGGAGAAAAGCGTGGAAATGCCCCCAAAAAAAGAAGTCAATTTGGTACCTGTTATTAGTAGTGTTCGAATACAGCCGAAAACAACCCCCGCGTCTGCACTGCTACATGCTACCGGCTACAGCGTTGCAGCGCAGCATGCTCTCTGGGGTGCTGTCAGTATCCAACGCCACCATTGCCGGATATAATCACGTATCGTAGGGGTACTCGTATCATAGGTCAGGTACATGTTGCGGTAGATATCAGTGGTTGATGAGTGCTGTTATACGTTAGGCTAGCGGGTAGCGCTATACCACCAACAAGAGTCAAGAGACTCTCGTACAGGAGCATCGAGATTGAGATATAACTACGTATTTGCTGGAGAGTCGAAACACGATGCCCCAGGGTCAGTCCATCTCTCAGGAGCGTGCGAGATGGATTGATCTACGGAAAGTACCGGTTTCTTTGTTTTTTTGCATCAAAATCGACAACAGCTCAACAATTGTTATGATATTGCCCTGGGAGCCTGACAAAGGTTAGGATCCAGGAGCCAATATATTGGATGCTGAGATAAAAGGGTTTCACGTGCCCTTGGGAGCATGTGCGTATAGGGAAACAAGGGGATGGCACGATAGGAATTGCCTCGCGCACACGCACACAGCGATCAGTGGTCGTGTTTCTTTTCCGTGACCTGAGGATTATTACAAACGAACTACTAAGGATACACAAGTTAATGACATCGTGGGACCTGCTTAGCAGAGATACCTGCTAGGAGTTACCTGTACCAAGGTAGTGTTACAAAAATTGGCGTCGTCGGCAGGACTCGAACCTGCGCGTGAAATCACAATGGGTTTCCAATTAATGATGCACTTTCGCAGCTTTTCCAATTACCGGTAATGACCACAAATCGTCTACCGTTGGAAGGACAGCACACTAAAACATCTGACCATTTATTGCTTGGTCACAGCCAGGTGCAGGGAGATGATCCTATTTTTGTAAGACTACCCTGGCGGCCGTAGCGGCGGGGTGGGTCCCAGGGGAGGCTCCCGCGGCCGTAGCGGTGGGGTGGGTCCCAGGGGAGGCTCCCGCGGCCGCAGCGGCAGGGGCACTCCCATCCTGATGATGGGTGTCGCTGACACGCACCGCATGTTCCTTCGCGAGAGCTAAGGCCGCCGTCGCCCTCTCCCTCGTCGCGGCCGCAGCCAGGGAGGCCTCCCGAGCGGCGTCGGTGTGCACCGCCTCTTTCAGGGCCCTCAACCCGCGAGGGAGCCCGAGGCAGATGCGGGCTTCCTCGGTCATCGAAGACCAGATCGCCTCGGGAGGCAGATGCGGGCTTCCTCGGTCATCGAAGACCAGATCGCCTCGGACAGGACTCCTTGGAGGATGAGCGAGCGATCCGGGGCGGTAGGGCGATCAGGTTGGGACGGCGGGGCCGAAACCCCTTCGCGGTCCCCAGGGCCCAGTCCAGAGGACTCCTGCTCCTCGGGCTGCAGCGACTGGGGGGGGGTGCTCGTCTTCCCGTGAGGAGGGGATGCGGCGCTGCCCACCTCCCCGTGAGGGGAAGACGGGGCATCCTCCACGTCATCCGAATAGTGCCGGAAGCGACGGCGCCTGCCACGCCTGTCGTTGTAGTCGTCCGAGGCCGACGACATCGTGGAGCGCTGCACGGGCGCAGAGGCAGTGAGCGCCGCGGGGAGGGGAGGAAGGGGGGAGCGCGGCGCCGAGCGAGACTCGGCAGTAGTAATAAGGCAGGGCGTAGTCTCATAAGAACGATAACTCCAACAACAGCGGTGTTGGGCTCAGTAGAAGCAGTTGCACTCGCCACAGCTGCAGCAGCTAGGCTCTCTGTCCCCGGGACAGCTATACGTGCCCCAGCCGCGGTAGTACCGTGGCGCACAAGTCTAAGGGCGGCGACATTCGCTGCGACAGCAGTGGTGCGTGATGCAAACTCCAGGGCGGCTGCATGCCTGTCCACCGCAGTAGCGCTGCGGGACCCGGCCGCAAAGGCCCCTGCGCTGGCGGTAGCAGCGGTAGGCTCGGACACGACGGCAGTCGTGCCAGCAGCAGTGGGGGCCGCCATGGTGGAGGCGCGCACAGCCACAACAGCAGAGCTGTCAGCCACAACAGCAGAGCTTTGGGGCCCGGCCGCGGGCGCGTTTGCGCTCGCCGTAGCAGCAGCAGTACAGCGCGCAGCGGCAAAGACAGTGTCACCCACAGCAGTAGTAACTGTCACAGCATCAGTGCTGTTGGACCCGTCTACGTCCGCAACAGCAGCAGCAGTATAGCGCTCAGTTGCGAAGGCAGCGTCACTCACAGCAGAAGGAGCAGCCGCAGCGGCCTTGCTGTGGGGCCCATCTACGCTCGCAACAGCAGCAGCAGTACAGTGCTCAGTTGCGAAGGCAGCGTCTCTCACAGCAGCAGCAACGGTGAAAAAATTAGTCTCAAGGGCGGTTGCACTCCCAGTAGCAGCCATGGCGCGGTGGGGTGCGGCCGTGAGAGCAGCTGAGCTCGGAACAGCGGCAGCAGGCTCATCCCCAACAGCGGTTACGCTCGCAACAGCAGCAGCAGCTGCAGCAGCTTCGGAGGTGGCTTGGCGCTTGGGGCGACGAGCGCTTCGGGTCGAGGGCTCGCGGAGACTGGAACCGGTCTCGGGAAGCGAAAAAGTACTACTAATAGTGGCACCCACACTCTCTTCAAGAGAAAGGGAGAGATCGGGGGAAAACTTACTACGAATAGAGTCTCCTACACTATTTGCAAGTGGGGTTCGCGGGATTATAGTATCATCAGCATAGACTACACTATCATCCAGTGAAAACGGGCTGGTTGGGGAAAAAACAAAATCGGCGCTCATAACTGGATTTATTGTAGTCGAGGCTGCGGGTGGTTGTGCTCCAGCCATGAGGGGGCAAAGGACCCCCAAAGAGGCTAGGTTGAAGAGCAGCCCCGAGAGCCTCTAGGCTAGGGTCAACCCCGACCGTCTCCCGGCTAAGAGCTGTGATGGGGGGTGAACACGCATCACCATGGCTAGTGCTCCCGAGCGCATCGTCTGTTGTTTTGACTATGCGTCCATGTCGGGACACGCCTATCGTATACCCCAGACCAAGGCCTTCCCCAAGAGGGTTCGCACTCAAAGGCTGACCGTCGGGGGAAGCAGGTGTGCTATGCATGACCGGCTGCGCAACGACAGCAGAGCTGTGAGGGGCACGGGACAGAGGCATGGCTGGTATCACTGATAGCAGCGCAACGTCAGCTGAGCTGCGAGGTGCACGAACAGGATAGGGAGCAGCCGTTGGGCTTCCCCACGCGGCAAGCGGGGAGATCGCCGCAAACTCTCGGACATCGTCGGAGAGGCGAGACTCGCGTACATGGTCAACTCGCGGGTATCGACGGTGAACCAGTCTATGGCAGGGGGCTCCTCCTGGCTCTCTCTGCTTGCAGCAGAGGAGCGAGGAGGGCCGCCAGGTGGGTTCATTCAGTGCAGGAAAAAAAAAGCAAATTGGATGGAAAAAAAAAACAAGCGCGCTAAACGAGGCAAACCAGAGAGGTTGGGAAAACTGCTCGAGAAAAAGTCTGTTGCTTGTACTTTGGTGCGTGGTACGGATATGACAATGGTTGCTGATATTAGGGAGTTCCTATGGTAGATTGGCTCTACTGTTGTGGGAGATTCATAGCTGAATATCCCCGGGTCGGCGGCTTTTCCCGCGGATGCTTCTCCCCGTTGAATTTCTCCTTTACGCTTGACTCACTTTATGCTTGTTCTACTTGACTTCTGTATGTGGATGATGGCTACGTGGACGCTCGAGGAGCGCGGTTAATATATTAATACTTTTACTCTTCTCTGTCGGCAACCGACCCCCCTACCCAGCTACAGTCCGCGCCAACGGGAAAGCCTGTTGATATTCCTTGACCATCAGGAAACAAAGTCCGATGCCAGACGACGCCAATTTTTGGAACACCACCCTGTTACGGGTAACTCCTAGCAGGTCTCTCTACTAAGCAGGTCCCACGCTGCCACTCACTTGTGTATCCTTAGTAGTTTGTTTGTTTGTATTATTCCTCAGGTCACGGAAAGGGAACACGACGACGATGACGACTGATCGCTGTGCGCGAGACAGATCCTTTCGTACCATCCCCTTGTTTGCCTATACGCACGTGCCCACAAGGGCATGTGAAAACCCTTTTTATCTCGGTATCCAATACCGGTACCTGGTATCTTGGTTCCTGGGTCCTAACCTTTGTCAGGCTTCCAGGGCAATACTATAACACTATGATCGTACAAGGGCTCCGCTACGCGGGCGGCTGATGCCGCCCGCTACGCTCGCGCGAGGAAAAAGGCAAGAGGATGTGAAGGGGGCAGAAAGAAGAGGCCGACGATTTGGTGCAACTAGCGATTTGATAATGCCAAGGGCTATTTGTGCGGAGCTGTTTGCCCGTGCCACGCTGTTCGCTTGCTGGTGATATCACGTTCTGATCGGCGGTGCGGGTGTGATTTGCGGAAAATGAAAGAACAATTAATCTGGTTGTTCACTATTGAAACGAAAATATAAGCAACCTCGTAGTGCATGAACACGAGCTGCTTGTGGTAGAGCTCGAAGACACG
>JAYJMJ010000354.1:5288054-5302207 GCA_036873875.1 Laminaria ephemera
CCCCCCGCCCCCACATTTCCACTGGGTACGCCCCCCCCAATCGCCCCGAACCGAGGCCGACCGTAACGTCCTCCCCCCACGAGGGTCGCAAACGAGCCAACCAGCTTGCACCCGGCGGCGAGCACCAGCGGTACGGACGAGAGCGACGCGTTCTGGAGGAGCTCGTTAAGCAGGGCGGAGATAAGCGCGTGGGAGCGGCGGGCGTCTTCGGCCCGCTCCGCGTCCTTGCCGCGCGCGTGTGCGTCCATCCAGTCTCGGATCTCCTTAGACACTAGCGTCACCGCCAAGAGAGTTACCTATATGTTTTCAAGTTGACGCAAAAAGCGCGATGTTGATGAAAATGCGGGGGGGTGGAGCGGGGGGGGGGGGGGGGAGGAGACCCAAGGATGGCGGCGGTGGCGAATAAAAAAAAAGGTGTTGACAGAGGGAGGGAGGGAGGGAGGGAGGGAAGCGGGAGAGCGTCACACCTCCTGTTTGCGGCGTTCGGCGGCTTCATTTCCGAGGTGGAAAATCGCGTCCTCCGTGTATCATAGTGGGGCGAAGTAAGGCAAGGAAGCATGGCGATAAAAACCTAACCCGGCCAACAGTTGGGCTGCCGAGCCGTAGCCAGCGTCGAGCCGCGCAGACACACGCACACAGAAAAATACGGGCACGCTTGGTGGTGCTAAAGAGAAAAAGGCGGGACACTGCGAAAACGACGCAAAGCAGCAGACGCCCTCCTCACCTCGAGCGCTTGCCACGACTCCGGCCGAGCCTTGAGCCTCTCCATGACGTGCGACAAGTAGTCCGCTCGCAGGATATAGTAGATAACCACCAGCACATCCTTGGCGCCCTGGAAAACGGAGGGTTGAATAATTGTTGATGGTCGGTGCAGAGGTAAGAGAGGTGCCAGGGGCGAACCGGTTAAAGCAGTCCGTGGGCATCCCTTCAACCCTCTTGCCTTCCGAGGACCCAACGTGCCAATCCAGTAAATGGGAATACAACAACGGCAGGGATGTTGCTGCAGTCCAACTAGCACCAATAAATCACTAATAACCGGAGACGACCCAGACATAGCAACAAAGACAATGACAGCTATGGTCTTATCAAGCGTCCTTGTTATGGTGTGAGCGCGCCGTGCAAATAGTATCATAGCAGCACTCGCGCGTTGCGCAACTCCTTGCATCGAAGTTCGATACTCCATGTATGATACCCTACTCCACCAGCCCGGGTTGCTTCGTACGGCCCGACCCTGGATGTCGTCACTTTTTTTCGACAATTTTTCCCTCTCAAGTCCCAGAGAGGTTAAACAGGCGGGGAGATCGACCGGACAGGCGGGGCTCGAAAAATACGCACATAAAGCCCCCCCTTCTTCTACCTTAAGTCTACCCAACACACCTACACAAGTACTACGCAACCACTTTGGTGACCTCGCCCCTGGCCTCTACGCAACCACCTTGGTGACCTCGCCCCTGGCCTGGGCTTCAGCGGCCCCCAAAACAAGCAGAACTCGCAACCAACACCACCGTGTAGGTAGTGGCGGAGAGTACGAGTACTGGAGTCCATTCCCAACGACCACCGCGAGGCAGTCACGTAAAAGCGCGCGCGGCAGCTGCGAGAACACACACACACACCTGCGCCCCCTCTCGGAGCTCCGTGAGAGAGTCCTCGTCCGCCTCGTCCGCGTCAAGCTCGTCCCAGGACACGAAGCCTTCCGGAAGCTCGCACTTCGACAGGAGGATGTCCAGCAGCCGCACGTACACGGGCCGCCCGAGAGAGGGGTGCCGCTCCGAAAAGGGCACGTCCTACCGGTTCGCGGGAACGGAAGGGGGGAATGCACACATAGACAGACAGTCACACAGACAAACACACAGACGGACAGACACAAAGACACACAGACAAACCGAGGCGAAGGTAAACAAAACAAAAAACGGGCCAACAAAGGGCAACGAGCGAAGAGGTAAGGGGATAAGAAGCCGAACCGCGGGTGGTGAGGGTTGGGTTTCTTGCCAGAGGAAGGTCGGGTGACCCAACAGCCGGGGACTGCGAAAAACAAAATGACACGTCGAGAATCACCGCCGGTGCACGGCTCTACATATCAGTATGCTTTTTAGGCTTTTGCCCGCACGACGAAACAACCTGCCTCGACAAATGACGCCGAAAACGAACAGGCCCGTAGACAGCAACAATCGTTTCTCCCGTCGCCATCAGCGGAACGCTACGCCATGATCTGACCCCGGAGCCCTGCGCCGGACGTTACGGTTACGGTCCGGACCTTCGCGAGACACGACAACCACCGGCGGGCACACAAACTCATCTACCACCCCGTACCATGGATCTACCCTTATCGCCGTGGTATCATACGTCTCAGATAGTTTCCGGCCACTGGTCCTCACAGTAATCAAGAACCACCGTAGGATAGCGATAACGGCACAACCGCGCGCACCAAACGAAAAAAGTACGAGAGCGCCTCAAAAGGCGCCCGATGGTGCACCCACCCACCCTCCCACCCACCCACCCACCTACCCACCCGCTCACCTACCGACTCACCCATCTATCCACCCACCCAACCTCCAACCCACCCCACTCACCCACCCACCCTTTCACACCCACCTCTTCACCTCCCCATCCACCCCCCCACCCTCCCACCCCCCCACCCACTCACCTACCCACCCACCAACCCACCCCGTCCTTACCTGTAACTCGAGCCAGAAATCAAGTGTGAGAATCGGTATTCGCGGCAAGTCGCACGCCGTTAGGCTCAGCAGAAGCTCCACCAGGGGGAGCCCCTTGCCTTCCGCGCCGGCAACAAGCGGCATCTCTTCCTGGGCGAAGGAAACAACCGAGTTGCACAAAGTCGACGCCGACTCCTGGTCCTTCATCTAATAGGGAGGGGAGGGGCGGCGGACGAAGCGAAACACAACGCGGCGGGGGTGTGGGGTGGGGTGGACGGTAGGGGTAGGAAGGGTAGGGCAGCGCGGGTGAGCTGTGTGTGCACAGCATGTAGGAAGCAATGGTTGCACTCTGAGAACAAGCCAATTTTATCAGGATTTTGACGAACACTCAAGTAACGTTCTCAATTGCTCGGAGAAAGAACACCTCCGTAAGAACTTCCAGGCGGTGCGCTGATCGGAATTTTGCTGTACAATCATCCTACTAGTACCTACGAACCCACTTTATACATCCCCTTCGGAACTACTCCCACGTTTTACGGGACACTTTCGCTTGGACGGGGGCGTGCGCAAACGCAGCGTGCATTTTCTCTATAATAACGGGGTGGTAGGTCGAGCTGAGCGGGCGCCAGGGTTCGAGATCGTCCAGCACGCTCAGCATATGGCACTTCGCACCCAGCACTACTGTAGCTCCGGCAGGCAAGTGCAGTCCCTACCCAACTCCCAAAATCATGGTCATCCACAGCAACATCTCACGTATGCTGCGGTCGGGATGCACCAATTTTTTTTTTCTGAGGCCCCGCACTGGAGGAGCTCAATTCCTCACCCCAAAAACTGACTCCCATAAAAATGAGAGTGCAAATCCCATGAACAATCGCATTGCATGGCCTAGGTATACAACGAGAAATAGTTTGAAGCACAAAGGTATTCCACAATATTGTGCTAGTTCCTCAGTCGAGGAACCCCGTGAGTGAGGAATAATTTGCCCAAAAATTGCTATCCCTGTCGTAACACGAGTAATCTCAAGACGCCACAAAACCACGCCCTCGCACCGTTACCCACGGCTGTTCGCCTTGACCCACCAACCACACACACCTGTATCGCTGCAGCAAACAGCGCCGGCATTTTCCCCATCGCCTCCAAAACCGCGGTCGTCACCCCCTCCGCCGGCGGCCGCGGGTACTCCTTCACCGCCACCAACTGCGTCATCACCTCGCAAGCCGCACATGCCGTCGGCAGCGCCGCCGCTCCCCCCCCCCCTCCCCCCGCGCCGGGACCCCCCTCGCCTGCGATCAGCCTTACCACCCTATCCAACAAGAGGGGACGGTCCGTCGCCAGCCCCCCCAAAGAAACGCCCAGTTTCGCCCACTCTTTGAGGCATTCTAACGCGGCCAGGACCACTTCCTCCGTCGCGCCACCCGCCGCAAACCCCCCCACTCCTCTTCCGACAGGGCTACCCGCGGCCCCCTCTTGACCGCTGCCGCTTCCGCCGTGTTCAGGTCCTGCGGGTGGCTCGGCGACGCAACCGGCCATGACGGACTCGAGGGCATGCAAAACCGTCGACGTGTGTTCGCGCACTTGGTCCTGCAGCTCGAGTCGTCGGGCGCGGGACAGGTCGGCGCCGTCCACCTATCAGGAGAGCACGACGGCACGCGACGCCATAGTGGTTAGTAGTTAGGGTCATGAGGGGTAATGTGTTCATTTGGAGCTATATACTCAAGAGAAAGAGCATGATGCGATACGGCACAATAGTGTTAACAGTAGTGGTTGGTGGTTAGGGACATGGTTAGCTCTAATGTTTTCATTTCGAGCTAGACACTCGAGAGAAAGAGAGATGTCAGGAGCACGACGATGGCATGCATGCGACAAAGTAGTGGTGACGTAGTGGTTAGGGATGCCGTCAGCTCTGATGTTATCATTTCGAGGTATATTCTCAGAGAGAAAGAGACAGCACGGCGGCATGCTATGCGACACATCAGTAAAATTTAGTGGCTAGTCTAGAGGTGCAGTCAGTTCTGATGTGCTCATTTCGAGCTATATACGCTGAGATCAGAGAGAGCACGATGGCTTGTGACAGAGTGGATAGTGGCGGACGCGACGCGCTCCTCGCGCCGCAATCGAGTGAGACTCAAGAACTACGATCTGGTCTCAGCTTGCATGTGCCCCTTCGTCTCGGAATCGATTTATCCCGCCAATCCCCCCGCCCAGCTAGCAGATTATACAGAAATAGCACGATAATATGAACAGGATAGACTCCGTAGTCGCTCGAATTCTACCGCGCTACATCGCAGGGCCAAAGCTCCCCCCAATGGTTGGACACCCATCCCAAACCTCCACTCCTAAAGAAAACGCGGGGATTAACCGGGCCTACATTACTCTGTATGTGCGCCATAACGCCTCTTCCGGGGGGAAACCTCAAACACGTACTACTCTGGACAGACATATAAGGACAATTTTATGTTCATATTAATAACCTAACGCTCCTTATATTTCCGTCCAGAGTGGTATAGAAGTACGAGAGTACAGCACCTCACCTCTTGCGGCAGGATCTTGATCATTTGCAGCGATAGTGCGACAGTCCCAGCCTGTGCCCCAGCCACCGCCGGAGCAGACTATACATGTCCGCAAACAAGCGCCACGGGGTATACATTTTTTTCGGGGCGGGGGAGGGAAAGCACAGAGGCAGGCGGATTAGCTCGGCGCACCCACGCAAGCAAAGCCGAGCAATATCCCAGGGGCGAGAGCGAGGATAGGAAAAAGGGGTTGCCTGTGAGTATAAGACTACAACGCCCAAGCGCGCTTGCACGGGTCCGTCACTTTCGGAAGCCGAGAGATAAAAGACAGCGGTCGGTTTCTTATCTTTTTTGGTGGTTTGTACCTTTTCAGCACGTGATTTCGGAATCCGAATCTGGAGTGCTGCCGCAGCAGTGTTGCTGTGGCAGTGTTGCTGTGGCATCGGCAAACAATCAGCACATACACCCCCGTAGAGCTGGGGAAAATACCACCATACCCTGCAGACAATACTGCCCTTGCAAACATGCGCCGGAAGCCGACACGTCCAGCTCTGCCCGTTCCACGTGACTACGAGTACGATATGTACTGTTCGGGTGGCCACCACAGCCCTACATTACTGCTGGCGACTTACCTACGGGTGAAACATGCGAAATACGCGAAACCACACAAAAGCCCATCACAAGCCCGAGCTCTCCCGGCTCCGCAACCCAAGTGGTCGTCCGACCATCACGCGGCTAAACAGCACACTCGCCCCAGCTTTCTACCGTTGAGAACACAGACACTACGAAGCAGTTTTGGTTCCACACCATTTCTGCTCGCTGTGACTGAGGCACCGCTTCGTCTCCACTCTAATGCTGAATTGAAAAGGATGAAATGAGGCCTCTCAGCCGCGGCCGATATATAATCCGCCCATCCTTAACATCTTATTCCCAGCAAAACTAGTACAAATCGCAGTACCGCGTACCGGCTGATTTTTATTCCACCCATATGTACTTCACCATGTCTTGAAAAAAAACCCATCAGAAGTACAGTAGTGGTCCCTCTACAGTGCCGGTATGTGCCAGCCGGAAATACCAGCACTATACCGGCAACCGGCACTACTCCGTATACTGCCACTACTGGTTGTTCCTATCTGTGCTAAGCGATTTCACAGGCACTATAGCGGGCAACCGGCACTATAGAGGGACATCTACTGACTGTAGTACTAATTGTAGTATAGCATACCGCTTACCTGGCTCAAAGCAAACGCTTCTCGCACGTACGCCTCAACGCCATTTGGGGCTCGCACAGCGACCGCCGCCAGTGCCAAGCACAGCCGGCTCACCACCACCGGCGCAAACGGTAGCAGCTGTTGCGGCGGCGTCGCTCCGAGGACCGGGGACAGGGGTGCCGACGGGGTTCTCCGCAGCAGCTGCAAGACGGCAAAAAACATAAGACGGAGATGACAGAAAACCCGTTTAGATCTGCACGCACGTTTTTAGAGAAATAATACTTGGAAATAGTGTGGGACAACTCTAGCAGTAGTAAAAGGGTTATGATGAAGCCGAAGGGGTTCTCCGCAACAGCAGAGAAGGGGCAAAAGAAACGAGGGGGATGACAAAAAAACAACTACAACTAGATTGCACGCACGTTTTGGGGGACAAACTGCTTGGAAATGTTGAGTTTTTTTTTGCAGTAGCAACTGGCTTATGCGAGAGGGAAAAACAAAAAAGACGAGGATAACAAAAAAAACATTTGAACTGCACGACCGTTTTTGGGGATAAACTACTGTAGTCGAAAGTAGTCTGGGATCCTTTCTGAAGTAAAAGCGTTAACCTTATCCCTTCTAGGAACAAGTTCAGGGGAAGAAGTGACGTCAACAAAACACGACTGCGCCGTCGGCCACACAACGCAGACTGGGCTACCAGGTTAGGGAAAGGTGAATTTAGTGTCCACCCTATGTACACTCCAAGGTGTCGACGACACGCGCGCAGAGTGGTACTGTTCGTACTGCCGCGCGTTACTATTATACTGTTGTACTGGGCGCTATGACCGTACTTCTATTAATTAATACCCTGGTAGTGTTTTCGGACGCTATGACCGCACTTGCGGTGTTTTCGGAAGACGCAATATATCTGTTAACAATCACATACTGCTGGTACAGGCAGTAGTATGATATACACATATCAGGTACCTGGTATCATAATTATACAAATGCTTCCGGAAAATTAATGGCAACATTTATACGTTGGTTGACGGGAAAAGTTAAAACAAAAGGAAACGATTGAAGCGTCCGCGTACCTGTCCTTCTACATCTACAGCCAGCGGTAGTATGCCATGGACACAAGTCCGTGTCGTCTGTTGGTTTTGTGAGGTAAAGTCTGAGTAGTCAGTGGTAGTGGGAACACCCAGACTGGAAACTAGAAACAACCTTATCTATATCGTATGGCACGATGGTACGTACCAGGTATGTACGGCTTCACGTGCAAGGCGATTACAGTACAGACTGGTACTGCTGTATCGTATTCGTCAACCAACGCTGGGCGGTCAGAGTGCTATGTGTGATGCCATCGCGACGGCGCAACCCGTGCAACCGCCAACAAAATCCTCGAGTGTTGCTCAACTCAAAACGAGGTACAGATGTACATGCTTGAAAACACAAGTCATACGCTCGAAAAAAACGCGCCCGTATATATAAACATTCCACGCGACAAAAAACAATATCTTCTCTTTTCTCTGTTCAGAGCAAGACACGGAGAGCGAGTGGATTTCCATTTAACACAAACTACGTCGAAACAAGACCACCTCACTCAGTAGACATTGAGGGCAACCGCCTTATTCGCTAATAGGGCGGTTACCGCCATGTTGAGGTTGTGAGGTTCCCTCAGTAGGACGGCAACCGCTCATAGAGGGAAAATGGACTTCTGGTGTACTGTGTACAGTACAGTACAGTACAGTACAGTACAGTACAGTACAGTACAGTACAGTACAGTACAGTACACAGTACAGTACAGAACAGAGTACAGCACAGCACAGCAGAATATCATACCAGGTACCAGGTAGATATTAACATAACAGGGCGCTGCACGATTAAGGAATGCTGCGAGTAACGATGAACACAAGGGAAATGTGCTCCATCGTGGGCAAGGAGCGCAGGTGCATGTGATTGAATACCTGTTGGAAGGCGTATACTGCACCAGGTAAATCATACCACAGCAGCAGAGTCGACAGGATACATCTATCCACATGATCGAAAAAAACTGACTGCACTGTCGTACTGAGACGACTCTTAGCACAGCCTACATCTTGCTGCCGTAGGTGCATCAATCCAGAACAGTACTTTTGAGTATGGGCAGTACCCGCCGTATCGAAACCCGAAGTACTTTGTAGAAAGCAGTCACCGCAGTACAGAGCAGTAGCAAACCCTGAAAAACTGGCAGTATTCGCAGTATCTCCAGTATGTTTACCCGAACATACTTCGCTATACCCCCCACTTATGGGAGCATCTGCTCTGTATCGTACCAGGTGTGCACCGAATATGGACGTCTTCGTCAACGCCAATATAGAGGTCGCCTCCTCTGGTGATGTCGGCCTTGTCTTGCTCTCGTACTGCTTCGGCCGAGGCCTTGACTCGCTCTTTATTTTGTTTAATGTGGCAAAGAGATGCCTTTATAAATAAATCTCCCTCGCGTCAAGCGAGGAGATATCTTAGCGAAGCGAGATCTTCTAATTTCCGACGGCGCCAAAAGTGGGGCTCATTTCCAGCCTCGCGTGCCCGATTTTTCATGTCTGTGGTGCATGTTGCCACCCGACGACCCGATCTCGCAAAAATGTCATTTTTTACCGTGCTGGGACGCACACACACCAACGCCCAATGACAGCAAAGTAATTTTGTTGGGTTGGGTTGGGTTGGGTTGGTGTTGCGGTTGGATTGGGTTGGGTTGTTGGGTTGGGACTTTCCTGCTTCCCACCAACGCACACACAGTTGACGACAGTTACAACCATCCACCAGCGCGAGTTCCTAGCGAGAGCTACAGCAGTATCCTAGTGAGAAGTGGGATTTTGGGTCGATCTCGTAGAGGACCCGTGACTCACGGGTGCGGTCGGGATTGGACATGTCCGGACGTCAACCATCATGAAGATATGTAGATCCGTCGGTGATCGCGGATCTCATAGACCGGACGTTGGTTTACGCGTTACCGCATCGTTATGGTTGACCTGTGTGATCGGAGATTGACGGCATCTATGTGCTCTCCACCCTGTCCTCCACATCTACAAAGATAGGCATGATGCACCTACAGCCGTACATACCAGGTATAGAATATATAATAAATTACCATTACTGGGGCAGTGAGTTGCTTGGACTACAGACTGGTTCACGTTAAAAGTGCCAAATTTCGAGCCCGGCCAATGTCCACGCCATATTTTGGGAGTAGACTCTGAATTTTTGCACACGTATTCTATGGACCCTTGGCGAAAAATCCAATGATATTTTTTCGGATATATTTTGGGATTTTTGGGCCTTAAGGGACACCAAGTTTCTAGCGAAAAAAATAACGAAACACCCCGTCATTCAATTTTTCGCCAAGCGCACATAGAACACATGTGCGAAGTTTCAGGGTCTACGGCGTGGACATTTGGTCTTTTGTACTCGTACGAAAAACTGGTGTAAATTTACGGCATAGGCTTGACATGACTTGTTTTCAGTACTAAACCGATTTTGGGCGTAGAATTTTACTCTAAATGGATATAACTTTGTCAGATCTTCGAACATTTGTGCCAAACTACCTATTACCATGTCTTGGGGTGCTTAACGCCGGCTGGATTCGATTTTATTTTACTTTTGTAATTGGTCGATGTTTTGGGGCCATACCGTTTAACCGGTGGTAAAATCCGATTTCGACAGAAGACCCAAAAAAAAAAAAAATGTTGACGTTTAGCCAAGGTCAATACCTACCATCGTGCAAAATTCTGGGACGATTTTATAAATTTCTGGAGAGATACGAGGGAAGCCGTCCATGAGCGCTCTTCTGTGCCGTGATATTACAGAAAAAAAACGCATTTTAAGACGGAAAAAAACTCGACGAAGCCAATTTTCTGCATACAACTTTTGCCCAAATTAATAGTTTTGAAATCTGAGCATGTCACGTTTTCCCCCTGTTCATAGCCGTCAGTATGATACCAGTCATGTGGCATTCCGGTTGATATTGAAGGTGGGATTCGCCGGGCTCGAAATTTGGCACTTTTATCGTGAATCAGCCTGTACAGGTAATGACTTTCCTGTTGGATATCGAATCGAAAGCTTCATAATTTCGATACCAGGTATATCGCATCGAAATCGTTTTGCATTTTGCCTCCGGCCCCTGACATCCCCGTTTTTTTCACGCGGTCCCAGATACTCAGCCGTTCTCAAAATCACATGTAGTTTGCAGAAAAATTGCGGTTTCGGGACTTTTGGTGCTGTCCACTAGTGGAAAATGCCTGCTCTGTCCGTATACGCTGGAAACCCCATTTTTCTTTTCTTCTATTTTAGAGTCAGAGTTCATTGTTGTAGCGTTGTATATTAGCTACTTCAGCAGCCTTACAGGTGCGCTGTGATCTGCACGCTAACGGCATGGCGATGCAAACCAGTCTTACCGCGTACAGCTGTAGGTGATCCACTAAATGTGTTGAGTCTATCACAGTTTAGCTCATTGTCACGATGTACGTATCATTATGAGGATTTTGATGCCGAGGGAGCGCAGAATCCTCTTCCTAATTGGGTCGCACACACACAGGAGTAGGCGTACACGCAAGAAAGTTGGGTAAAACATCGGAAAAAAACACTGCGAGGGTGTCGATATTTATTTTTTTCCAAAGCTGACTTCTGTATGTCTGTCTGTCGCCAGCCTAGAATGCGCATTGAACGACGCACACTGAACCGATTGCGATGAACCCGGGGTCGGATTGACGAGCTAGACAGAGAGCAGATTCTCTCGGCGGTTTCATGTCAAGTCGTCAAGAGTTCGTTGAGGGAGCTCGATTTGAGTGGGTGTTGCGTGGGGTCGGTTTGGCCTATATTGCAGTTATGAGGAAATTTCCACCGTGCCCACGGACTGAAAAATCCTTTTTACTCCCACTCTTCGTCTACGAAGTAGTATTATAAGCCCGTGGTCACGAAACGTGTACTCATGACGACTGCTGTGACTGAAACATGTGGTGCGTGCAGTGCATACGCACACACCAGTTTGTACCCATGGTAAAGTTTTTCCCTTTCCTCGTTTGTACGGCAAGAACGATTTATCCCCAAAACGTGCGTGTTATACCCACGTTTCCACAGATCGGAGAGATCGTGATCTAGATATTGTAGATCCTGTACCTGTCGTTATGATATGTTACGCAGCATCTGCGTAGTACAGATCCAGACCAGGAAACGTGTTGTATCAATTAGATCGTGCAGATCATCCGGCCATCACCCGGCAACATGGTCTATCGGCCACGCAGATCATATAGATCAGGGATCTATCTGCCCTGAAGGATGGATGTTGGAATGGGGTCTGATTGTCCGGTGTGTGCATCTTTCGGGGCCAAACTGCTTGGAATTCGAGTTGGTACGTTTTGCAGTCGTGTACACGAGGCTTACATAACCCTTTTGCGCACCAGTACCCGTTTTGCTATACCGTTTTGCTACTGCAAAAGTGATGCCTCTCTATGCTCTACTTTTAAGTACTTCTAAGCCTCCAAGTGGTTTTCCCTCCCAAAAATGGATGCAATTATTTTGCTACGGCAGAAATTATCCTATAGTCTAATTCCAGTGATTTGTCCCCAAAAACGTGCCTTCAGTTCTCAAAGGGCTAAGGGGTGGACCTTGTAGGGCAAAAACGCACAGCTGATAACGCATGCATGAGAAGATACAGGATTGTATCATGTCATACGAGTGCTGGTATCATATGCTAGAGTATCCTTGATCCTGGATCCACCAGGTACACGTTATTTTTTGCCGAGACGGAGCGTGGCAATAGGATGTCTGTTTTTGAATATTTTGTTGTGGTATAATGTCGGCGTCTGGGCTGGTTTCTTGACGGGACCTTTGGTGTTGACCAACGTATCAATATTAGTAACATGTGCCTGGTGTATCATACATACGCCTTTGATGGCCCCGCCTTACTCTGGCGGGGGAGAGGGGCACGGGGGCACCACAGTTTTTCCGTATCGAATGGTCTTAAGGCCAATTATCATGGGAAGAATTGTTAATAGGGCTCCAGAAACTGATTTCTTGAACCAATTCACTCCGTTTTACTCTGCGGGACAGTCAAACCCCCGATACACTTCTGAAGAACGACTCTGTGGTATGTAATTGGAGCGCTTTCTAAATCACTTCTCCGTTTTTCTAAGGTCTCAGTTTGATTTTTGGCGCAACTAATCAGTTTTCTTCGGATATTCTTGTTCGCCAGAGTGGGCCTGAAAACCGGGGTTTTTGGTTGAACATTTTATTTAAACCATCACTTCCCAGGAACTGGCGGGCAACATGGACAAACAATCAAACTATTAATACTCGTATGTACGACCCTGGAGAAACGGAAAAGTGCTCCAAAAATCTTTCGGAAAACTCTGGAGAACATTCTGAGAGTGTTCCAGTGTTTTTTACTGTCCCGGGGAGTAGAACTCGTATTTTCGGCCTGAAAAATCAGTTCTTGGAGCCTAAAAGTAATTTCTCGTAATAGATGGCGTTAGGCGTTGTACGTGTATAAAAATACCATGATTAGCGTAGCTAACCATGAAATGGTATGTACATGGTTTTGTTCAGGCCCTAGACTGTTGTTAGTGGTGTATGTCCGAAGTAGAGTTAGTGGTGTATGTCCGAAGTACTATCAACCCTTTTTATTAAAATTAAAAATACACCGCAGCTGTGAGATCGAGGATTTCGTCGAAACTCATCTTGGCAAGCTGTGTGTGATACTCCGATCGCGCGTGTTACGGGATGTGCATGTCCTCATGAAGGATTATAGGTGGGCGACTCCCCTTAGTACTGGTTAGCGCCAGGGTCAATAATGTGATACGAAGACCTTTTCTGAGTCTTCTCAACTTGAGGAGCGCTCTGTACTTGACCCACAAAATTGAATTTGTGTAAACCAAGAGTGCAACCCGATGAACAAACCCATGGCCTAGGTACACAAAAAAATCAGATTGCAAAAAAAGAATGACATGCCGACGATTTTGGGTTAAGGAGCGCCCCGTTATTCAGAAACAAAATTCGCCAAAAAGTGCTGCCTCTATCGTAACTCGCGTCGATCTAGATATTGATCTAGATATTTCAGGGAAGATCTGTACATGTTACCGGGTGGGAGTGGGAGCCGTACAATCCGCATGATCTAGCAACTGTTTCCAGAGTTGGATCTGTACTCTCTATACACAGATCCGGCACAACATCTCATAACGGCAGATACGGGATCGACTACTGCTGTAGATGATCTACTGTAGATGGGATCTGCTACCTGTAGATGATCTAGATCGTGATCTGTCCGATGTGTGAACCCTTTTTGAGCACTGCAAAAATTAGTCGACACTAATTCCACGTACTGTAGTTCTCCTCCCCAAAACCCAAGAAACGTGGGTGCAGTTGAACATGGAGACGGGTGCTACGACAAGAGGTTAGCTCTTTTTGGAAGAAACGCCTTCTGAATCAAGGGAGGCTCCTTAACCCAAAATCGTCGGAACTTCGCTATATATTTCTGAATGAAGGGGTAGGCTCCTTAACCCAAAATCGTCGGAATTTCGCTACATTTTTTTTTTTGCTATTAACTTTCGTTGTATACGTAGGCCATGGGATTGTTCATGGGGTAGCACTTTTGTTTTTCCCCAAATGAGTTTTTTTGGGAGCGGTACAGAGCTCCTCAAGTGAGAAGAGCCCCAGAAAGAAAAGGGTACACCTCTGCTATTACGGAGGACCATGGTAATCTAGTAATGAGGACCAAATATGGTTAGCAAAAACAGTGGAATATATAGGTTTTTGTGTATGTCGTAGGTCCT
>JAYJMJ010000354.1:5302307-5317597 GCA_036873875.1 Laminaria ephemera
GGGCACTTTAGGGACTGAGAGTACTGGCAGTATGTCAGGGTTCTATACTGCTCAATACTACTGGCGGATGGCGACGGCGGGGAAGATAAAAGCCTTGCGGAAGTTCTTGTGTAGAGGCCCATCCCACCCCACTACCCAATGAGTGGAGGTTAGTGTGGATTTACCCGATTTTATCGCCGTGTGGGTTTGTACAGTCCTTCTGGCCACTTATGAAGCACCCTTTCTTCTTTGGGCGCGACAGCTGGATGGCTATGTTCGAGCACAGCTATCCAGCTGTCCCGCCCAAGAGGAAAGGGTGTTGCATAGTACCCGGAGGGGCTATACAAGCCCACTCGGCGATGAGATCGGGCAAATCCACACTAGCCTCCACCCTTTGGGTAGTGGGATGGGATCGGCCTCAGCCTCAATTCTGACGAGGAGTTGTAGGCGTGCCGGTGTTGGGCGCAGGCACAGGCGCAGGAGTCACGGAGTGGAGGCGGCCGCGGTTGTATTCGCGGCCATCACGGCGGTCGCGGCGGTGTCCGCGTCTCTGGGCAATTTTTCCCTCTTCCGCCACGACCCCGACGGAGCCACCACCTTCATCCGCGACCACCGTTCCTGAACATGTCGGCGGTGCCGGCGGCTGCGGCTGCCCTCCACTCCAACCCATAAACTGCAAGTACTCGCAGTATGCCGAGACTTCTCGCAGTACGTCGAAGGTGAGAGTACTGGCAGCATGTCGGGGTTATGTACAGCGGATACTGCCTGTACTTTAAGGATTTCGGGGTTCGGTACTGCGGATACTGCCGGTACTCGCAGTAGTTTGGGCGGATACTGCCAGTACTAGCAGTATTTTGGGGTTCTGTGCTGCGGATACCGCCAGTACTGGCAGTATTTTGGGGTGCTGTGCTGCGGATACTGCCTACGAGTATACTGGCAGTATTTCGGCCGTTAATACTGCCCATACTGGGAGTACTCGCAGTACTAAAATTCTCAGTACTCCTATTAATAGTAGTATTCGGAGCATGAAGTACACTGAAAGAATCTGTGAAACGCAAGACGAAATGTCAGCGTAAGACGGCGGCGCAAAGTCCCCGCACCTCGTGCTCTCATCACCCCGTCCTCGAGAGCCAGGCTGACGGTGTCTGTACAGATGTGGAGGCCTGAACCGCCCTCAATAGGGCGGTCACCCCCTATACGTAGCGGGTTCCAGTCACGCCAGGCGATTTTAACGTTTACCCGCTCTAAGGCGAGATACTGCCTTACAGCTCGTACTCAATACCGGAATCATACTGCTGCGGTAGTATCATACCCGGGACCAGATAAACACCACGATACCCATGATATTTTACGGTTTCATGGTGCGACACAGCTACGGCACCACAATTACAAACGAAACTTGAAACCCCGAAAATAATTACCAATTAAAAAATAACAAAATAACCAAGGCTTTTCACGGTATGTTGGCGGGACGGTATTGACGGTAGCGGCGGGACGGGACGGTAAAACCGTCGTCAAATTGATCCCGTCGTCCCGTCCCGTCGACAAAATCACCAACCGTTGAAACCTACCGTCCCGGCCCGTCGTCAACAACCTGACCCGTCGTACCGTACCGTCCCGTCCCGCCGTGAAAAGTTGGATTACCGTCCCGTCCCGTCGTAAAAGATTGTATTTACCGTCCCGTCCCGTCGCGAAAAAATACATCTACCGTTCCGTCCCGCCGTCAAACATTATATTTACCGTCCCGTCCCGCCGACAAAACCTGCCCTTACCGTTTCGTCCGGCCGTCAGCGTCACTCCCGTGCCGTGACGGTCACTTCTTCTGTCCGATGTCTGTTGTCTATTCCCGTAAGGTAATCATTACGTAATTCCGATAAATTTTTAATTTTCGATATTACGAAATTGCGAAATTGGAATGTCGAATGTATGATACAAAATACAAAATATGAAATACGTACCAGGTATCCTGTCATTGTATTCTTGCACTTTCGTAGTTTTTTCGTACGTATAAGTTATACCTGGTAAATTATCAGGGCTTTCACGGGATTTTTCCAGCGGTTTTGTATGGGATTCGGGATTATTCCGTGGTCCCGTAAAAATGCAAAATCCCGTATCCCGTGTCCCGTGCAAAATGCGAAATCCCGTATCCCGTATCCCGTGTCCCGTGAAAAAGGCGAAATCCCGTTCACGCACTAACGCATCCCGCGGAAATTCCCAAATCCCGTTCCCGCACAAATACATTCTGCGATAATGTTGATATCCCGAATCCCGTCAATATAGGAATGGAGAATCCTGTCGGTTTTCAAGCGTCATATTCCCGCGTAGAAGGACAGACTGATACGACGTACACTGACGTGTCAAGTCACTGGTTCAATTATCTATTGAGAACCATACGGTACCTGTTGCTAGACTTGTTTTTTGTGGTATCGATAGTGTCTCGCGGGGAAATCCGCGTGCCCCTTTGTTCGATGCCTCGGCATGGATAATTTTTTTGTTCGTACGCGGTATGTGATGTCTTTGTAACCAGCTTTCCACAAAATCTCGCGATCGGCTGGCTACTTTGTTTTTCGTCTTTTATGCTTTTTTCAAAATTATTTTATGTTGTTGAGTGATACTCAGTACAGTACTTTTGAAACCAGCTTCCCACAGAAGCTCGAGATCGGCTGGTTTTATTGTCTGCGCTCTCCCTCGAAATATGAAATATCATAATAGAACAATAATAAACGACACACGTCGTCCGTTGTTTTTCTTGCTGAAGTTGGTGACCTCCGTGTGCGAGCGTCCAACCAAAATATTCTAGCAGTACACTGGAGAACAACACGGCAACCCATGGTGTTGGCGCTGTACTACAGTTCTATACTTCGTTATCAATGAATGCCGCGTGCCCCCTAGTTCCATATTTCGTTATAGAAAAAGATCGCTGAGAAAGTTGAAGAACCAGGGTAAATGTTTGGTGTTTGGTGCGTATTTGCGTGTACCAAAACCGCGGAGTAACCGTGGGGGCCGGATCCTGTACAAACCAACACGTGCTACGTGTGGTACCACGGGTCCTCCCGCCCGGGGAGTCCCGCGGTGGCCGGATCCCGTACAAAAAATCCCATTGTGTCCCGTCGTGGCTGCATCCCGTCCCTGGGAGTGCCGCGGTGGCCGGATCCCGCACAAGCAATATCGTTCAGTCCCGTGGTTGCCGGATCCCGTACAAACAATACCGTAAAGTCCCGCGGGATATGCGGTCCCGAGGACAAAAACCGGTATCGTGGAAAGCCCTGTAAATTATTAGGTCGTATATAAACATCCGTACACAAAACGAAAAACAAAAAACGAAATACGAGGTACAAAGCTACCCACCTACCTCACACACCAGACACGAGACAACATCCCACACCTCAAATACCGCCAGCACTACCAACAGCTTCGTGCACGACACCGGCACGGCGCCATGGATGCATTCCTGACGGGCGTGGCCGACCAACCAGTACCAACACCGCCGCCACCGCCACCACCACCGCCCGCCACCCCACCCACCTCAGCCGCAGCACAAGCATAGCAACCCTTCTTGGGGTAGTGGTCGGAAGATTCCAAAAGACGTTCCCCGTGTGGCAACAATTCCCGTGGTGAAAAAATAAACCATTGTGCTTTACCGTCCCGTCCCCTTGAGCATTTGTACACCCACATTCCCGTCCCGCCAACAATTTGGGTCCTCATTTTTACCGTCTCGTGCCGTCCCCTCTCCATTTTTTTTCTTGCCAAACCAGTCAAAACACTCCCGTCTCGTCCCGTCTCGATTATTAGATACCGTGAAAAGCCTTGAAAATAACCCGGTGGAAGATCATACCCTATGATAAAATACAGATGAAGCATACAGCAGCAGTAGTAGTACTCGCATTCTCGTATAGACGCAGTGAAGCACTCGTATACTGCATACCCGCATGCGGCTACGGGTATACGCGTAGTCTACTCGTACTACTCGGTACACCACTACACATTCTGCGTGCTGTGACTCCAACACGATCGTTACATAATGAAAAAAGGTACCAGGTACCTGGTATATGATACCAGGGGTATCAGCCTCCAAGAAACCTGGTACGACTCTGTACAAAGGTACCCGAAACCCAGCGTGTATCCAGTATCAATACGCGTATATACGAGTGCATAGAGCCGGTACCGCTGCTGAAAAGAAGCTGCGCCGACAACGTACCGACAACCCACAACCCACACAACCCACGCTGCGGAAATGTCAACTTTTGAACATAAATTAACACACGTACCGGTACGAAGTATTAGATTTACAGCAGTAGATAGGCAGTAGTCTACATACTACTGCTGTTGTGTACCTGGTAGACTATTAAACATTCTCACCGCCGATGGCACGCAACTTGGGAGCAACTATACGATCATACAAGCATACCTGGTATCAATCCTCAGACTCCTGTGTGTGTGTGTGTTTTCACATTAAAATGATATTTTTGCACCTATCTACATCCAGCACAACTTGTGTCCGTGCCGATGCCTCCTAGAGAGACGAGCTCCGTGGTCACAAACTACCGAGACAGAAATACACATTGCAAATAAATACAGCAAGGTGATTTGGCCATGCACTGCCAACCGCATGCAATGAATACGAGGGCGGAACATATGCAAGCCAGCACACCAGACTAGTTTTTCAAGGAAGAAAGAAAAGAAGAATAAGATGGAAGAAAAAACAAAAAGGAAAAAAGAAAATTGGAAAGAGTGGGAAAAAGGAGGGGGAAGGGAAGCGGCGCCCAGGAAGAACAAAAAACTTGAGTGAAACAAGACGGCACGACAAAAATGAAAAAAACGCAAAAACAGACACCCAGCAACTATTATTAATAATACGTACCAGGTACGAAGCAACAAAGCAGATGACAGCCAACCAACGTCGGGGGCAGCAACCATACTGGGTTCCGAATGCACCTACTTGTAGGAGCATTACCGCATGGTTTATCACTTGCTCAGACAGTAGTGGTGCCCATACCGCCATCATCGCCCCCGTACCCAATACAAAAAAAAAACAGTACGTAGACTACTCATTATGAGGTCTAAAAAACTGCCTAAACCCACCTGATCCCCGTCATCTCTTTAGGTCCAACACCATACGTGCAGCAGCCTTACTCAATCTGCGATCTAAACACCACCTACAACCCCCCCCCTCCCCGTCCCCTCACCGGTAATAAGACTACATATATATATAAAAAGCTGGTGCGTTCCACAGCCGTCAGGTTTTGCGTTCCATAGCCGTCAGATTTTGTCCCCCCTCTAAGAAGTTTATAGTTTCCGTGCACAGCTTGATTAAAAAGACCGACGTCTTCGTATCACACTGTTGACCCTGGTGCTAGCTAGCACTAAGGGGAGTCGCCGACCCATAATCCTTGATTAGGACATACACATCCCGTAACACGCGCGATCGGAGTAGGTATCACACACAGGTTGCAAAGATGAGTTTCGACGAAATCCTCGATCTCACAGCTGTAGTGTATTTTTAATTTTTTATAAAAAAAAACGAACCTAAAAAAACTAACACTGGCTGTATACTCTCGCATATGAACAGTACCTGGCAGACCTGGCATATCTATTACGTATGTACGAGTAATCGTATACTGGCGGAAAGCGGGCCGCAACGAACAGAGCCTCTGCCCGGACGCACGCTCCGCTCGCAAGAGCTTCGCACGAGCTTCGTACCTGCAGGATGACGGCTCCCAGCTGGTCTCGGTGCTCCGTTTCGAGCTGGTGCCAGTGCTTGCGGACCTTGGTGTAGATGGTGTTGGCCGAAAAGTAGTGCAAAGGAGACGCCGACTCCAGGGCGCCCGACGCCGATAAGAGCTCGATGCTTATCGACCACGCCGCCTGTGTTCCCAAGAGATAATGACATTTTTTTAACCATCAACATTAACATCGGGCATCGTAACATCATTGGCGTAGCCGGGCGGGGGTCAGGTATCAGGTATGTGTAATAAATCGGGAGGAGGAGGAAGAGGAGAGGGAGGAGGGTGAGCGATGAGGCACCGAACAAGGCGGTGCGTTGCTCGATGTGCACCGAGGTGGGTCCGGGGGGCGTCGGCATAAAGCAAACACGGACAGAAAAAGCGTACTTAAGTATGATATCGTCTCATATCATATTTATATGACACATAATATGGAGTGAAGACGGCGAATCCGCCAACGGAATATCTGGTCGGTACATAAAATGCTTGGAGGACAGAGAAGCAGAGAAGGGGCGCCCTCGACCTTCGACGTCGAGAGAAGGGCTTTCTTTCGGGGGTCGATGAATCCATCTATTTTCAGCTGCCCTAGCACTACGAACATGAAATATAATGGGTGCGCGGAGATATTGAGAGGGCAAACAGAAAGGCGAGCGAGGTATACATGCAGCTTGGTTCGTGAGTACGAGTACGCAGCAGTCAGTAGCGTCCGCTATAAGCATGCGGTGCGTTTGCCGACGGTACTCCTGAGGAAAGGTGGGTGCGCTACATGGTTCGACAGCTATTAATAGCCAATAGATGCCCATACTCGTAGTGGGGAGGGCAGTATAAAATGGTCGGGTCGGAGATCGAGTTTTCGGTCAGAATGCACGTGGCCGACTAATAATTGAAAGTTGCTCGTGGGTGCGTCTTGCTGGTATTACTAAGCAGGCAGTGCACACGTGCGTCTTCACATGACGCACCCTCTAGAAGGGCCTACGAGCAACTCTCAGGGCAGCTGACTACGGTACTGCTGCTGTGGGCAGCGGGCAGGTGGAATGAAAAGGACTGCAACACGGAAAGAGGGAAAGGCAGCAAAGCACGCCCATTCCTCGACATCGATACGAGCACTCGTACGACTCGTACCATGTTTGTACGCAGAGTGATCGGACGATCACGCTCGTCCCCACCGGTAGATGATAGACTCATCGTGCAGTTGGAGTGCTCACACGGCATGGCCACGCATGGTGCGATTGCTCGCAGAGCAAGGCAAGGAAGGCTCGCCGGGGAACATGAGAGCAGCTGATCCGACGAGTGAGACAGAAAGCCGAGTTTATCAATCAAATACTATGGGTAACCAAGAAGCTGAGAGTAAAACTAACGAAGAAAACGCTTTTCGCTCACAGGTTGCTCGGTGAACTCCATGAGGAAGGTGTTCGCCCGGGCAGCTTCCACGGCGTCAGACCCATATAACGCTGAGATAGCTGCTTGTACTTGCATCGCGTCCATGGTCAAGGTGCTCGCTCTCAGGCTGTAACCGCTTAGGCGGTCGAAACTGAGGCTATCGGAGGTGCTCGCCGTGACTTTAGTTATGGAGGCGTTTTTACAAGGGAGGGGGGAAGAATAAAAATTTGAAACGCCAAAAATAATATCATTTTATAAAAATATTTCAAATACGTCAGCTGTGAGTTCTACCAATTGAAGGTCGATACTCAACTTTTACAAGCTGCGTACTACTTCGGCCGCGCGTTTGTATAGATATATTCCTCTTTGAGGATATACCTGGTACTAACAGGTCAATGACTCTTAATAGGATCAAAAGGAGAATTATTTGTCATCGTGAAGAAACTGAAACAACACTATATTAACCGGTATAACATTGTAACCGAGGTGCCCCGGCATACCGTATAAAATAAGCAAGACAACACAAACCACATCCATCCTCTCGGACGATTTTCAACGCTGATTCTCTCGACAACGGGGAGAGTGCAAACCCAAGTTTTAACTCCGCGCGAATCGTCTCGTCGTATGGAAACATCTCGACGAGATCTTTCCAGACCCACCAGTTTCGCCATGTTTGTCCCCGTTGGTTTGGAATAAGAATAAATCGCCCCTGAAATCCATCCCAGGGCGTGTGCTATCTTGCGTGTTACCAGGTACAGTATTATCAGCCGCCTAGAGTGTGGGTGAGCGCGAAGCAGAATGAGGAGTAGTAGTACTACTAGCGATCAATATCGTAGCATCGTATCATAGCATCGTAACATCGTTGCATCGCATCATCATGCGTGCTGTGAGCGTGTCGCACATCGCAGCATCGAATAAATAGCATCGCAGGATGATGAGCAGCATCGTAGCATCGTAGCATAAGTAGTATCGTGGCATCGCAGCATCACGCTGTGAGCGTGTTGTGGCGTTTCGTGTCATCGGAGTGGGAAGTGGGATAGGTATACGCAGCATCGATCGTATGATGATTGCATCGTAACATCATCATCATGCTGAAAGCGTGTCGCACATCGGAGCATTGTAGCATGGTAGGATGAGTAGCATCGTACGTAGCACTGTAGCATTATGCTGTGAGCGTGTCGCACAGCTCCCTGAAGTGTGGTTACCGTGGTAATGATGTGCCATTCCCTAACACCATAGATAGTCAGTCGTCGTTTTTTCGTGTTAAAAAATGAAACCGTCACTCATCAACATCCTTCTTTATCATAATTAACTCCATGAAACCGTAAGAAAGTGCGGCGAGATTGCAGCTGCTGAAGAAAGAGGATGCGACTATTAATAGACAGATGCGAGATGCGAGACGATGGAGACGATACGACCAGGTACGACGGTGCTCGTACCGTGTGGCACTTGCTCACGCGAGGTACGAGTACGAAGCGCAACGAAAAACTCTAGTCAACTCTGGCACGTGAGCTTGCGAAGAGCTTACTTCGAGTTTTCGGCTTCTCGTGTTGACCTCTCGCAAGTCTGATAAAGGAACGAACGGAAAGCGAGCGTATACTCGTGCGACCTGGTGGTATGCTTTCGGAGCCACGTACCGCTGAGCATTGATCATCAGGCCGCATCAACATCATGAGGAAAAAGCATTCGAACCCCTCGCGCATCGAGAGCAGAACAGATTCTGAACAGGTTAGTCTGTCTGTGTAGCTGTTTAGCGCCACAGCCCAAACTGCACTACTACATTGGGAGGCTCCCAATAATGCCGGTATGTGCAAAGCCCAATATACCGGCACTATTCAGGGCACCAGCACCACTTCGTATTTGGAATAGGGATACTGAGGAGAGCTACTTATAGAGAGTTCCAGTCGTGCCAAGCGTTTCCACCGGCACTATAGAGAGCAGTGGCACTAATCAACCGGCACTATTGGGAGCCCCCCACTACTGTACTACTGGAAGTTATTGTTGCTTGTATATGGCGCCTGAAAAAAAAACGAGGAAAGGCGCTGGGCGACAAACACCGCAGCAGCAGCAGCTAGCAGCAGCTAGCAGCAGCAGTACAGCACTAGCAAGAATCCACGGTAGTTACGAATCATGTTGCTGTTGTTGTTGTTGTTGTTGTTATTGTTGTTCTCACATGAACTTGTCGCTTATCCCCATACTGTCCGTAGTTACGAGACAGTTTACCTGCATCACTGCGCTTGTTTGCACTTCCTCCTCTAAGTATGGCGCGTACCGTTTTGCCTCGCCCAAAGCGAGAAAGCCTTACAACGAATAATGGTCTTGCGATCATGTTCATGTGGCCCGATGGGTCGGTTTGATAGGGGGAGGACAACAACAACAACAACCCTTCACGCGTCGATCAGACCACGATCTAGATCATCTGCAGTAGATCTGATAGCTGCCGTTATGAGATGCTGTACGGGATCTGCAACTATATAGTTCGGATCCAACCCAGGAAACGTGTGCTAGATGATACAGATCGTACGGCGTCCGCCCGGCAACCTGAGCCCGACTATACAGATCTTCCCTGAAAGACCTAGATCACCAAGTGGGGATCGATCATCTGTCCGACGCGTGCAACTTTTCACACGCCGGACAGATCAGATCCCTAAATCCTGACGTAGACATTTCGGGGCAGATCGATCTCATATTTTTTTTATCTGCACGGTCTAGATGATGTTTGCCGGGGTGGTGTCTGCATGATACAGCTCTTGCGCACATGCCTACCGGGCGTGAATGTACATTATCTTACTTTTTTACGGCAGTTTCCACGGCAAGCTGCGGCATCTTCCGCGGCATTCCATGGCGACCCGCGGCTTGCCACGGCAGTCCCCACGCAAACAGCCGCGGGTGTATACGCGGGTATCCGCGGGTATAACCGCGGCTAGCCCCACGGTAATACCCACGGAAACAGTTGCGGGTGTATACGCGGGTGTCCGCGGGTGTAACCGCGGTTACCCCCACGGCAACACCCACGGAAACAGCCGCGGGTGTATCCGCGGGTGTATCCGCGGTTATTGCGGCGGATACACCCGCGGATACACCGGCTGTTTCCGTGGGTGTTGCCGTGGAGCTAAGCTAACCGCGGTTACTGCCGCGGATACACCCGCGGATACATCCGCGGACATACCCGCGGCAACAACCGCGGTTGGCCCCACGAAAATATCCGCGGAAACAGCCCCGGGTGGCCACGGAATGCCGCGGCATGCCGTGGATAGCCGTGGGCGTCGCCGCGGGTAGCCGTGGCATGCCGTGGCAACCCACGGCAGCCCGTGGCAAGCCGTGGCTTGCCGCGGGTACTGCCGCGGCTTGCCGCAAAAAAGTAAAAAAATGTACATCCCTCCGGGGCTACCGGGTGAGATCTGTATAATACGGCTCTTGCATAACATCTCATAACGACAACTACAGGATCTAGATGATCTAGATAATCCAGATCCGTGATCTGTTCGATGTGTGCAATATTTTGTCGACACCCGACACCCAACCCTGGCCGTCCGTATCCTAAAGAAGCAGAGTCCCGCACCTTTGTTGGACGGCCAAGAGGTGGATCGACTGAGGATAGCTTTCGATTGATCTACTAGATTATCTAGTTTATTTACATGATCTAGATCGTGGTATTTCCGATGTGTGTAAGGGTGTATAGGATCTATATGATCTAGATCGTGAAATGTCTGATGTGTTTAGCCTTTAGTCCTAAAGCAGAGTCCTGTAGCTTTATTGAGCGACCAAGAGGTGGATCGGCTCACAATAGCGTTCGCACATAGATCCCATACAGGTAAAATTTGATGTGTACGGTCTAGATCATGTTTGCCGTGCGGGGTCTGCATGACACGGATCTTGCGCACATGCTTGCCGGGTGGGATCTGTACCATACGGCTCGTGCACAACATCTCATAATTACAAATACAGGAACTAGATGTAAGGTGGCGCCTGCCCTGCCTGCACGCCGTCCCCCTCCCACTACAGTGGGGCACCCGATTTAAGAGCCCCTCGGAACAGGCCAGTGTCACCGCTCTTATCTCCGACCCGCTCTTATCTCAGATTGGATATGACTCAGGTTTCAGTATAGGCGTCACGATCATATAGGTTTTAGAATAGGTGTCACAAGCCGTGACAAGCGGATTTGACCGCTCTTAATTCCGTTTTCTCCTAGTGTGGACGCTTTTAAACCGGGTACCCCACTGTACGTAGAGTGCAGCAGGAAGCTTCCGACAGCCCTAATATGTAGCTACTTGTAGTACATCGTAGTTGTAGTATCTGGTCCCCACGGCGCGGTAACGGATGATCTAGATCATGATCTATCTGATGTGTGCAACCTTTTGTCTACACCCGATCCTGGTCGCTGTCCTTGTCCTGAAGAAGAATCCTGTAGGTTTGTTGAGCCATCAAGAAGTGGATCGATTGAGGATCGCGTTCGAATGATTTAGATGGTATAGATGATCTAGATCGTGATCTGTCCAATGTGTGCAACCTTTTGTCGACACCCTAGAGCAGAGTCCCGCAGCTTTGTTGAGCGATCAAGAAGTGGATCGCCTGAGGATCGCGTTCGAGATGCACGCCGACAAGGAAGAAGCTGCTGTTCGTGTAAAACATTGGCAGGACCTTCTCAACGCGCTTTTCATTGTAAGCTAAACATTCCATCACGGTCTGTCCGATGCGTGCAACCTTTTACCCACACCCGACGCTGGCCGTGCCGTGTCCTAAATAAGCAGAGCCCTGCAGCTTTGTTGAGCGATCAAGAGGTGGATCGCCTGAGGATCGCGTTCGAGATGCACGCCGACAAGGAAGAAGCTGTTGTTCCGACACAGCATTTGCAGGACCTTCTCAAGACGCTTTTCATTGTAAGCTTAACCCTTTTACTGCTGCATATAACGATATCACACTGATTCCAAGCAGTTTTTCCCAAAACAAACGTGGGCGCACTTCCAAAGGATTTAACCATTTTTGGGGCATACCAGGTACTGTATACCGGTATAGCATATATAGCATGTTTATCGACTAAAAACACGAGAAGTGCGATCTTATCAACCATCCAGGAATAGTGTGTAGCGGTACTGTAGCGGTACGAGCATCAACATATTGCGAGCGTGTCGCACAGGTCCTCGCATTGCAGACGCGTGGCACGATAGAGGTACGAGCAATCTTTTTTTGGACTTTTTTGTTTCTGAATGACGGGGCTCCTTAACCCAAAATCGTCGTAATGTCATTCTTGTTTTGCACCATGAACATTTTTTTATACCTAGGCCGTGGGTTTGGTCATCTGGTTGCACCCTCAGTTTACTCAAAACAAGTTTTTGGGTGAGATGTAGCGCTCCTCGAGTGCGGAGCCTCAGAAAAAAATGGTGCACCTTTTACGTAGTATGTGTCTGCAGTTCGGAAACATCCTCTACCCCAGCGGACTGGGCTGCTTGGTGTGATCGATTCGATGATCGTCTGATCGTCAACTCTGCCCGACACGTCCCCCCTCTAAAGTCCCAAGCGGGTTGACCTTCTGTCGTCGGAATGCAAAGTGCTTCTTCTAAGTCTTTGCGTGTTTACATGTCTCTCTAATTGTATCACACGCACGAATAGCGTTATGTCTACCTATCTGTGCAAGTTAGGTGCCGACCCAGTTAGAAATGAGCTCGTTGACGCCAATCATGGATCCGGACGAAGCGGGCAAAATCGACTTAGGTTCTTTCTTCTTCGCGATCACACGTCACAAAGTAGGCGAGCGGGTAGTGCTATAAAACCAGCAAAATGTATCCTATATAAGAATTTAAGTGCCGTACCGTGACTTGTGACTCGCTGTCTTCTTGCCTATCTGTGTGCAAGTTAGATGCCAACCAGACCAGAAATGAGCTCGCAGACACCCTGTAATACCTATCCAACAAATAACCAGCCGGCCAATCATCTCCAGCAAACCCGCAGCCCTACCGTGTGCCTTATAGCACCCTAACAAGACTTGTGACGAGCTGTTCGCCTGCGTATCTGTGTGCAAGTTAGGTGCCAACCAAGCCAGAAATGAGCTCGTTGACATCAACGATGGATCCGGATGAAACCGGCAAGATTGACTTCGACTCTTTCTTTTTTGCCATCACGGCCTTCATCAAGCCGCAGTATGGAAGGGATATGCTCGATAGGGCCTTCGCAGAGATATCGGGGTAAGCCTTGATGAGGTATTATTATTCACCGTTATAGGATAAAAAATGGAAGTGTTTGCGATAGGGCCTTCACAGAGATATCCGGGTGAGTCGACGCGTACTACCCGTATCGTTGCCCGCCTTGCTCGTTTCTGCTTGCCGTCTTTCTTCACGACGGGCGCCGATTTGCGCGCATTTCTGCTTGCTTTACGCGTTTTTCTGTATGCTAGTTTCACGACCAATTCAAACTGTCGACGACGACCATGCGTGTGTTCTTCACATTAAACCATCATTTTTACCCGACGATTATCTGCACCAGGGGGCGAAATATGATCGACCGCAGCTCTCTCCAGCGAACGATGAAACACTTGGGGCAGTCGACCATTCGAGTTCAGGACTGCCAGGCCATGATTTCCGAGGTGGACCGGGAGGGGAAAGGGCGCATCTCTAAGGAAGACTTTCAGCACCTACAAACCTACACCTTGGACAACCTCTGAGTAGTGCCAGTGCGTTAGATGGTTTTCTAGTTGAGTGTGCGGCGTGTGTGGGAGGAAGGGAGGGGGGAGGGGTGAAGCATAGTGTTGAGAAGTTTCTTAAGTGTGGTTGATAGGGAGGGGAAAGGGCGCATCTCTAAGGAAGATTTTCAGCACCTACAAACCTACACCCTTGACAACTTCTGAATAGCACATGTTCGTAAAGGGTTTCCCAGTTTTTGAGTCTCCAGTTTTTGTCTGGAGGGAGGGAGTTGAAGCATGATGTTGGGAGGTTTCCCAAGTGGTAGGATCGCGTTACATCTGAACCTCACATCAGTAGTAGTAGTAGTAGTTCGTACGATGGTAAGAGTTTACTTTTCAGTTCTTCCTCTCGGGAAAACGTGTGTGAAGCTAATAATTATTTTGGCCCATTTTCAAGCAACACGATTTTGAAGCACCTTTTGAGCGATCACTCCCCGCTACCAACTCCCGCGACGTTTCCCTTCGCTCGCCCACCCCCATCGCGCCCGCACCGATGACACCTGCACACCACCCCCGGCACGATATCATCGCATTGTTCCTACCCTTAGAGCCTGGCGTGCGCTATAGCCTTCAAACAAAATAAAAGCTCTATGTGTGTGCCTGTTGTCGCCAATACCACCTACAGTAGGTCTCCCATCGATTCCTGATCGATTCGCCGTTTTAAGTACCATCGATGTGACAAAAAGTCACCTTACGGCATAGTTGAGACCATTCAGGGTCTGGGTGCTTTCCTTGTCTTGGTCTGTATTGTGCCAAACCAGCAACGGCGGCAACTAAACCACACCCTCCCGGCGAGGACAGAGTCCTTTGTTTTCTGCGCCAGTTTCTCCTGATCTCACAACGACGTTCAGGTACGTGACGCTATGATGGTTTGCGTGCTCCCTGCTGATCGGACGCCTACTACTGCTGCTACTGTAGCAACTTTACGTTCGCCACCTGCGAGCAAAGACGTTCAATTTTTTCGTTTTCTCTCTAGCTGATCGTATTCGACACTGGTTGAGCCCGACTGTCTTCCGATGCGCAACGCGCAACAGATGAAGCCCCGCGGATCCAACTATTGCGAGCCCCGCAGCGCCAATACTGCCGACGAGTCAAGCTTACACGTTTCTGATGAACAGATGCGGTCGATTTTTCTATTTTCTGGTAGAAATTAAGCGTATTTAAGACGGCAATGCACATTAGCCCCTCACTATAACCTAGCTTTGGTATTAAATCGACAGCTGCGTTAGAGTTCCACCGCTAGTCGGCTCGAGTGTTCGGTGCGAGCTTACCACATCGACAAAAAAAAACGACTCTGAGGAAACAGTACGCGGTCTCTATCACTCCTCTTATGGTATTACCTTGGAGAAGACGGTAATTTCCTGTGTCACCGGGTAATTGGGACGTTTCGGTATAGTTAGGAAGGCGGTTCGTGTAGAATGATGAAACACCAGGTGGAAGCCTCCACCTGGGGTTCAGTCTTCCATCGGCTGGTGATCTCAATAAAGCTGCTCTTCTTCTGTCTCTAAGCAACGAACACACGTGAGTAACCT
>JAYJMJ010000354.1:5373279-5385799 GCA_036873875.1 Laminaria ephemera
AACACGCGCGATCGGAGTATCACACACAGCTTGCAAAGATGAGTTTCGACGAAATCCTAGATCTCACAGCTGTTGTCTATTTTTTTTTTTTTAATAAAAATCCCTGATGACTTCTCCGGTTTAGGCTTTCCTGAACAAGCTGCATAATAGACCATGGTACGGCGCAAGTGTTTAACAGGTTAAGTATCCCTCATATGTATCTGACAGGCCTTGTTGCCCGTCTCGAAATACTATTCGAGATGCGCTTCGGTAGGAGTAGAATGTTTTGCTCAACCGATTTCTGGCGGACGGGTCAATTAAATGAGGGACCACCCATCATTGTCAAATTACCAATCGTGTTATTCAGTAGACGCGTGCTGCGATAGAGGTAGCTCTTTTTTGACGGGGCTCGGCACGCGTGCTGCGATACAGGTAGGTGCACCGTTTAGTTTCTCGGGCTCCTCACTTGAGGAGCTCTAAACCCCACCCAAAAACGGATTTCGAGAAGAATGAAAGTGCAACCAGATGAACAAACCTATGGCCTAGGTATATAAGAAAATCACATTGCAAAACAAGAACGACATTCCGACGATTTTGGGTTAAGGAGCGCCGTCATTCAGAAACAAAAAAGCCGAAAAGTCCTACCTCTATCGTAGCACGCGTCGCTCCTTAACCCAAACTCGTCGGAATTTCGTTCTTCATTTTGCAAAAAATTTCGTTGTATACCTAGGCCATGGGATTGTTCATCGGGTAGCATTTTTATTTTTTCCCCCAAATCAGTTTTTTTGGAGAGGTATGGAGCTCCCACAAGTAAAGTGAGGAGCCACCGAAAAATAAAGAGTGCATCTCTTCCGTTATTATGCGTCAGAGTACTATCAAAACACACCTAGGCGATGGAAATGAACACAAGGTTGGACAACGTTTGATTGTTTCTCGAAGCCGTTTGACGCGTGCCACGACAGAGGAAGCACTGCTCGTTTTTTTTTTGTTTCTGAATGACGAGGCTCCTTAACCCCAAAATTCGTCGGAATGTCGTTTCTTGTTTTGGAATATGTTTTGTTTGGTGTACTTAGGCCATAGGTTTTTGTTCATCGGGTTGTACTTTCAGTTTACTCAAAAATCAGATTTTTTTGGTGAGATTTGGACCTCATCAATTGAGGAGCCCGAGAAACAATTTCGTGCACCTCTATCGCAGCATGCGTCGATTGTTTGGTGAGGTATAGCGAACGTAGGTGCACACCTTGTGTAGCATGCGTCCTTCCCTCGCCCCTTCTATGGGAAAGCACGGACGCGACGTCAGCCACGATAAACTTCCAAGCGCGAGGGTGATATCCACGAACGTCATAATCGAAGTGCATGATGCAATGGTCGAGCACATTTTGCAGGCTGTCGAGGGTGATGAGGACTTCTTGGTCGCATGCAGCATGGAATTATTCGCTAGCCCCGCCGCCCTGTTGATTTCTGAGGTCGTACAGAAGTGAGTTACCTAATGCCTTCCTCTTCAAGAGGAGTTTATTTGTAACGCCATCACAAAAAGAAAAGATAAATGTCATGTTGACCCCCGCATGTGTCACCTACGCATCTACGGACGCCGTCCGTTTCTGCTTTGGGAGCATCTTGTCCGGGTGTGCGGTCGCCGGGAAGGTTTAAAGGACAAGGCAAAGCAAAATAACAAAACGCCGTGGTCTAAAGTTTGTTGTTTGAACAGACGTTTGTCTCCTACTTTTTGTCCGCACGTGGTGGCATATTTTGTGAAGGCAAGCGTCTCAAACCCCTCTGATTGGCTGCATTTACGTCGAAAACGATGGGAGTGTTGTAAATATCGTTTGGACTTCGTGTTTTTCGATTGCTTACCGTACCTGTTCAGGAGGTATCGACGTGGACGTTTATGCTGCACATTTTCGACGGCAAAACATCAAACCACTGGTGTGGTACAGTGCGGAGTAATCGTTCCAAAACTACTTTAACAACTTCGACTCGTACTGCTTACCTGTATTATGAACCTAAAAGCTTATTACGGAGGACCATATTAATCAGGACCAAATATTGCTTGTAAAAAAAGTGGAATGTATAGGTTTTTGTCTGTATCGTGGGTCCTGATTACTATGGTCCTCCGTAATAGTAAGAATGCGTCGACATTTAGGCACGCTGTTTCCTGGCTCTTGAAATTGAATGAGAACGGCCGTCGTCGATATGGAGTTTCATTTGTTCGCAAAAGCGCCGTGGCAGTCGATGGTGACACAGCTAAGTTTATGCAGTATTATAACCTTTGTTCTTCGCCTTAGATCAAAACTTCCTTTGTTCTTCGCCTTAGATCAAAACCTCCTGTTTCGTACCAAACGTTCAGGTAATCTAGTTTGAAAACTGTTGCCGGGATTTTCTAGTTCTGTGAGATATAAATATAGGACAACTACTTATTCACAGAATTACTAGGTGATATTCTGGGTCGCTGATCGGTACCATACTCGCATGTAGCGAGTACGCCACAGCCGCACAACTCGCTGCGGCAGCTCAATCAGTGCGCCATGTGTACTGCCGATTTAGTAGATACGAGTCACAATCAAAGCCTAGTTATGAAAATGTGTGTTTGATCATGTCCGGAACCCAACGAGAGTGTCGACGAACGTGGACCACGAGTCTTAGGGTTCACCCTTGCTTGTAGAGACTCCTTGTTGTTTTGGCATGAGCGAATGCGAGGTTTTAACATTTGATGGCACAATATTCTGGCAGCTATGATAAGAACTAGGGTGGGAAGTTAGTTATAAATGCGCCCCGCGGGGCACTTGTGGAAACGACGACCCCGAGGGCACTTTAGCCTAAGTACCCCTCAAAAGTAAAAAAGCACGCTACCACGACCGATCACGGCGATCCTAGGGTACCAAAACTGCTTGAGGCTTGTCTACGGCATCTACTGCCGCCGTAGATGCGCTGCTTCCGTAGGTTATGGCTCCCCGCTCGATATACAGGTGTGGTTCTGATATAAAAAAAAATGATTTCGGAGGCCCATTAACCTAAAAGCGCCCCCGAAAACAGAAAATATGAAGAACGCAACCATGCGCGATGACGGTAACCGCAAGATAGTAGATCTTCCATGGAGTTGTCTACAGCATCTACTGCCACGGTGGGCGAAGAAGTTCTGTCGTTCATCACTTAGTCTTACTGTTCTCGATATTCTTGATACGCTTTCGGAGGTCCGTTAAGCATAAAAAGCGCCCCCGAAAAAGGAAATATGAAGCACTTCACCACGCGCGATGACGACCACCCCAGGATTCTAGTCTTGAGTAGATGCGGTTAAAAACGCTCAGGCAGGTACAGCATCCTGCAGAGTCCCCGCCATCGCCTGTCGTAGCTTGCATAGTATTTTCTATATTCGGCGGTGCCTTAGCCTTAATGTGTTTCCCAAACGCTTCTCTGAGATATCAAGATGCTTCAGAACACAACCACTCCTGCATATCGAGCGGAAAGCAGCGACCGACGGAACTAGTGCACCCACGGCGGCAGCAGATGCTGGAGACCAACGTCAGGCACGTATGTGTAGAGTATCCTACGATCCTCGTCATAGCGCGTGTATTTTCGGGGGCGCTTTAGCCTAAATGTGCCTCCAAAAAATGCTGTGAGATTTCATGATTTTAGATAACACAACCACGCCTGTATATCGAGCGAGGAGCGATAACCTACGGAGCTAACGCACCCACGGCGGCAGTAGATGCCGCAAAACAACTCTCAAGCAGTACAGTACCCTAAGATCGCCGTGGTCGCTCGTGGTAGCATGATTTGTTATTCTGGGGGCGCATTAGGCAAACGGGCCCCTGGGGGCGTCGTTAACAGAAGTCCCCGCGGGGGCGCATTAATCACTTCATCGATCTACTTATTATTGGAAACCCATCGTGATGTCACGCGCAGGTTCGTCTCCTGCCGACGACGCCAAATATTAAGATGATGCCACGCAGCAGGGGTCTAACTCTTTTTCACTGGTTTCTCTTGATGTTGATATCGAATATCTTGAAGCCAAGAAGGAGGGGTGATTGTATCTGATGATGTCGTAAGCAAGGGCGGGAGGAGAGGGGGTGTGGGGGCGGCTGTGGGGGCGGTGCCTGCACGGCACCGCGCTTGAACCCTATATCTCATCCCCTCTCTCCCGTACATATATCTTGCCCGGACATGCCAAAGACAAGTACCAAATATTTTATTACTAAGCATAATATCTAGTACGTTAACTACAAGTATCTCCCCAGCCTTATAAACAGCGAGGTCGGATAATCCGACGCACATGAAATCACGATTTACTGTCGATCATTCTATAATAGGGTTAATGTCACTTTCCTGTCCCTGTATGATAATGCACCGTATTGACGACTCTTATCGATTAGTAACAGCTACGACAGCGCCAAATGGTTATCTTCTAGCTACGTATCAGATAACTAGGTACCAGGGTAACACAAAAGTTACAAACACGCGCGATCGGAGTATCGCACACAGCTTGCAAAGATGAGTTTCGACGAAATCCTATGTCTCACAGCTGTTGTTGTGTGTTTTATAATTTTTTATAAAAAGTTTCAAACAACTAGTTCCGAATTTTTACATTGCATTAAATAAAAAACAAACTATACAGTGCCAACTACAAAAGCTGTGAGATTGAGAATTTCGTTTTCATGATGCTACTACAAACAGCATAATACGAAAGATGGCATAATGTGTATTTTTAATGTTTGGAGCCGTCCCTTGTCATATTCTGCTTGGTGTGTATTTTGTTCCACTCATGAATCAGGAATTATTAATAGAAGTGTCGTCCCTACGAAGCAACTTAATTACGTCTTACACCACTAGAACCTCCATACCGTATGAAGCAATATACTTACACCCCGCAAATAGCCACAGGCTGTCACTCTCTCCACCACTGAAAAGCACGAGGCGGGCGGGAAGGAGGTTTTTCACCCACTCGAAACACTCCCTCCCTCCCTCCCTCCCTCTGACTGACGTAGACGTGTTTCCCCCACTTGTCTACCTACGCCACTCGTTGCTCTTTCCTTCTGTCTAACCTCGTATCGGTCTCACGCCTGCCGTGTATCTGTAGTCGACTATCCTACGTCAATCTGCTCTTTTTTTCCCCTTCGTTCGTCCCCTTTCCGATCCTGCCTCCTTGGCTTACGTACGTACATATTCAGTCCCGCTCCTCAAACCCCAGATTTTACTTCGTTCAATCTTACCGGTACATATTTTTTTAATCTTTTTCCGAAACCAGTCGGCGCCAGGCACTCCAAGACATGGTTATAGAAATTTGGCACAAAAAGTCGAAGATCTGACAGAATTGTGTCGATTTATAGTCAGATTTTACGCCCAAGTCGATTTAATACTGAAATCAAGTAATTTCAGGGCTATGCCGTAAATTTGTGAAATTTATACAGTTTTTTGTCCGAAAGTCCAAATGTCCACGCCGTTTTTGTGAATTATACCCTGAAACTTTGCACGTGTTCTGTGCGCCCTTGCCGAAAATCGGAAGGCGGATATACCCTGAAACCTCGCACGCGTTCTGTGCGCCGTTGCCGAAAATCGGAAGGCGGGGGGGTTTTGTTTATTTTTTCTTTCGCGATAAATTTGGTTTCCCTTGAGGCTCAAAAATCCAAAAATATCGGAAAAAATTAAATGGCCAAATATCTGACGGAAAAAAAACAACTAAAAAAACCCCGTCCTTCGAAAGTTCGGCTAGGGTTCATAGAACACGTGTGCAAAATTCCAGGGTCTAAGACCGTTGCTAATGGGAAGCCGATGTTTAGCAAAAAAGTTTAATTTCCGAAGATCTCAGCCAAACTTTCCCTGGACGGTTGTCTATGGGCCCGATTTTTTAGATTTTTTTTTGGCACTTTTCAATTTCCCGAAAAAAATGGAGTTCTGGCGCCGATCTTGGGCAACATCGGCTTGAGAAATTCTCAAGCCGATCTTGGATAGAAGCGGCGAGATTTCGTGTCCTCCGCACACTTCGTTCGACGAAATCAACGGCAGCGTCGTGAAATCTGAACGTGGCGAGCTCGTTAGGGGCTCCGACTCACCCTCGGTGTACAGTGCTCACACCACCGCCGGTGATGTGTGGCGGGCGCCGACCAGGCTGCTGTTGAAAATGCATTTGGCGGCTGGTGTGTGGAAAACAGAGACAAAAAATCTCGATCGTCTCCCAACGGGCAAAAAATAGAATTTTGAGCGTCTTTGACGGAAGATCACAGGACAACGCGGGCAACCTCTCGCGCCCTATAGCATGGATCAACATGAAACTCTTCGGCGCTGTCACCTACACTCATGTGGCCTTGTCCGGAACGAAGAGGGCTGGTCGTGGGTTGTCTTTATCTCGAGATCGATGGTCAATCGTGGTTGTTGGACAACGATTACCGAGGCTTGATGAAAATTGACGAATTGGGCCGCTTGACAAAAGAACAAGAACAACTATTTTCTATAATTTTTTCCCCATAGCGACGGTTTATAATGTTTTCCCCATAACGACGGTACGGCAATCTCTTCAGCCAAATACTTTTTTGTTAAACAATCGCCTTGCTATTAGCACCTGTCTAAGACCGTTGCTTACGGCGAGGTGGTGTTTAGCAAAAAAAATAAATTTCGAAGATCCCAGCCAAAGTTTCCCAGCACGGTTGTCTATGGGCCCAATTTTTTAGAGTTTGTTTTTGGAACTTTTCAATTTTCCGGAAAAAATAGATTTTCTGGCGGCAATCTTGGGCAATCTCAAGCAGATCTTGGATTTGAAGCGGCGAGATTTCGTGCGCTCAACACACTTCTTTGGACGAAATCAACGAGAGCGTCGGGAAATCTGAACGTGGCGAGCTGGTTACGGGCTCCGACCCACCTTTGGCGTACAGTGCCCACACTACGTCCGGTGTTAAAAATAAATTTGGCGGCTGGCTTGCAGAAAAACAGAGATAAAAACTCTCGATCGCTCCCAAAACGGGCAAAAAATAGAATTTTGAGCAGCTTTGACGGAAGACCACAGGACAACGCGGGCGACCTCTCGCGCCCTAGAGCATGGATCAACATGAACTCTTCGGTGCTGTCACCTACATTCATGCGGCCTTGTCCGGAACGGATAGGCTTGGCCATGGGTTATCTCTATCTCGAGATCGAACGTCAATCGTGGTTGTTGGACAACGTCGACCGAGTCTTACTGAAAATTTACAAGTTGCGCCGCTTGACAAAAAAAAGACTAAACAAATTATTTTTTATCGTTTTTTCCCCACAGCGACGGTATGAAAATCTCTTCAGCAAAATAATGAAAAAAAGTTTGGATTTTTGTTGTGGTTCAAACTCGCCTTGCCATTAGCAACCTTTTAACTTGCAAAAACGGTGTGGACATTGGCCGGGCTCGAAATTTGGCACGCTCAGCTTGAACCAGCCTGTATCGGGTTCCATATACTGTACCAGTATTAGCTTAACCCCTTCAGAATTGCATCCGCGTTTTAGGGAACAAACTACTTGGAACTAGTGTGGGATCAATATGGCAGTGGTGAAAGGGTTATAGCTGACAACGTCATATATGACTGCGGCACGTCAGCGACACACCGTGGCATCTTGGCGTCAAGAAGAAGGAATCGCTTGCCCGTAACAAAAAAAAGACGGAACATTATCAAATAGTGACAGACAGAGAAGAGTGTTAGAAGTGCTCACGATTTCCGCAACAAATTGCTGTGACGCCCTCCCTCACCGTGATCGTCATGCCCCCTTCAGGACAACTTCCGGCCGGAGCTTCGCCTGAAACGCCCAAACCGGCTTCGTCGGCACCTTCTCTAGACGCATCCCCAACGCCTGCCAACGCTCCACTGCTCCCACAAGCTTCTGATGCGCCAGCACCCATTCCTGCCTGCGTTCGGAGCACGACGGCCTCTTCCTCGGTTGATGGTGCTGGCTTGTCGACAAGCCTCCCAGTCGTATCTAGGCCGGGAGCGGCGGTCGAAGCACTTCCTTCTGTAGCGGTGGCGGTGGCGACGGCGGCAACGGGTGGTCTTCGTGGGCGCACGACGACCACGTCGAACGACTGCAGCTGCGTCGTCAGGTTTCCCAGTACGCCACCTATGTAAGAGCCCAAGGGTTGGAAGAACTGCGAGATTGAGAGTAAGCGCATCGCGAGGGAATCACCACCATACGATCAAGGCGGTGGCTACGGCGCCACCACCCTGAGCGACGGGGAATGACTTGCTCGCGGTTCTGGTGACTTGTGACGGCGTTGCGAGCCTAAACTCGGGGGAAAATCTAACGAGCGGTCGGCCATTGCAGCACACAGCCGTCGGAAAATAAACGTCCTCGAGGCTTTACCCTTCAGAACTGCACCTGCGTTTTGGGGGACAAACTACTTGGAATTAGCGTGGTATATTACTATGTGCAGTTCTAAAAGAGTTTTATTAACATAATAGCAAGGCACACGTGTCCGTGACGGGGCAACGAAAATTCATCAAATACGACAAAAAAACTTACCGGACAATGTCTCTAGGACGCCTCCATGCACATTCGAGCGACATGGCGACGCTCTTACCTGTTGGCAGTCCACTCGACGAGCCCTCGCGAGCAAGCTCCAGAGACCGGTCCTCCTCTTCAGGTTTTAGTCGCAAGAAGCGCCGGCGCGTTGCCACGATGTCATCCAGAGCCCGACCAACCGTCCACATCCGGGAGAAGAACAAGTTGTGCATGTCGGCGTCGTTGCCGCTGTGTGGTCGAAGAGAGAGGCAAAAGGGAGCCCGGAGAGCAAGGAGGGGGGAGGGGGGGGATACTCATTGCCACGCATGGCCGTAGTCTTAACACCATCGACCCTTGCATCCCTACAATGCCGGGACGGAGCAGGTCAGGTTTTCGCCGACCAGGCAGACATTGCTTGCACCAAGCGCGAAGCACCGTGAGGTGTTCGGCGAGTCGCATGAAGGGTGAGCTGCATCCTATTAAGAACCGCTTGTGAGGAGGACTTCGGCACTTTGTGCGTACTTTCTTGCATATGGATGGCAGCTTCAAAGAAAGGAGAAGGGGGGAGGGGGTAGCGCTTCGGGCGGCAGGGGTACAGGTACTCGGCACCCTTGATTTGTGCTTGCTCCTTTGATTCACGAGCTTTGGCTAGTCCAAGTCGTTTGGAAAGCACGATCGAACGGGATAAACGGGTATGCACGTGCACTGACTCATGTGAAGGTGATCGCTTCGCGGCAATCTGAGCACGTGGCACACAGACGACGAACAGATCATTGCTGCCTCTGGGGTTGGCCGTATTTGAAAACAAAATTGAACCCAAAGACCCTACGTATCAATAAACTTTTGTTCCATGCGCGCATGCAGCATTTCGTCTGCAGCATGATGTGTCTCCTGGCTTGACGATCGCCTTGAGATTCCCAAGGTTGGGCCACAACCAAATATTGATGTTCCCGCCGCTATGACTGTTACTGACCACACATTGATAGCTCCCGTAACTAGGTACCCATAACATTCAAGCAAATTTAACCAGTCTGCAGGCGCGTATTTACAAATGTAAACGCAACACCGTTTTGCAATTTGAATCGTTTGTGCCGTGGGCAAGTAATGGGCGAGTAAAAGTAAAGCACGACATCTCCGTGCCATAAGCTACATGCCGGAGCTGGAATTTCGCAGCACAGAACACCTGTTGTCCTCGCTCACCAGTAGTGCACCTCGAGGAAGAAACGGTCCTCCATCCGCAGGTTCTTGTCCCCCACCGCTTTCGACTTTAGAAGCATCCGATGGACTTGGGTAGAAACTCGCTTGCCCTTAACCGTCACCGCTCTGTGAACCGCCTTCTGCGAGTTCTGCAAAAGCCTTTTTGAAGCATCGCATGAACATGAGGGACATACCGACAACGCAAGGCGCGCAAGATGCTATCATACCGCTCCGCAGCTTCTGTGTAGTTGCAGTCGCTGGGGATTGGAGCGGGAGGGGGCCATACTTGCCGGCCGCGTTCGGAATGGCCGAGCAATCGAGCCTATGGGTTATGATTTTCTTACCTTCATATATAGCTCGTAAGATTCGAGCAGCTACTCCGATCAATGGGTTATCATAGTAATCAACTGGCATACGTAGCCCGTAAGATTCCGATTGTGCGATGACGTATGTATGTATTCCTCGGGGCTCACGATCCCGTGTGGTGCACCACGTGCGCTCTTTCCTAGCAAAGCCGCGGGTGCAAGCACTACCATAGCACAAAGACGGCACCAAGGCGACCCTTCAAACGCCTCCCAGCGCCTGGCTGAGGGCCGCCTACACCGGATCCGTTGCGACCGCGAGCACTGCGAGCACCCGCACCTCGCCTTTCTCAACAAAAAAGGTTTGTAATTTGAAGCAGTATGGATATGGGGAAGTGATCTACGTCTCTCATTAATACAACAAAACAAAACTAGAACTCAAGGCGAAGTTTCTTACACAGCAGCAGCAGCAGTACAGGACACCAAATGTGTGTGTGTTCTTCACATTAAACTGTTGTTTCCACCCATCGACATCCAGCACACCCAGTGTCCGTGCCGATGCCTCATCCTAGAGAGAGACAAGCTCTTCTGTGATCACAAACTACGAGACAAAGATATACACCACAAATACCGTAAGGAGTTTTGACCAAGCAATGCCAAACGTACTCAATACGAAAGCGGAAAATACACAAGCCAGCCCAAGACATCTTGCAGATAAAAGACAGAAAAAAAGTACAAAGATAGGTATATACTTGGTATATACGTAGATAAATTAAGGAACAGGGATGCTGGCGCAGCGTTCATTTCTGGCTCGGGCAAGGGAGTGTTCTACACTAACTTCAAGACAACCCCGTCGGGATGTCTTGCTGTCCTGTAAATATTAGCCTGGATTTCGAAGTGCTCGTTTTCCTGGTATGATATATAGGTGTCCTGTACTCTCTGTATCGGAGACAAATCCTGAAAAATAACAGCCCAGAAGCCTGAAATCGCCCAAAATACAAAAATATCAACAGTTTTCCTGTGGTCGGGTCTTGGGGTAAGATTTATTAATAGATGACACCCAGAACCCAGCACCCAGTCCGCCCAAATATTTGGGCTGAGACCGCCACCTGCAGTAACCGAGCTTCTTTGAACGTCGCTAGGAGGTATCACAATAAAAAACAAGACGCTGCGGACATTATCTAGCCGTGCGCTTGTCCACGGTGAAGAATTCGCGGCGACGCGTTCCTGCTACTGTATCATAGCCCGAGAACAGAGTTGTCATGTGACCAATAAATCCATACCTGCAGCGACTTTTTCTCGGCAAGTACGATGGCCTCCCAGAGAACATGTGCATACAGCAATGTAGTACAAATATCCAGGTATACATACCGCTGTATGGTAGAGTATACTTTGAGACACGTATCGAGCCGCGCACACCAACCTCGCGCCGTAAGCCCTAAACGACGCACTCAGGGTCCTTCGTGAGGAAATTTAGCGGCAGCTTGCGATCTGAGTTGCAAGCCGGCCGAAGGCGTTAAACGTAGTCGTCCAAAACCACAAGAAAAGGCCACACAAGTATGGTTTGGCAGCCGAACGTGTCGAGCTCAATCGAGGATGCCAATGGCCCGAGGGGCAAAGCGCACCGCTCGTTCTCAAACTTGGCACCCGTTACTACAGAGCGGTCGAGGTGGATGGGCGGCGCTCTGAACCGTCTCGATTGGTGTGCTGCGGGGCGAGCAAACACGGGTAGCATGCCGCCAACCTCCTTGAGGTTTGTCTCCAGGAGTTTTGGATCCCGCAACGCTGTCTCAGAACGCTTGCATTTTGCACTTGAATTCTGCTCCCGTGGCGCTCTCATCTCCTATACGCACGCACACATTGATTGGTCTTTACGAGCCGCACAAACGAAATTGTGTTGTGTCAAGCGGTGTCAAAAGTGCCTCGAATTTAGCACGGGGTTTGCCTTGCTGGACCTGTGTGTCACTTCGACTGCAGCGATTGGGATACGCGTCGTGTATTTGGTACTGGTACCAGGTATCCAGGTATTTGTTTGTATTGTAAGTATTGTCATGGAGCATTGTCAGTGCCTGGTGCAGCAGCTCTTCTGATGGGTTGTAACGCATTGCCACCGAATCGGTACCTGGTACGCAGTGTATTTTTAATTTCTTACAAAAATATAACACTACCAGGTACTTACAATGGCTGTACACCGCTGTGCGAAGTCTAATCCTCGACCTTTACAGGCCTTCCACATGGCAATATCACATCATAACACTTGTAGTGTGTGACCACAGAGCTCGTCTCTCTAGGAGGCATTGGCACGGACACTGGTTGTGCTGGATGTAGATGGGTGAAAATATCAATTTAATGTGAAGAACACACACCCACTACTCTACTATTAATACTAATACTAACATCCCGTCCGTAGTTGTTTCAAAACGAAGTGCACAGCAGGTGCCTGGCACCACAAAAAGCACACCAGAACATATCAACAAGAGGAAAGAAAAGAATAAGATAGAATAAGGGCCGAACATAAACATATGCAAGCCAGCACACCAGAATATATCAGCAAGAGCTCCGAATGCACCTGCATTACATGATATAAAATGCCG
>JAYJMJ010000354.1:5444083-5463913 GCA_036873875.1 Laminaria ephemera
GTATCACACACAGCTTGCAAAGATGAGTTTCGACGAAATCCTAGATCTCACAGCTGTAGTGTATTTTTATTTTTTTTATAAAAATGAGGTCGATTCTTGAACTTCTTGGAAGAACACGACGAACTGCAGTGGAACGTCGATGCTTGGTGCCAGTCGATGTGTAGATCAAAAGGGTAGGCTCATACCCTTATACAATGATGCGTGTCGAGGCTCTGTCTCTGTGATAAGAGTTGCAGAGGAGATACCGAAGTGTCTGTGAAGATCACTTGTGAAGAAGAAAGATAGTTTTGAAAGTGGCGCTTGTAGGCCCAAAGTGGAAACGAAAGAGAGTGACACAGGTAGGCGAGCCCTTTTCCTGATTGTCACGGGACAATGCCCATGCTACGGGCAGATGTACTTTACAGGTTGTCGTACTAGCCGACAGTCCGTCCTACAGCATGTTCCCTGTAATGTTCCCTGCGATGTTCTCTGATACTTGTGGTGGTAAGCTAGTTACCCTGTAGTATTAATAAGATCAATTTTCCGATACAAATAAGTTGAACACAGTACGCCAGCGAGAAGGAACAACTTAGTTTCGCCGCATATTGCATTTCCCCGCATCTAGAATAAGATACTTAGTTTACTTGTGCGAAGTGACTGCACATGAACATAGGTACGGATCCTAACGTCCACATTTCAATATCGTTACTCCATTCCAGTCGAAGCACCGCACGTGGCAGCGTATTGCGCTTGTCCTCATTTTTTTACCTCCTTGGGTTCTGTTTCTTGTGCGCCCGAACCGACTGCAACCTCCCTCCCTCCCTCCCTCTTTCCTTCCCTCAGGAGCTTGCACAAATCGGCGCTTCCCGATAGGGCGCCGTACTATCTCTACCACCGCCATACCTCGCGATAGACGGCCGACAGCAGCAATGCGGGGGGGGGGATTCCGCCGTGCACATAGCGTACCAGTAGGGACCCTGATCCTGTCGACAAGATGGCATCATGATTGTGGCAATTAATTATCGAAGCAAGTGAGATACAAGCTGTGTCGGACACAGCTGTAGTACGTAGCGTTTATTTTTTGTAGATTTTGGCACGGAGCTGTGATATGCAGGTCGTCGATGCGTTTGCTGTGCACGTCGTGCTACGATAACGAGGGAAGCGGTTGCTGCGTTCTGGTTTAAATGAAGCGCGATCTGCGCTGTCTCGTACTCTGCCGCCGTTGCTGGTGTAGGGTCGCACGTGTTGGTAGACAATGGTTGGTTGGATAATTATTGGTGTACAATGGTTGGTTGGATTATCGTTGCTGGGCAATGGTTGCAACATTGTTACGGTAGTGGACAATGATTGGATGGTTGTTGGTGGACGATGGTTGGTTGGATAATTATTGGTGAACATTGGTTGGACTGGTTCTATGGTAGGGGGGATGTTAAAACATCATTTTCACTACCGCGTTTAGGCCTCTCGGGCGAGTGACTCATTATTTCTCTCCAAACATGATTTTTTGTTTTGTTGGCGAAGCGCAGGTGACAAGAATCCCAACGTAGTGCATATCGGAAAATCAAAAAGCATAAAAGCTGGAAGACCGCAAACAAATAGGGCAGTCACTCTTCCGAGTGGCTCCGGACGGCTGAAAAAAAAAAGTAAAGATGCCCCCCCCTACCGTAAGCACCAGTCGTTGGTTGGAACATTGTTAGTGCACAATGGTTGGGTACATAGTTGCTGGTCCCAAATGGTTGGTTGGAACCTTGCTGGTGGACACCATGCTTGGTTGGAGAAAATTGCAGTTTGCCCCTTTGCAACTGCACCTACGATTCGGGCACGATCGACTCGGATTCGGGGTTGAACGTTTTTTTGCAGTGTTGTTTGTTCTAATTTGGCAGTGGATGGCCGATGAATATCGATCGCTCGATCTGTACGTCGATTGGATAACAACGTCGAAGGTCATTGCTATTGACCGTGGACAAAATTGATCACTGAGTACCTATTTCTAACATCGTTGGATTCAGAGTTGGACATTTTTGTGCAGTATTAAATGGGTTTTAACGCCCCTGTAGTGCTGCATCCACGTTTCGGGCACAAACTACTTGGATTATGAGTCGGGTATTTTTTGCAGTAATATAGTCGTACGTAGCTCCTTTGGGACTTCAGTGAGGGAAAATGTTGAAATAGTATAACGATTACAGCATCGGCCACACGAAGCAGCTGGAGCTATCGGGGTAGGGTGTGCGTCCGAACTGCGATGGAAGGAGCTGCAGCACGCGCGCGCAGCATGGTGGTACTTGTACAACGTACTGCTGCATGCTCTTCCTAGCCGCGTGATAAGATCGGACTCGTCGTTTTTTGGGTTGTTATACAAGGGTTCCAAAAGAGTTAAGGGTTTTCCAAGATTCTGAATACCGTCGTCACGGGCGTGGTGGCTCAATAGGAGTGGCCTGGAGTTGAACGCAGTTGTAGCGGGAAACTTCCAGTGCGACTCTGCTTGGAGGGTATAACGTCGATATGAAACTCTCGTTAAGGTCACGCGTGGGCGCCGTTGCAAGGAATCACCGGGGTGGATTGTTGCTTCGCCTGCATCATGTACTGGCATGTGACTCGTGAGGTGGTAATTGGTGACGGCAGGGGCGTTGACGCCGTCGCCGTCCCCTTTGACAGCCTCACGAGTCACAGCAAACGATTGTCAGTTTGCTGCGGTGTTCCACACGTTGACCCTTCTACACATGCACCCTCCTTTCGGGGACAACGTACTTGTGTTAAGAGTTGAATAGTTTTTGCGGTGGTCAAAGGGCTAACCCCATGTTGACCACTCGCAGTCAATCGACCTAACTAAATGTGCGCCGGCATCCCAGCGTTCGCCCTCGCTACTGCATTCACCCTTGAACAGAAACATGTTACCTGGTAGATCGGAATGCAGTGCAGGGCATCTATTAATGGTAAGAAAACGGTTACTAAGAAAGGCAGGTTGAGGTTTACAAGGAAACAAGAAATCCCGACGCGGTTCTACCGAAATTGGTATTTGTATCCGTAGAACACCCCCTTTCCTGCGTAAGAAATCCACGCAAAGCCAGCATCATTACAGTTTCTTACGTAGTGTCCTATACTGTTCCCAGCGTCGGAAAGCGATTAGAATCGACTCTACGAATCCTGCTTGTCATTTCTGTACGTAACCACCGCCGCCGTAGTGAAGAGGCGCATTGTTCCCCGTGTCTTTCGTCCGGTAGGGTCGTGCCCGCCGTCCCTCGGTCTCGCTTGGAACACTCGGTTTATAAATAAATGCTGCCGACAGTAGGGAAGTTGCTTGAATAACCGTCCAACTTAACAAAAAACCCGACACGCTGAGGAACAGCCCGCCAATGGCATTATTTTTCATTGTAGTAAAAGAGTACTTCTGCAGATTAATTAATGCTAAAAACTACGACGATCTGCAAGGATACAACCCGTGAGAAATCGCGTCGATTTTCAATTTTGAAACCCATTAAAATGTTGTCCCTGTAACGAAACCCGACATATTGCGTCGTTTCCCGCCACTGCTGTTTTACACTGATGTACCAGGTATCAGGTATTCGTTATTAATAATGAGGATTTTGACGCTGAGGGAGCGCAGCGAGGATTCAAAGAATCCTCTTCCTAATTAGGTCGCACACACACAGGAGTAGGCGCACGCGCAAGAAAGTTGGGTAAAACATCGGAAAAAAAAAGTTTGAGGGTGTTCGATTTTTTTCCAAAACAGACATCTGTATGTATGTACAGTTACTGTATGTCTGTCGCCGGGCTAGAATGCACATTGCACGATGCACACTACTGAACCGATCGCGATGAGCCCGGGTCGCATTGACGAGCAAGATAGGGAGAAGATTCTCTCGCCGGTTTAATGTCAAGTCGTCAAGAGTTCGTAAAGGGAGCTCGATTTGAGTGGGTGTTTCGTGGGGTCGGTTTGGCCTAATTAATAATGCAGTTATTATGAGGAAATTTCCACTTTGCCCGCGGACTGAAAAATCCTCGACGTGTTTTTATGACAAATAGAACATCAACAACAAGTAGCAACAATAGCAACCACCAGTTCGTCAACTTCACGGAAGGATATTCGATTTATATCGGAACGCATCATCTACGCTACATTGTCGGAGGGCAAAAATAATAATAATAATTAATAGGAGTTACGACACCTTGTCATCTCATCATGTATGTGTGTTTGCAACATTATTATTATTATTGCCTGGTGCTCAGCTTTCGAGAAGATTTTCCTACTAGAAGTCTAAGTCTTAATTTAAGAGTGGGAGTAATTATCCCAATCAACGACTTCCAACCCACCCGTCCAGGCACAGGGCCTGTGCTGATGCGTCTTCCTACTAAAGGTCCGTGAACACGAGCTACGATACAGCAGCAGCAGCAGTAGCAGGCACCGCAATATGAAACAAAGAAGAAGGCGATGGATGTCGAAGGAACGCGCGCATACACCCGCCTGACAAGAACAAAACAAAAAGGAGAAAGCAAAAAAGCAAAAAATATTAACTCCAAGCAGCAGCAGCAGCAGCTTCAGCTTCATCGTTTTGTGTGAAGTTACCTCTGAACCAAGTAGCAAGTAGAAGCAAACGCATACCTTCGTGCGGTGGGGTGTAGGGGTAGGTTGGTCTGCAAGCCTCGGGTTCCCTAACGTTTCCTTACTCCTCTGAGAGCGCTGATGGCAAAAAATAGACGGGCGACAGGCGAGCAAAAACTCGCTGTGGGAGAAGTAAAAGACAAATTTCGACGCCGGTGAGATTCGAACTCACGCGGGCAAAGCCCAATGAATTAGCAGTCCATCACCTTAACCACTCGGTCACGGCGCCGACCAATTGCGTGCGGCAAAAACAATTTCAGAATATAAAACAAGTGGCTTTGAAAAAATGTGACAGCTACCAGGTACCAGGTATTATACCAGGTATTATGTGTTTTCTACCTAGCATTGCATATATATACTGCTGTACCGGTATGGGAGAGAGCGCCAGCTGAGACCTGACACACAGCACAACATATATATATAGATCGCGCTGTACATGGCTTACTTTCTTCGTGTGTGCAACAACAGCAGCAAGCAGTTTCGTACTCGCACAAATAGCACAGTAGTGCACACAAAATAAATGGATGACAAGAGTAAAAAATGTATGATACCTGGTACGTATATACAATCTCACGCAGGTATCGTCGCAGTAGTCGGTGTGGTGTACCAGTATAAATTAGATTCCCGGGCGTCCCAACTTACCACCTCTCCTTCACAGCAGCAACGCAGTCCCTCTCTACAACACACCGCCGCTAATACCGGTATATCCTTTCACGTTGGATGTTTTTTTCGTTTTTTCTTGAAAAAACTCATTTTAATTTCTTCGTTCTTTTCGAGTTTCCGCGAAAGGATGGATCCCTGCCTGCAGGGAATCCATGTACTACACAACATCAAGAAATGCGTAAACAAACTGCTGTGCAAGTACTCTTACCCACGACGCAGAACGAATGAGCACAATACTGACACGACGAGTATCTTCTGAGTTCAACAGGATGAGTTCAAAACACCAAAAATCTCGACTTTTCCGTACTGTCGGTGTGTCCGAGTGGTTAAGGAGATGGACTTGAAACCCATTGTGATCTCACGCGCGGGTTCAAATCCCGTCGCCGACGTTGAGTTTTTTTTTTTTTGTGGGCGTCTACCCAAAAGTAAAATAAAAATTTATTAAATCGACGAGCAGTAGGAAGGAATGCTGAAAACCTCTTCGTCACAAGAATGAAGGCACGTACCGGGAGGGAGGGAGAATGGACGACAACTACTACTACTGCTGTGCCCACGGCTTGGCCAGAAGACACATGCTGCGGCAAGGAGGCTCCTCACTTGAGGAGCTTCATACCTCACCCAAAAACTTATTTTGAGAATGAACTGAACGCGCAACCCGATCGATGACCAAACCCACCCATGGCCTAGGGGTTGCAAAACAAGAATGACACTCCGACGATTTTGGGTTAAGGAGCCCCGTCATTCAGAAACAAAAAAATAATTAATTGAAAAAATATACCGTGCCCTGCAGACTCCATTCATATACCTCGTTATACTGGAAAGACGCAAATAAAAATACGTTATTACCAGGTACACCGTACGTACCACATGGTACGTAGTAGTACCGGTATACATCACCTTCAGTCAGTCGGTGTAGTACGATAGTAGCAGATGTGGGTATACACAGCAGCAGCAGTAACCGTACGTCCTCGTTTCATCCTCTTATCCTCGAATGATACGAAGTGAAAAAAGCTATGAATTCTTCTTTGGTTTCGTGCGTGCATAGAAGATAAACAATACCTGGTATATACCAGGTATATACGAGTATAGCATAGAAGTATATATTATCGATAGAACTTTACATCGGAACAACGGCATCTATCTGCGCTACATCAGTTGTCGGAGGGCAAAAATAATAGTAGTAATAGAACCACAGTTCCCTCTATTTATCCACACCCCATTAACGGTTAATAATGTTTTTTTTGCCATAATAAATTAAATAGGGCAGATGCTGTATGTAGATAGATGTCTACTGTACAGCAGTATGGCGCCCGACAACAACAAACACCTCGTAATCTGAGCAAGAAGGCTTGAAAAGTTATTGTGATACTCCTATCAACCTTGGCCAAACTCCTTTTGTATAGAGATTATTATAGTAGCGCTCGCCGCTGGCCGCTGAGCACGAACTCTTATCCAAATTTCTTACAAGTAGCGTCCCCCAAAAACCTGAGCCTGGCGTTGTTTGTAACGAGATGCCGGACACACACACATAAATATATCCCCTTCCAGGTTTGTCTACTAGGCAGGTCCCGCGGTGCCACTCACTTGTGTTTCTTAGAAGAGCTTTGTTGAAAAGAGCTCTGTTTTATCCAGTTCGGGCGGATGGAGATTTCTGACCAGGGGGGGACTCACCTCTTTCATTCGTCCCCCGTATATCCTGTATGCATATACCATCCAAGTAATATACGCCACCCCTTTCACGTATTCCTAAACCATAGATCCTGAGCCTTTACAGGCTTTCCAGGGTAATGCCATGACACTACTCCACCCTGATGAGCCATCAAATAAGCAGAAAGATGGAAGATTCCGGGAAACACAGGTTTCACGAAGTAGAACACGGAATCGAAGATGTGTCTCCTCAAAACCCACTCCCACGCCTCTACCCTTCGAGGTTGCGGAACCTCGCAAAGGAACGCCAAAAGGGGAAAAAGCAAAGGAAGCCTACCCGCAAGGGGTTTGAAAGCGACAAACACCGGAAGAAGCGCCACAGCCCCCATCACTCGGTCCGTAGTCGAAGTGGGGTAATCGCTGTCATGTGTGAGATGCACTAGACGGGACTCTCTCGCCCATCTTGGGAGCGGGAAATGGACCTCCAGCTCTCTCGGCAGCAGATTCTGCTCTATTGAGCTGGCGCTCCGAACCACCAGTCAAACCAGCCGCCTGTACCGCCGTATGCAAATCGTCGCTGCCCACCGGGAGATTTCTCGAGGAAACGGTGAGCTTTGTCTGACACCCGGTTTCGGCTGCATGCCTCGCGTTGACTGGGTTCGTCGTTACATCGCTACGGTGATTCCCAATGGAGCCCATTTTTGGTACAAAGGCGACGACATTTTGTGGTGGCTCGGGAAAATCAGCGCGCGTACACCAACCGATGGGGACTATTTAGTGCGTTTTCTGGACGACCCGGGACCAATCAAGCTTCCGCTCCCACCGGCTCGTTACATGGCGTCGACCGGGGCCGTTCTAGATTCGTGGTGTCTGTAAATCCACCTCACTAGCGCTTTTGTACGGGGGGTCCAACCTAACGTAGACGAATCTCGAGGCGCAAACGTGGATAGCAGACTTTCACGACACCACTGCACTCGATTGTTTTTCCATCAGTCTGAGCTTTGGGGGGTTTTGGTGCTTCGTGTGATATTCAATTTTCCCGACTCAGTTTCGACGTCGTTTCTGCAGGGAAACGAACGACATCCACTCCACTTCGCATGCCGATTTTCCATGGTAATATTGTAGTGTGCCGGTAGCTTTTGCGACCGCTCCGGGTTTTGTGGTCAGTTTTTTTAGTACCTCGTGTTCAACCTCAGCGTTTTCGCTCTTCAGTGTTGGTCACACGAGTTAGTTTTCTTTTTTTGTCCTGCCCGCCCCCCCCGCCCCCCTCGCTCACCGCCGGGGGTGATGCGGGTAATGCGGTTGCTCCTACTGCGGCACGGGATTATAGTTTTGTGTTCTGCCTTTCTCAAGGTTGCATTCTCGCCCGCCCCGCCCCCCATTGGGAATGTCACGGTAGCTACAGTAGTGTTAATGCCTTTTCGCCCACCCCCTCGTGGTGCTCCGTCTCGAACGGAATGCGTGGTCAATGGTCAAATGGCTAAGACAAGCAACAAATGAGTACGCCCCCACCCCCCACCCCTTGCTGGGGATTTAGCGATCGGTCGTGTGTTTTTGTCTTCAAGGATATTTTTTCGCCCCCTCTCCCACCTCCGCTGCCGATGATCTTCCCCACTTCAAGACATTGGAGGGGCGCCGAAACACCGTCCCGAGTAACGTGGTGCAGGGAGGATTTCTTGGCGCAGTTGTTGAGCACGTACGGCGTTAACCCCGACGGTAAATAATTCGGCATGTCTTCGCTGTCGTGGGGGTTGGCACAGAGCTTGCAGCGCGCCACGGAGACTCGGCGGTGTGCATCCATGCCCGACATGTCCGAATGCAGATCCACACAGAGGAGCTTAGCGCCGAGAGGGGACCGCCGGGTGTGTCGTTCGAAGACCAGAGGCCCACGGCAAAATTCTTGTAGGGGCCCGTCTAATTTAGCGAAAGTTTGGCCTTGAGCACCTGCACGTCCGTGCCCGCCTTCACTCCTTGACAAAGAGTGACGGCCGTGTTGTATACCCAAACGCAATTCCTCACAAATAAAATTGGAGCCCAGCGCAAGGCGTCCGATAGGGCGGGACTTCGGCGGCCCACGCGAGAAACTGTAAGAGCTTGCTGTTCGTGAACGATGTCGTAGACACGCTGTTGACAGTCCGTCTCCAGGTTGCAATAGGCGAGTTGATCGCGGGCTAAATTCTGTTGTCCGGCAACCCTGGAGCGTTCAAAAATTGCTAGGGGAAAACGTGGAAGCCTGCTTATGTGGATCTCGTTGGGAGCTACCCCGGTTGATGTAGCCGGAGGCAGGTGCCCGGCCTAAGAAGTGCTAGCGCTTTGCCGACCGCGCCAAAGGTGGAATCGGCGAATCATCAAGAATATTCTTATTTTTGGGGATGGTTGCGAATGATCGACGTCGAAACCCATGCTGCACATTATCGAACGGGCGAATGTAATAATTGTAGAGTACCGCAGCGCAAAATGGTGGAGAAAAAATGTGGTTTTGTCCAAGGCCGCGGTACACAGGCCAAGCGGCGCACAGGCCGAGTAACCACAAGTTGGCGGGAGCTACACAGCAACAACAGCAGCACCGACGACTTTCATTGAGCAACGAACGTGCACACATCTGCGGTATTCTAGCCGAGCGGCAATGCACACACATCATATATCTGCGAAGGGCCATCAGGAATGCGCAAACATGCAGAGAGCGTGGCGTGGTACGGCCTAGAAGGCGGCAGGAGTAGGGAGGGTCGTGTACTCTCACTCACCCACTTGCCCACACGCCCTCAAGTAAGACGTCTCTCGGTGCAACGTCGTCAACCTTGCGCAACTCGTGGAACAGTTACCCCTCTACCCTCCCGCGCTCGCCCAACCCTGCCCACCGCCGCTGAGGGCAGGCGTGCAGAGCCTCCATGCCATTGGCGATGGCAGCGATGAAAGTTCAGGGCGCGCATGGCTTATCACTTGCGAAGAATCTGCCCCTCCCCAACCCTCCCCCCCCCCGCCCCCTCCACTGAGGGCAAACAGTATACTGAGTGAAGAATCGTCGGATTATCGAGAATATCGAGTTATCGTAGTATCGTAGTATCGAAGTATCGAAGAATCAAGACAAAACTAGCATCAGGTGCTTCTCAGCCCGCGGCACTCCGCCGTACGTTGTTGCATGTCCCCATAGATGCGGACGATTGACACCACTTTGTCACCGGGACAGCAGTAAAGTGCCGACGGTGTAGTAGGGAGTGGAGTTGAAGTAGTACTCAGTAGTCGCCAGGCAGCTGCTGTCCACGCCGCCACTATCGATATCGATATCGAGGTAGACTAGAAACCGATACCGTATAGAACTATAAATCGGTTCGTTCGAGATTTCTCCTACCCGTCGGTATCGCCATCTTGCTCGAACGAAAACAACAAAACACAGTCTAGGCATCGAGAGCACACCGGACTAGGGCGTCGACGCAAAACGTTTGCGGCTGCCCAAGCTGGCAGTAGCGGTGTAGCGGCGGTTGGAGCCGAATATCAGCGGTCCAGGCCGTCACGAAATCTGTCAAGCCACCGCTGCCGTGGCGCCAACCCCCTCCTCTGCCGCCCCTGCTGCTGGGGAGGGCAGCGAAGCCAACAACGCCACGGGCGAGGCAAGACACGCTGACACCCGCTTGCCCCGCCCAGGATAACTCGTTTTCCTTTTCCGCTCCTCAGCTGCAGCAAGACGACAGGACAAGGTCCAGCCAGACCGCGGCCGTAGTCGTCACCCCGAAGGAGAACAAAATCACACACACACAGACGCCTAGCTATCTCAGCCACGGCGTGTCGGTGGACAGCCAGCCAATCAACCGTTGTCTTTAGCCTTTCGTCGGTGCCCTAGGGGCGGCGCCGTCACCTGCTTTATGTATCTCCTTGCCTCTCACGCTCTGCTACTACTGCTGTCATATCGGCCTGGCATTGTCCCTTCTGTATTTATTTCCCGGCGCTCGTTATTTTTCTAGGGTGACGCGGTAGGAGGGGTCTCTGAGACCCGGGGGTCGTTATTCCTGTTCAGCTACGGCGGTAGGCGCTGCCGGAGCAAGTGCGCACCTCCTCGAGATCCTGCCCCTTCTACTATCACGACAGCCAGCCATCCACAAACCGTTGCGATCCTTCTTTCATCTGCCCCTCCTTCTCCTTAAAAGGTTTGTCTGGCGCAGTCTATTCGGAGCGGGCGATACAGTAGTAGTGGCCTTGTTTCCGGCGGGGAGCAGGAAGTCAGCACCGTGTGTCGTTAAGCCATCCAAACTGATCTCTCGATCAGCTCCCGAGCTGGTTCATCGTCCCTATAGTCAGAGAGATCGGAACCGGTTGAATTTCATCGATCGGGTGTTTTTTTACATAGCCTCTCTCCGCCCCCCCCCTTTCCGTCGAAGCCGGTAAGGCGAGGGAGGAAGAGCGGAAATTAGCGACTCTCCAGGCCCAGGTAGGCACCGCCACCGAGGCGGCCGCTTCCACACAAAAAAATGCGGAGGCCGCGGACCACCAGGCCTACGACCTGGGTAAGAAGCTAGAAGTCGCCAAGCGAGACGCCGCGGCCGCCGAGACGATCAGTGCACCGGCCGCCGCCGCGAAGGCCGTTTTCTCCGGTCCCGCCCAATTCACGGGGATGTCTGCTACGCCTTCTTCTTCGACGCCGCCCTCCTCGGAGACGCCATAATACCGTAAGGAGGACGTGGGCCGGCTGTTCATTAATATTCCGATGGTGGTTGTGGATACCAGCAAACGGCTCACATTCCCTTTTACGAATGGGCGCCACGGAGCAAAAGAGTAAGCTGGAATCGCCTGAAAGCTGGAGCCAGGAATGCTACTTGAGGGAGTGGTATCGCTCGTGTATCTACTGTATGATAGTACGAGTAGCGACATGAGCTATGGCTAATCAAGAAAAAATCCGTTTGATCACTCCGACACACACATCTGTAAAATCGCGCGGCCGAAGTATCACACAGCTTGCAAAGATGAATATCGACCATTCAATTGGCAGAACTCACAGCTGACGTATTTAAATATTTTTATTAAAAAAAACAGCAACACACACTGATATTGCACCCCTCACAAAAAATGCAAAAAAGGTAACGGATGTCATAAGATAACGTGTTGATCCGTTATCTTCCCTACAAGATTGTATCACAAGAGTGTGATGTAGAACTGCTAGCGCCCGATTCGTTGCCCCGTCACGAAGACCCCGTCGTGAGAATAGCCCGTATATTTGTGGGAGCCATTCCCCAGAGTCATTGGTGTGGCGGTTGCTGTGTGTTGTTGTCGTTGTTTTGCGTGTTCGTTTTTTTTTTTGTAAAAAAATGTAATAAAATAAGTTGTTCGCTCTATTACGAGAACCCGCAGCCGTGCCTTCATGCCATCGGCAATCGGCGAAGGCCAGAGCTAAAAAGTCAACAGCAGCAAGCACTAGAACGTTGCCTGGTGCGACCAGGCACCTCTGTCCGTAGATTCGCACTCGTACAATAGGGCAATATCGGGCGCGGCGGACTGGTTGATCCCGCCTGATTGGATCAAAAGATCGATGCACCCAAAATCCAAAATTCAAAATCCAAAATCCAAAATCCAAAATCCAAACCGAAAGAAAAAAATGTTGCGGGGTAACCCCTGCCTCTTCGACTACGACTACTCGTGCGAAAAACCTGGATCATATCTACTCTAATCTGCATATAGTCGACAAATCGGTTTCACGTTACCCGATTGCCGACAACAATCTTTAACTCGCTGGCTCTCGTAGCCACTTCCGAAGCTCTGGTAAGAAGGCTGCAACCACCTCATCGGTATCACGAGGTCATGACGAGTCGCACGCATAATTAGCAGCGGTACTGCGCAACCAGACTGAGAGCGTTGCCTTGACACGGTATCATACCCGGTCATTCGTTTACCGCTGCAAGCAGACACAGTAAAAGTTGTGGAATTGCAGGTTGCAAGGTCGATCAAGATTGTGCTTTGGAACCACCAGCGCACCCCGCCCCGAGAGTGGTTGACTGTGGAGGTCTTGGGGCAGCAATGCTGTCTCGACACCCTACTTCGAGATCACCCGGGCTTCCTCCGCCATCCTCATCTCAAGGAGAGCCGGTGAGCTTTACTCTGTTGCTACAGTGTAGTAGTAGTCTAGATTAAACTTGTAGAGCAAGCACAACAAGGAGAGCTCTAGGGCGTCGCACGTATAATGCGTTTGATACCATTTGGCATCGAACGCATGGGGAGCTTGAGGGCATACGACAATGTCTTCTGATACACGTTCGGGTTGCTGCGTGTCCATGTTGAACTGGAGGGGCATGCTGTAATACAACCCGTTCGCGGCGGTCGAAGGTTTCTTGTTTTTTTTACATGAAGCGCTCCAGCTTTTAGGTCCCCTTCAACTCCAACCACGAGAAAACCAGCCGATCACCACCCATGGGATGGCACGTCTATGATAACATGTGACCCCTCTGAGAGCCACTTTTGTTGCTCGATACAATATACCCTGGTAACAGGTACCAGGTGCCTGGTACATGCGTTTACCAGGTACCTGGTATATACGTATGTACGACATGTGCATGTATGCGCGGCTTCAGCCATACCAGATACTGGTATATCAGTGCAGTGCGGTCCGCGAGATCTTGCGATGCCTACCAAACATCTTTAGCTCGCGCCATGCTCCTTCAAGTACTACTTGAAAGTACTATTTAAAAAGGCAACACTCCGTTACCGCGACTTGACTTCGCCGCATCTACCACAACACAACCAACGTTCTCTCCAGCAGCAGCATCCTCGAGCCAACAACGCGTCACTGGGTCTGGACGGCCTGAGTCTCCTCGACAGGGCTCGCGCTCTCTGCACCGTGGCGGACAACGTCCAAAGAGCGACCATCGAAGCCAGCCATCGCATCGCCGCCATCCATGGCAGCCCGAATCGACCCAAGAAGAAAAAACCTGCCGCGCAAATGTCCGTCAAACAGCCACCAGACATCTGCGCGAGGCCGCCGTCGGACGTCCCGCCCCCGCGAGGGGAAGGGTGGCGGCGTCTCGGCGCCGTTTCTGTTGTCAGTGGGTCAAACCGGATTTCCGCGCCGGCTCAAACGCGGCGGGCTCTGACACGAGATGTCGAGGTGAGCGTGGACGGCGGTCGGTATTCGGTTGTTCCGGCTGAAATCGAGCCGGGCGGAGGGTTTTGCGTCTCGCTCGACCGAGACTTTGTGGGCGAGACCAACATGGTGTCCATGCTGTACGTGCGAAAGAAGGGGGGATTTAATGGTAGCGCCGGCGTTAGGAAAGAGGACCCAGCAGACACAGCAGGAGAAGAAGAGGCAGAAGAAGAACCGATGGTGTTACCGAGCAAGGTAAGACTAGAGCTTGCCAAGTGCCAAAGTTAGCCAGCGCAGGTCGAGGGTTCGATGCCTCCCGGCACCTGCGTTTATGTCGTTAGAAGAAACAAAGCTGGTTGGAATGCTTGCAGTAGGCAGCGCTGACCATGACAAGTAGGCCAACGGGTACCTTCTCACGACGAACAAGCGACCGTATCACAAGGAAGATCCTCGACCTTGTATATAATATCTACACAACCCTTTTTGGTCGAACTCACAGCCGACGAATTTGTAATTTTTACGAAAACAAAAACGGCGCTCGGAAATCACGTCTCCGACGTTGCCGCTCTCCGCGTCTGTTCTGCCCAGGGAGAATCTCGTCCTGTCCCTTCACTAGCTCCTCTCTCGGCTGCACCAGCCCCGTTCGGGTCAGTGGGAGAAACGGCAGCCTCGAGGGTGGACTCACCGAGTCCCTTCTCCGCTGGGATGGAACATGAGCTCGACATGTTCGTCATGTCGCGACCGCAAGATGAGGACGATAGTGGCAACACTGCTGCCGTGCGTGACGCGCAACGACGTGCCCGGCGCAGAGCCCTCTTGCGGCGGAAGCTCGATGCCGCGGCCGGCGGCCAGAAATTGAACGTTTCTGAGGTGGGTTTAATTTGTGTGCATGTGTATAGCCAGGCATTCGTTTCGCCTTCTTTGACACGCAGGAATCGCCAACCGTAGTGCAGAACACGATATATAGGAAAAGACCGATCGATCACTGACTCACACATAAAATAACACGACATGAAAGGCCCACCGACTACTGACACGACTCACACGTAAAATAGTAAGATATGCAGGAACGTCCCACCGATGGCTGATTCAAAACGAGCACCAACACGATAGGAAAGCCCCATCGATCACTCCCCCACACGTGAAACATACCCACCTATGGTTGACCTTTGTCGCCAACGTCCGCCTGTGCTTTTGCGCTGTGTTTGTCACGCCCCCCCTACACCCACCACACAAAAAATGAAAACAGCTGACGAAAAAGACACCCACCGCCACTGAGATTCAACAATTCAAGGCGTCCCGGCGGGCTGCGCATGCGCGGGTTGCCTCCCAGAAACAGAAAGAACTGGCGCGGAAAAAGCAGGCCGAGTGTAGCGCAGAAGAGGAGAGGAGACAAAAGGAGGCTGAGGTGGCCGCGAGGGCGGACGAGCTGAGGTCCGTGGCCATGGCTCGCGCGGGGACCGTGGCCGCACAAAAGCGACACAGAGAGCGGGAGATAGAGATGTCTCGGCGAGCGGAGGTGCGCGCGAAGCGGGAGAGAGTTGCCGCGGTTTTGGCGTACGACGAAACCAAGGCTGACGAGCACGAGAAGAGGATGCGGAAGGAGACGTCCTGCAGAATACAGAGGGAGAAGAGGCGTCGGCAGTTGGCCTTGCAGCGACAGGAGGACGAGAGGATGGAGCGTATGCGGCTGTACGAGGGGGGGGGAAGATATGACGTCGATCCCGTTGCGGCTCCCGCCGCCGTTCAGACTGCTCGCTCGTTCTTTAGCGTCTCCGGGTCGGCGGTGAGAGTAAGGGTGTGGGAGAATGGGATTCTTCACGTTCTTATATTTCGCGAGATGGTTGTCTTGGCTTGTTATCTTCAGCGTGAAATTGGTTCCTAAATGTGTTTTGAGAGCCAGTGGGAAAACGTACTTATAGCACACATAACTGAAGGCTATGCCCGCACAAGCAAGCACTGTTTTTTTCGCCCTCCGACTGTGGCAGTATAGACTAGTCTACGATGTGATACATCCGGGTTTCCGGTCTGTACGCTTGACTTTTCCAAGCGCAACGACACGAAACGTCCGAAAGAGAACTACACCACATAAACCCATTTAACCCGGATGACACGTTCCCATTTGGTTCATCTTACACCACGTGTCGTGTTCTTTTCTCGCTCCCCGCCCCCCGGCGCAGCGTTCCGTTTCCGAGACAGCTAGCGGGAATAAATATCCATCGACAGCCGCGTCCCCGCCTGGTGCACCTAGCCGGAGACGGCGATCTTGGCGGGTACCAGAGTACGACGAGGAGGAGGAGGACGAGCTTGGGAAACCCGGAGGGAGGGGGGGCGGACACTTCGCGCGGGAGGAGGGGTTGCACGGCGTCGGTTGGCGTGACCAGCAACCAGCAGGACAAGCCAAGAAGATCCAACACCGCTCGCGCGCCGCCGCCGAGGTTGCTCAAAGAAAGGCCTTAGCCCGACACATTTTGTCGCAGACGAGCCAAACAAGAGGTTTCGAGCCTGCCGCGCAAGATAGCGGCGGGACCAGTAGTACCTTGGGGGGCAATCACAACGGCGTTACAGCAGTAGGAGCAGCAGCAGCAGCAGCGAGGGGGAATAGTCTCGCACCTACGCATCTATCACCGACCCTGACCTCGCCGTCCGTGGGTGCTGGTAGCGCAAGCGCGTCGGGTACCAGTGTGGGATCGGGCGGAATCTGCCTTGCTGGTAAAAAGAAGAGGGAGAGGATAGAGGCAACCCCTGTTTGGAAGCGTCCGGTAGTGCCCTTGAGTAAGCCGTACGTCCCGTTGCCAAGCAGGGATAGTGGCCGTTTGGCAGCGCCGTGATCTATCGCTTTGTTGTTTTGTTTTGTTTTGTGTTGATTTGTTTTGTCTTGTTATGATTGGTTTGAATTTGTTTGGTTTTGTTTTGGATTGTTTTTTGTTGGTGGAGCGTCTCGTTGGCTGCCGAATGACTGCGGCTGTGTATGTATTTTCCCCGGAGTGCGCTTTGTTGTTGATCTGCCCGTACACGCGACGTTGGCGTTGGCGGAGAAGCCTGTCTCTGGAAGGGGTGATGAAGCAACGTTTTTTCATAATTGCTTCCAAGCGGTTAAACTACATACTGCTGTACAGGTAGAGTATATGCCTTATCGGACGAAACACATGACCGGGACCGGCGTAAACAAAGCTATATCATACCAGTACACCTGGAAAATACGAAACAATAATGAAAGCCCTCTTGATCATCGCTGACTACTTGGGAATACACCGGATAAAACAAGGGCAAGCTGTCCCGACGCAGCGATTCCGCGCGTACAATGCCGGGGCCGAGAAGGTTTCCGCCTTGTGGTATTAATTAATGGCGACATTTTTTTTATCGCGCCTGGTTGTGACAGACTGAACAAACAAAAACGGCAGTCTTTCCGCCTTGTGTTCTTAAATAAAGCCGACAATTTTTTTACCGCGCCTGGTTGTGACAGACTGAAGTCCTAACAAACAAAAACGGCAGTCTCACCCACGGAAAAATACATGTTGTAATACACTGATTGGAGATACGGCGACACTGGCCATTTCAATCGCAATGCGTAACCGTAACGCGGGCCAATAAAACCGCAGTGCATAACCGTAACGAGGGTCAATTTAACCGCAAAGCGTATCCGTAACGCGGGTCAACTTAACCGCAATGCGTTACCGTAATGTGGGTCAAATACGGCAACCACCGCACCTTCGAAACACCACAACCGCACGCCACACGCGTTCTGCCGGGCGAGCGAGGGGAAATCACGACAACAGCCACACAAGCCGTTCTTGCGGAAAATAAACGTCCACGACCCGAAAACCATTCCTACTTACTGTACTTAAAAAAAAAATACAAATCACAGAAACAAAATACTGGGACTACGGTAGCTAGAAACAGAGTCGCGCGTACAGCCGCCACGAATCCCACTGCGATTAAGTTTTCATACATCTCTACAAAAAGCCACAGCAGATAGTAAACGAGATAACAAGCTGGAGGCGTAAACACAATACGTCACACCGCTGCGGTCGTATTATACCACGGACGGAAAAATCAGAAGTCAAATCGACGAGCAAAGACACGCGACGCCAGAAGGGAGGCTCCCGCTTTTTCCGGTCCTAAAAAATAGAAAATTCCCAGAAAATTCCCACCACCACCACCACTGCTGTAAAAACGCCAAAATACCGACATACGCTGACCGACCAAGGTCGCACGCTGTCAACGCGGATTCGGGGCGTCGCCGAGGCTTTCCCGTAGGAGAGACCATCAAATCGTGAACCATCAAATGGTGAAAAACAAAACAACAAAAGAATGAACGTCTCTGTATAAGCGTGCGATTCGCTTCAAGCGAGCGCCGCGTTACATGCCGTAGCAGTAAACGGAATGCACCCAATAATATCTGCGCCCTCAAAAAAGATAAGGCACAAATAGCGTCCCTCGCGCCTAGACATCAAAGAGCAAAAAAAAACCAAGACAAAGCGGTTCGAGGAACGTCTGCCTCGGAATTTCCACGTGGGTAAATATCCCTCCCCACCCCCGACCCCTCCCCGCCACCATATTAGGCCAAACCGTAGAAACTTACACTCGGTTGGCCCCCTTCCCTCGAAAAAACAAGAAAAAAAAACACTCAAACGCAACGCATTACCACGCAAAATAAACAGCACCAACACTCTGGCTTGTGCCTCGCCTCCGGTAAATTCTACGGCGCGACACCCGCGCTGTCTGTCTGCCTTTTCACCGATCAAACGACGCGGCACGGTGGCAGTCACCAAGGCACACGCTGCACATGCACGTACCGCCAACGGGGCACGCGCCGAAAGAGTGAGACACGTCTCCACAGTCCTTGCGGTCGCAAAACTGCTCGTGGCACATGGCGCACGTGTGCTTCGTGGGCCTGTACCTGTTCCAGAAACCAAAAAAGAAAAGAAAAGAGGAACAACACCATGGTAAGCGAAAAAACAAAAAGAGGGAAAAAAGAGGAAACGACACCATGGTAAGCGGGCAGTTCTCACAGTAAAATGACACGATGATGGTAAAAGCGGGCGGCGCCGGCAGGAAACTACACCATGGCAAGCGACAAGTTCTCACGCCGCAAGGAAAGGTGAGGGCATGCCGAACAACAGTGGTACGTTTAATAAAATAGCAGCAGCAGCAGCAGCAGTGGCAGCAGCAGTGCCATGGCATGGCACACGAGAGCGAGGATTCGTTCGACCATCGCAAGGCCATCAGACGCTCGAATTGTGTTGTCGTCAAATGACGAATGCTCCCAAAAAAACTGGCAAGCAATAGTGCACAAACTCCGTGTGGGTTTCGACAACAAGACAAGAGCCCATCACTTCTCTCACCATTTCCACTCTCTCCGGCACACCCTGCAGACCTCCTTGTCCTCCCGGGAGGAGCTCCGCCGGGGCATGAGCCTCTTCGCCGCCTCCCTCCGCATGCTCTCGACAGCCGCAGCGTGCTTCCCATCCAGTCTACCAGGCTCTCGAAAACTCCCGTTCCCCAGCGGCGACGACCGCCCCCCCACCGCCCCCCCACCCCCCGCCCCCACTCCCGTCATCGACGTCCCCGGCGTGACCTCGCTGCTAGCTCGCTTCAACCTTATCTTTTGCCCGCGGGCCGCCATCCGCAACATGGAGGGCCTTTTCCGCAGGTCGCTCTTCTCTCTATCGGACCAGCTGCCCCCCTCGTTACTCGACGCCGATACCGGCGACCCCGCCCCCCGCGCGCCCGCGTGGTGACCCTCACCATCTCCCTCGCTGTGCGAAGACAACGGTGCCGCTGGGGGGACTAGAGAATCGGGGCGGGGGGGGGGGGGGGGGGGGGGGGGGGGGGGGGGGGGGGGGGGGGGGGGGGGGGGGGGGGGGGGGGGGGG
>JAYJMJ010000354.1:5472828-5483379 GCA_036873875.1 Laminaria ephemera
ATATACGTAGTCTTACTACCGGTGAGGGGACGGGGGGGGGGGGTTGTAGGTAGTGTTTAGATCGCATATTGAATAGGGCTGCTGCACGTATGGCGTTGGACCTAAGGAGATGACGGCGATCAAGTGGGTTTAGGCAGTTTTTTAGACCGCATGGTGAATGGAGTCTACTGTCCGTATGATATGGGACCTAAAGAGATGATGGCGATCAGGCATGCATGTAGTATGTGTTGGTTTACGTGAATGTTGTTAGTTTATTAGTGGTTATATATAATGTTTTCGTTATGAGTATTATTAGTCAATGGTATTCATTTCTGACTGTTTTTCTGACCGGGTCACCAGGCAGGGTTTAAACCAGGATGATTCTATGTACGGTAACTATACAACAAGAAGACGTTTTTACGGGGACAACCTGGTTGTTGGTGTTTATGGGGACAACCTGGTGTTTTATGTGAATGGTTAGAGGTTTGGTTGGCGGATACCTCAAAAGAGGTATGCAAGCAACTGTTTGCCTGAAGACGGTATGTTTGTGTCATGTAATGCATGTTCTTTGTCTTCATCTGCAACAACTACCGTACTTACTCAAGCCGAGTACTCGCACCCTACGTAGGTATGATCTACACACTCAAATTACTACATCATTGTTTCAATTATTTTGACTTTCAATACCATATACTCCCTTGTCTGTATGTTCCGTGAAGTCGAAGACGTTGTGGGCCTCCTGTAGTTGTCGCGTTCCGGTCGGATGCCCGTGTTGTTAGTGTTGCTCGTGAAGTCATGTCCTACCATGCAGTAGCCGGTCACATTGTGCACATATCATATCATACTCGTATGAATACCTGTTTTCTTACGAGATTTATTTATCGTTGGACTCGACTACTGATACTGGAACTACCTGGTTATAGAGTACAGCTACGAGTATACTACTGCTGCTGCTGCTGCTCCTGCTGCTGCTATTGATTATGCCTGCCGTATACATGTTTGGGCTGTCTAATCGATCGACCTTTCACCCCCCGGTTCCTTCACATTTGGCGTCGTCGTATAAGTACCCTAGCAGACCCTAGTTACGCAAATGTGTCCATTTCGTGTTGACGGGTCCCACCTTGAGACGGCGGCGCTGCTGTTGCACATACATGACGCATTTTTATATTAAAAAATAAATAAATACACTCCAGCTGTGAGATCTAGGATTTCGTCGAAACTCATATTTGCAAGCTGTGTGTGATACTCCGCATTTCACGAAGCCATTCCGTACTGACCACCTATATAGCGCGCAGCCAAACGACTGAGAAACACAGACGGTCACCCAATAATAATGTTGTTCGGAGGTTGCACGAGCGACTCCCGCTTCAGCACACAAACACCATGTTGTATTTGTCTTTTGCGGGAGACTCCCAAATTATGCTGTCTTCCACCGTGTTAGATTTTGCTATATGCTTGCGTGGTAATAGTTGTAGTTATCGTAGCTCTGACACTGAGTGTCGACACCTCTTTCCGTCAGAACCCTATGTCGTTTGCTGCAACCCCCCGGGTGTCCACGTCCAAAAACGGCCTGCCGCGTGGATGGCCTTGCCTTTTTTTTATGGCAGCGGCGGCAATTTATTGGCCTCGGCTTGATTACTCGTATTACTGTATCCCTATGAGTTACGATGTAACGACGGCTCTCGCTGCCTCCTCTTCCCTCTCCCACATAAAGGCCCCTCGTGTAGCTTGGTCGAAAAGACGCGACCGATTGGTCTCATCCTCAAACGCTTCTTCCGGAAACCACACCCCAGGCCGCACCTTATCCGAAGTGCAAAGAAACGGAAGAGGAGAAGACACAGCACAGTAGAACAGTAGTAGAACAGTAGAGAGACGTGTTACAAGGCGGGACACATCACAAAGTGCAACTCTCGGGTCGTTGGCAGCAACGTTGGTCGCAACACGACTCGAACGGTGCACACTTCGCAGCCTCACACCCCCGTCGGGGTTGCGCGGGGGGGATGTTTGGCAGGTTGACACGTCTCATGCGACTGGATGCCGCAGAGACACAATCGTGCGTCGTTCATAGTACCTGGCACCTGGTAAGTCAAAAGGCCATGCGAACGCTGTTGGAGCGGAGCTGTAGTCCTACCTGAATCCATCATGCCGCACAAACCTGTGCGTTAAGCATACCCTATCGCTTGAAACTCTCAGGAACATCAGTCTACTGGTAGTAGCAGATCTTGTGGGGCTCTGCAGTCAGCACGTCAACAGCGCACGCGCCATACAAGAGAGACGCTGAGCAAGCAACAACTTCAATAACGCAGGTTTCTGTTTTTCGACGAAGACCCAACGTCGGAGTCAAGGCGGGCGGCACCGCAATCACACGCACTCACATCTCCCCGCAGGGTCGCGGCGACGAAAGCGGCTGTTGCGATTCCCACGCAGACCTCGAGATCTTCATGGGCGTAGTTGAGCACAACCTTCCTCCCGTCCTTCGCCACCGCTTCCAGTCGCATGGCGTTCGTCGCCCCGACCTGGACAAACGTCACGTCTACCGTTGGTGCACAACACAGCTAGCCTAGTTGTCAACACTGCGCTCTGGTCGGGACGTAGCATTGCAAACCATACCCCAACACATACGGTAGATGCATACGCCACGGTGGCCTCGCACACGAGACAAGCACTGGTTGCTCAGTGCGATGTGTGCCCACCAACATCCAACGCGTACTTTATATGTTCCCGCCGCCGGGTTGAGGTCGGCATCGCCACAACTAGTTCACGTTGCGAGCGGTGCAGACTTACGGGTCCGCGGGCAGGTGGGTGGGTGGGGATACCTCGCTACCCGAAACATTTAACAGGCAGAGGCATGAATGGTAGTGGTACATTTACGTGGCAGTGACGACAATAAGAACGTTGAGCAATGTTGGAAAGGCGTGCCACACGGCAACTTTATCAGCATGATGATCCTATAAACATACACCCTACGATTGAAAGACACCGCAACGAGATCTTACTTTGCCTCATCTCACCAGCTTGTCGGTGATACGAACCAGCGGCTCCGAGAATTCAGCGAGAGCCTGCATGAGGTCGCGGTTTCCCATGATGCTGTCAGGCAGCAGCGTCATGCCCTTCAGAAGGTAATTCCAAGGCTCGGGAGAGGTGCCGAAGTGGCTGCGAATCGGAGGGTGACGAAGTTCGACAAAGTGTCAAGTCGTCGGCTCGTTTAACTCCATGTTGCAACTAACCTACATTTCGGGGGGAAACTACTACACAATAGAGTTGTATACCTTGTTTTGCACTACGTAGCAAAAGTGGTGAACACGCCAGTTGCTGCAAATGGAAAGCATATGAGGTCTCTCGCTACGCACGGGGCAGATGCAGCTAAAAAAACATCTACGAAACCCTATAAATCGGCCGAATCCATAAATGTTGAGGTTTCCGGCTTTGGGAACACGCAAACTACGGTCTTCCACTACCCGCTCTGTCGAGGTGTTGGGGTGCGCAGAGCATGGCTTTCTTACGCAAGCGGCCCCTTGGCCACGGGCCACGGCAGGCTTATCGTGGAAAAGTCGAAACGAGCGACGTGAGCCCAGTGCACGACGGGCTTGGCGGAAACACTCACGTGCTGATGTTTGGGACGCCGAGCACCTGGTTGCAGGTGAAAGACTCGATGAGGTTCATCCTGAACACCTGTTGTTATTTTTTTAGCAACGAACACGATCACATCGGCGTTGCATCAGCTGCGAGAGAGTCAGCTCTGGCGTGGCGGGGGCATGACACATATCTGCAGCAGGGGCAGTCCGCCTACTGCAGTTGCTGTTGTGCAAGTGGTTGGCGCCGCAGAAAAACAGCACGAACGCGCTGAACGATTACATTGCCACAAAGTGTTTCCAGCTGCAAACATCGAACGCAGAAGCAGTGAGCATCCGCACATTCCACCGAGCGCGAGACCAGAGCTAAGCAAAACACGAGCAGCAGGGTCTCGTTTTGTTCTCAAACTATGCGGCCGTTCATCGCTTGACGCAAGGATCATGTACCGAATTTGACAGCAATTATTGTTCCCTTCCACACCACCCATCACGTTGTTCAACCCCGGTCGCAGATCGCAGACAGCGCACCGTTTTTTCCCCAATGGACTCCCCGAAGTCGACCTTCTTGAAGCCACTGGCCGGCTCGTGAAATATTTTCTCGCCGTTCTTGAACCCGAGAACCTTTTCGCAGAGAATGAGAAACTATTTTGCATGGGGTCGGAGACGGAACGCACGGCGGGGAAGGCAGCTTGACGTCGGAAAAAATATAGAACGGAACAGCGGTGTGTGTTGTGCTCGCAGGCCAGACAACCTGCCCACCTCCAAGAAACCGAGTGCTCCAGGAGGGATGAGCCGACAACGAAACCTTGGCTTGCCTTGCAAAAACGATGCCCCACATCTAAAATATCAGAACGAGTCTACGGGCGCCTTGGCCCTCGCTCACGGCCAGCGAACCGTAAGACAGGTATCGAATTTTGAATTTTAGACCCAAGACTGAGGCACTGCAATGGTTCTTACCAAGATAGCTCGGCGCGCGGAAGGACAGCAGTCAGTAGGAGTTTTCGCGTACCATGGTTGAGAGTATCGCGTGCCACCGCGAAAAAATATCTCACCGTTGCGCTTAGGATTGTAGTGCCCGCATTTCCCGTTCCCGCCGTGTACGCGGAAAAGTCGATCGACTCGACCTCGCTGGTGCCGCCCAACAGTTCACACGCCTGCGGTGCTCGCATCACAGGATACAAACATTGGGGTCGGGGCAAAACGAGTCGCGGGGTTCGCGGGGTTACATGGGCATCGCATTCAATAGGCGACGGACCATCAACACATTTGAACAGCACCGTCAAAATAATTAAATTTTCTGGGTGTGGAATACGTCAGCCGCGGCACGCGCCCAAGCCCTGCTGTAGCGGTGAAACGCAAGTCATCGCCCTCCTGGTGTATGACGGCGCGGACGGTGCAAACGTGTACTGGAGCGTTGCACGTCACGCCGTGCTAACGTACGAGTTTAGTTCACGAGCTGCAAGGAACTTGGTGGGTACATCACGTCTTCCGTCAAGCCAACCCACACCACCCCTGCTGTCGCTCCAGCAGAGGCGTCTTGGGCGCACGGCAGCTCTGGGCTACCCCCTTCTGCAACACAGGAGTTGTGCTATGCAACAAAGGAGTTGTCTTCTGCGACACAGGAGTTGTGTTGAGGGTATGCACCTCGACCGCCATTAGTTGGTCCACTCCCGGCCAGATCCCAGCTGATATCGTTGCCGCGACCCCCGCTTCTTGTGCCCTTCCGCATAGCCCCTTCGCCACGGTCGCCAAGCCGGCATCGTCGCACACGTCGACGTAAGGCACCTGGGCGGCAGGAGGAGGTGGCGTGACGTTCATGAGGTACCCTTGTCGTTCGTGCTTGGGGTTTCGTGTGTGAGATGCAAGTGCAGCGCACAGAAAGCGCCGGCGAGAGGGAGATCATTTGCATAATACAATGAAGATGGGGGTTGCACCGGCTGGTGACCCTCTTGGGCTGTGGGGGTAGCCCCGTGGCTCGTGGCCTGCCTTGCGGTTGGTCTTTGGGTTAGATGATGATCGGGGGTGTTTAGACATGACAAGCGAGCAATGGATTAGTGGAGAAGGGATTGACGGAAAAACTTAACGATAGAAGCCGGACTACAGTATTAGGTCGGCGGCGAGGGTACACATTCTGCGACGCAGGCTTTTACCGTAGGGACGGATCAAAAGGGCGAAGAAAAAAACTACAAAAAAAAGGTGCAGACAATTGCCAGTCGCGGAAAATATAGCTCTACTCAAAGTGCACAAACAACAGGACCGATATCGAAGACTTGCGTCGTCTAACTTTTCTGTAACTTGCTGTAAAGCTACGACACCAACATTCCCGGCGGGGAATAGGGGGGTGGGGCGGGGCGGCGGGCGGTCGAGAATCGCGACTGGCACTGGTAAAGCTACGCTGCTAATACGCGCTACACCGCCAGATTACTTCCCGCCGTCACGATGCCTTTGTCTTGCCTTGGTCTGGATGGCGGCCTCTAACACCTCGGGTCTATTTTTCCGTTGAAAAGGTCCTGCCGTGTGTACGACCACATCACAGCCTGCGAGAGCCTTGGCCAGCGACGAGGTGTCCTCGAGGTCGAGCTTGCAGAACTTCACGTCCGAGTAGTCGCACCCGTCTGGTGCTCCAGGTAGCGTACGCCATCGCTGTCGCAATTAAAGGAGTGGCGGTTCAGAACGTGTGCGACTTGATTCGGTGTGCGCGGGGGCGGGAACAACCGGTACGAACTGATGCTGGTGAATTTATATAACACGAGGGAAGAATCACAGTATGCGTCTGATTTTCGCAGTGGTTCTCGCGCCGAGGGAAAGAGCGGGCAAGGTTCTATACGCGCCTCGCAACACCACCCGCCGTTGTTCGCAGGAACTGCAGCGCGTCTCCCCAACTGATGTACTCGAAGTAGACGAGTATTCCGTATGTTGGCTGGGACATTCACTCTGCTGAATAGCGCGTTTTAATCCTTGCTCATCGAACGATTGTGCGCGCACACGGGTGCTACTCTGCAGCTCCACTTTTGACTTGTGTCGCGTTTGTAAACCGAAGGAGATTCGTCGATATGGTCGCCAATGCTAACGTCCCATCCAGCCCCATTGCCGATACTACCGAGGACTCCAGCGAGAACAAGGGATCCGAATGCTGTGCTGTCGTTGTCGTCGCTGCCGTTGCCACGACGACTATGGTCCACAGGCAGAGTACTCGTGAACAGCTCTACGAGTATACTTAACCCCGATTTTCGGAGTTGCATTTCTGAGTGCTACGTACATACCAGGTACCTATTACAGCCGATTACTGCTATGAAATGAGTAACAGACGTAGAGGCAGGTATTGCGAAAGGGATTTATTGGAGGAGCGGCTCCTACCTGTTGTGAGGGTATACCTGGCAAATTCTTTGGTAGAAAACAAGAGACGAAGCCGAGGACATCTGATATTACATAGCGGTATAGTACAGCAGCAGTCTTACCGCTTACCGCACCTCGACGCTCTTGACGAAATTCCGTTCGCTCCGTCCACCGACAACGAGCTCAATGTTTGGGCCCAAGAGCTGACGTAAAGCTCGGACAGTGCTGCCGCCAACCCGACCCGAGCCCCCGATCACGACCACCTTGGTGTCCTGTACGGCGACATCTTCGATTGTCCCCCTTGATTGCACCGACAACAGTCTGCGCTTCCGTGACTCGCCGCGCGTAGTCGTAGTCGCCGTGCGACTCCGACTGTATGTCACATATCACACGAGGAGCAGCATCAGGGCATCAGGCATCAGGGCATCAGCAGGGCACGACGCAAAGTCAACCAGCGCCATGCTACATGTTGCACAATAGCAGCGACTCGATTGCAGAGCAGGTGGGCTGGTCCCCAACGTACATAAGCAGCCTTGCGCGTTACGCCAACTCGATGCTGTTCGATAAGTGCATCGCATGCGACAAAAGGAAGTCCAACCAAGCGCGGTCGTGGGGTCACGAGAGATGCAATTATGACGGCAGAACAGCAGTCCTACTGTCCTACCAAAGAAGAAGTCCAATCAAGCGCAAACGTGAGAGGCCACGAGAGGTGCAACTACAGCAGCAGAACAGCTGTCCTACCTGTGGTGACATGGTGACATGATGACTTGTGAGGAATGGTATGTTCTAATTGCGCCGCATTTTCGACGTGCGTATTTTTCACCTTCGATGATCCACCCCAGGAGGTCCGAGCATGCCGCAAAACGCAGCAGCAGGCGGAGGCAGCAGACCTACCATTGCAGCTATCCATATCTTCGCGAGCATCTCAAGAGAAGCGTTCTGGATATCTCGGGAAGTGCACGCTGGCAATAAAATGACCCCGGCAGCCCGTGTTCAAAGCCCACCAAATTCAAAGTGAACTCCCATTTCATCCGATTTCACCCCCCGGTATTTCATCTGATTTTTGAAAGGATTTTTGTTCCAGGTTCCAGGTTCTACACAGCAGTCTCCAGCCTCCAGTACGAGGTGTCAAGTCCTTTGGCCTGCGGCAGCTCCAATCCAGATCGAGACAGCGAGAAACATGTAAGCTGTGCATGTACAGCATGATATGATATCGTACCAGGTAACTACGTATACATATTTTGCGAAAGAGCGTGTACGTATTCGCAGTATTTAGTGTGTCTATCCATTTGCCGAGATACTTGAAGTTTCTTCGTGTAAAATGTTCACGTTGACTTCATTTATTATTATTACAAGGCTTTCCTTCGGAGTAGCCATAGTCAGGGTGACCCAAGAAATAAGGGTTACCACGGCAGCAGCAGACGGTACGGCGATTTATTAACATCGGCGCAGGAGATTTTCGTCGGCCCGTGTCGATGTTTTCATCATCAGTAGTACGTGGTGGCTGGTAGACAACTCGAGGTAGTATAATAATAAATAGCAGCAGCAGCAACAACAACACCACCAACAACAACAGCAGAGCAGCAGAGCGTGAAATTCTCGTATCATCGTATATACCCTGGTAGAACGTTTTTGAGGGGTGCACACATATTATATCATCAGCCAGTGCAGTACCCATAACACACGTTCGTTCTTTGAATAGATTCTGCGCAGACTCTTCCTTTTTGGCGCCCAAAAATGCCGTGTGCAATTGCCGCTATTACGAGTGAGTATAACTATCTAGGTCAACATCTCAACGCATGGTCTAGAGGCAAAGCTGCTACAACAGGTATTATACTAAGTGTAAGTAAAAAATATGCACTTTTTTTTTTTTTTGGCATGCTGTTCTCCGACGGCCGAGGGTTTTTTCTCGCGCTTTCGGCTGCGGGGCAAGCAAGTGGTCCGCCCGTACACCACGACGCATACGGTGGCCTAGTGGTTAACCTCGCATACTACTACATACAGTAAGTAAGGTTGGAGTCAGGGGTTCAAATCTCGGTATGGAGATCTTTATTTCTAGAGACACCAACTGCCGAGAGCGCTTTATACCATGGGTAAGCACAATTCGACGAGGGTCGACGAGGGAAGAACGTGCTGAATTCTTCTCGCGATAAAAACTGAGGTGCGTACCGTAGTGGGTAGGGGGGAGAAGAGCCTGCTTAGTGACCCCGGATCTGAGCAATACGACTCCGGAGGGAAAAGGAGAAAGAAAACGTGCGAAGAGAATAAACGGGATGATGACCAAAAAAAAAAAAAAAGTGAATGGGAATCTAATTAATTTGCCGTCGCACAATCAATGCGAGTTCTCCGCCCTGAAACACTAATCTTATATATTTCTTGTTCCAATACAAATACCGTTAATATCATATGCTACCTGGTACCAGGTATATGCTTTCGAGATATCATTACTTGTATATACCAGGTACCAGGTATATGTTACATGGTTCCATCTGTATATTATAGAATAATACCGTGTGCAATGATATGCTGTGCAAGGTATTTTCCAAGAATTTCCCTACGGCCTTGCCACGGGTACTCACGCGTTTGCCGAACTCCCGCCCAACTCCTTAGCTCCTCTTAGCTAGATGTGCACACATCATACACACACAGCTCCTACATCGCCATTCATCTCCTCTTCGGCTCCTACATCGCCTTCTATAACTGGAAAACAACCGCCAGACTACTGCTACAGCAATTCGAAGCGTTCTGTCCCCGAACACGTACGTACCGGTAGCAGTTACCGCTACGAAGGGGCGAAGGCACCGCAGGAATCAGGGTACCTGCGTAGCAAGTCGGAGGAACGTATCTAGAATCAGGGTATCTGTCTGCGTAGCAAGTCGGAGGAACGTATCTAGTGTACAGCACGGCTGCCGCATTCCAGGAGACACCGTGCTGTTCAGGCAAGACGTCAGGAAACATGAGGAGCAGCAGCAATTTGTCCAGGGCGTCGGACCACGCAGCAGTTTCGGGAGGAGGAGGAGCAGGAGCTGTCAACGGGCCTCTGTGAGTTGTAGCTAGCGAGGGAACTGCGAAGTAAGTGTACAATACAATACCGGACATCTATCAATAGTAAGAAACAGAAATACTGACCTACTACTGTAGGCTACATCTTATTTGGGAGAGGGAGCGTTCTACACTAACTTCAGCATAACGGCTCGCGGATTTTAGTTTTTGCTGTAAATCTCAGCCTTCTGTATGTAGGCTTTTATTTATAAATAATTAAAAATGCACTACATACAGCTGTGAGATCGAGGATTTCGTCGAAACTCATATTTGCAAGCTGTGTGATATATACTCCGATCGCGCGTGTTTCGTACGGGCTGTGTATGCCGTCATGAAGGATTATAGGTCGGCGACTCCCCTTAGTACTAGTTAGGTATCAGGGTCAACAGTGTAGTGATACGAAGACGTCGGTCTTTTTAATCAAGCTGTGCACTGGAAATTACAAACTTTTTGGAGGGGGACAAAATCTGACGGCTATGGAACGCAAAACCTGACGGTTGTACCCTGTTTCTTGATAGGTGTTCTACTGTACCAAGTATCAGGTATCGCGTTTTTCGGCCCAGTATGGACGGTCGCTGCGTCCCCTCGGGTCGAGTTTTGACTGGGCTCAACCGGATACTTT
>JAYJMJ010000354.1:5499643-5514565 GCA_036873875.1 Laminaria ephemera
CTGCTTAACAAGCAGGCGCCGTGCCACGTGAGAGCGTCGCACCTTCTACATCTATCGAATGCTCGGTTGAAGCAAAACTCCTGACGGGTGCGCGCAGTACAGCTGTTGTATGTGCGCAGTACAGCTGTTGTATGTGCGTTGCATCTTGCCGGGATTTAGCTTGTTGGGGGGTTTCGGCCCCCTCCCTCTCCTCTCCTGCCCCCCTCCTCGTTTTGCTGTTGTTGTAGGATGGCGTTGTTGCTGGTGTAGGGAAAAGCCTCCTGCTTCATCAGAGCTGCGTGTATTCATGAATGTCCCCGTTAATAGGAAGCCGCGATCTTCATTGTCGTCTATCTTATAGTATCTCACGGTGGGCGTGTTGAGCGTTGTGGAGTTTGCTTGTTGTGTTCTTTGCAGTTATTTGCTAGTTGCTTTTTTTTTTGGTGCTTGGGTCTCGTTTGACCCATGCATTGGCTGAATTTGGTTGGATTGTGTTGCATTTTGTGACATTTTTTTTTTTTTCTGCATTTGTTGCTTTTTCTTTTATTTTGCGTGTTACGTATAACACACATTTATTTTAGATACCGGTACGCATATGGTTATTTTGTTTTTTGCATGTTTATTTGTTTTATGCTTTTTTGCATTTTTGTTTTTTGCATATATGCTTTGTTGCCGAGCGCCTACTGTAGTATTATATGCATGTATCAGGCGTAAGTAGGTGCTGTACGCTTTGCTGTGTTTGCTGTTCTTCCAAACCGCGTCCCGGTTGTTGGCATTGGGTTGCAGCATGTATTTTGTAGCGTTTTGGTTGAATTTTTTTGCTTTGTTTTTGCATGTCTTCGTTTTTTGTTTTGTTTTGCAATCTTGTTTTGTTTTGTGCTTCTTTTCATATCTTTATTTTATTTTGGTATTGTTTACATATTTGTTTTGTAGCCGAGCTATTAGCATGTATAGCTCTATTGCAGAGGTGCATGTTGTATGCTTTGCTGTGTCCATCGCCTTTTCACACCGCATCCCGGTTTTAGGCTAAAAACGGAGCTCTGGGCACACCAGCAGCAGGGGGCGCTGTCTGGGGTTTTAGGATGGGCATTGTACGTTTATTTTGGCGGTTAGTTTCGTCGCTTAAGGCCGGTGCAGGGCTAGCGATGGTGTCACGCCCTTTCGGAATATAGTGGAGGGGTGGGTAGAGGATAGAGTATAGAGAGGGTGGGCGGTGGGTACAGGACAGAGGGACGCCTCACCCCCTCTTGCTCTCGAGGAGGAGAGGGGGTGGGTCGATTGGTGGGCGGGTGGGTGAGTGTATGGGAGGATGGTGCGGGCGAGGGAGGGAGCATCTTGAAGGTGGCACTGTTGGAATCGGAGTAGGGCGGGTGAAGGGCAGAGCGGCTAGCGGAGTTGCAGGAAACATAAATCATAGACGGGCAAGGAGCAATCCTAACGGGAAAAAAAGGGCTTCGTTTTATTCCTCTTGCCCCCGGAGATGGTGGGTGAGGTTAAGGAGGTTGTTTGCGTCGATGGGGGGAGGGCTTGAAGTGAGTTAGTTTATCCTCGGGCAGTTGTTTGGTTTGACTACTTCAGTGTATTTTACTTATTATGTCTGGTCTGTTCACCTGTTATGTAGTTGTTGTATCGCAAATCGATTATGTTACGTCTTCCCGAGTAATTAATCGCGTGTTACGGCCTCGGCTTGGACGGCTGCCTGATGGTGTATGTATAATATGTAGCGCGTGCAAGCTGGTCGGTTAAAGGAAGCAGCGGCCCGACGCAAGTTTTGAGTTTTATTTTTTATTTGTTCACACCCAGTCGTGTTTGTCTGCGTGTGACGTGTGTGATCGCTTGGTTTTTTTTTTTTTTCCAACGGTGGAGGCGGTAAGAGTAGGAGTCGAGTGTTTTAGTCGTGGCGTGGGTAAACTTGATGTATTGCATGTTGTGTACGCGTATTGAGGGGGCAAACCGAATGTGAGGCATGTCGTGTATTCGTGTTGAGGAAGAGTACCGGTAGGTTTGGGTCGGATCGCATGGATGAATACAGGTGCAGTGAAAGTAATCATCATTTGATTAGGGGTTGTTTAGTCTCGGTTAACAGAGAAAACGCTGATTGGAGGAGACGATTGGTATCACGTCGAAGTGAGAAGTGTTTGACGTGGCAGATGGAAATTCCGGATTAACGACCTAACGACCCATGTAGTGAAAGGGATCATCATTTGGTTGGGGGACATTTAGTCTATAGGGTAACGGAGAGAGCGCTGATCGGAGGAGACGATCAGTATCACGTCCGAGTGAGAAGCATTGGACGTGGCAGACGGAATTTCCGGACTAACGACCTAACGACCAAACCAGATCCCATAATTTGAGTCTAAAGGGGGGAGTGGAGCCACCCTCTGCGCCTCCCGCAGGAGTGCCGCCGTCTATTGAATGGAGAGTACCCGCGGGACATACCCCGCCAGAGAGCCGAATGCACGATGCCAGTTGCCAGGAAACGTCATGGGCCGGCATCAGCGAATTGTGTTTGCGCTCACAGCCTGTTTCACAAGGCCTGCCTCCCACCGAAGGAAGTGATGATGCGCAACTCCAAACGACAAAACGCTCACTACCAACGCATCATCAGGGCTGTACGGCAGGCGAAACCCCGTGGCGCCTTTGTCAGAGATACTCATTCAAAACGCCCATTGCGAGAAATAATGGCACGTTACCGCTGTACCTGGTTTGGTTTCCCGTCATTGTTCGGGTTGTCGTTTTGTTCGATCCAATGGGGGGTCGTAGTCGTTTTTGACCCAGTTGGGTGGGAAAAGTGTTGGCCGTGATTTCCTGCAACTGAAGCATTGGAAAGTGGGAAATTGCTCTACACGGGTGTCCACACCAATCTGCCCAGGGACGCCCTTCTCAGTATAATCTCATAGATTCTTCGTCTGCAACACCAAGGGCGTCTTCTACTAACAGAGAGCAGCATCTATTCGACCCGCCTCACGTTCGTGGCTCCGGCCAAGGGAATCGAGAATTGTGACGAGTTTTTTTTAACGTGAAGTTCGGGAGATAGTGCGGAGTCGCGACACAATCCGACGTTCTCCTAAATTCAAAACAAACAAAAAACGTCCAGATGGGTATCCCAACGGTGCCCGCCTCCAAACCCACACAACAGAAAAATCGTCGCCACCTACTGCAGTTGTAATCCGTCCGGCCATCTACGTAGGGCACAAAAAGAAGAAAAACGAACACAAACACAGGTAGCACGGGCACAAGTTGTCCACCACCATCACCACGATATTTGTTACAGCATGGAACAAAAACAAAAGCAAAACAACTAAATATATTACTCCGAACCCTTAAAATGGTTGTGGATGCACGTATAATATCATACGACCAGGCGAACACACGATTTCCTCGGCTCCTCCCACGGGTATCTTCTCCCCTTCACGCCCCTAAACAAAGACTACGGTGGCGGCGACATATTGATAGCCTTTAGGGATTCGCTTACGGCAGTAGCCCCATCCCACATCCCAACCGCTATAGCCCAAGGCAAATCTTACTGCTAAATCTTCTGCAGGACCTGGAGGTAGCCCGCTCCCGGTGGCTCCCCGTCTGCCCGAGCATCCTTAAAGACCTTCATGCTCGCACCGATCGATCCAGACATCGCCTCGCAAGCTCTTTCAAGGTCCTGGATTGTGGAATGTTGGCATCCAATTCGCGGGTGGGCAGAGGGAATGAGAGAATGAGGGGATGTGAGGGAGGGAGGGAGGGAGGGGAAAACGGGGGCCGCATTTTACATACCGTCACTGAACTCGTATCCACAACATTCTGGACTACGCACACCGATACCAGTCGAAGGGTTCGCCAGAGACCGCTGTGCTGTTCTCGAAAGGGCTACGAGTAGCCTTACCCTAGGCCCCGCGACAGGACCTGGTCGATCGACGCCTGGCGAGAAAAACATAAATAACAAAACACTGCAGCCGACACCACCGTACACACAACTACAGTCCGAACCAAAAATCCGCGTGCGCTCACCGCCTCCGTCGGTAGTCGGTTGGGGACGAGCATGGGGTTTGCCCGTCTCTGCATGTCGACATTGGATGCCCCCTTGGGGTGGCTGATGACTATCTTGCCTCCCTGTGACGACGCGGCAGAACAAGCGCGGCACAGCGGCACAGCACACAGCACACGCAGCGCAGCGGCACGACAACGCCGTGTTAGGAATGGGACAGGGTAGATGCACCGCGTCGGTGAATTGAAGCACTCATTACTCACGAACTACCTCTCTATTCGCCTGCCCGCCTTCTTCCAGCATCACACCGGAAAAAAACAATTAAGAACGTCGGATTTGCGGATATGCCGTGGCCTGGCCGGCGATATAGAGCAGGCCACTAGGGTTCACGACGATGGCGGGGGTTGACTCGACCCAAAGAGACCACACCCATGGTCGATACGCACTAGTATGAGTCGGGCGGGAGTTACCTGTTTCAGTAGCCTGGCAGCCCCCACCAAGGCTTCTCCGGGCTCCAGAAAATTGTGCAGGCAGCCGTTGAAAAAAACGTGCGTGAAATCCCCTGGCGACGGTTGGTCGCGGCAGTAGTCCAGGAAATCTCCCTGTACAGTGCGCGCAGGGGTCCAAGCAGCGACGGAAGCCGTGCCGCGCCGCGCCGCGTCAGATGCAGTAGGAGGCGAAATGTATGAACACGGCCGACCGCACACGAAAATAAAGGGCGATGAAATTCTACAACGGCGAAAGCTATGAAATACGGCCAACCGCACACAAAAGAAACGGCGATGAAACTCTACAACGCTCGAAAAAAGAACGTGAGCAACACGGTACAATAATTTCTGTGTGCTTCTTCCGGCGCCTGCCTGTGCTCCTCAGGTATATATAGCCACCGGTTGTTCGAAACTCGGAAGCGCGCGCAGGGCGGGGTCGGGGGGGAGGGGGGGGGGGAGGGCAGGGCGACAGAAGTTCCATAACGCCTGTACTGCGTGAGGTCTTTGGAGCGAAGCAGCTACGCGCGTATATAGGATGAGGCGTTTTATAACGTGCCGTGAAAATCGGGGAAAGCGTCCCATGCGGTTTCTCGATGCCGGTCTCGATCCCCGGCACAAGACAGCAGCGATCGCTCGCAACAAACATCCGCCGTGAAAACACCGGAATACTCTATTAAAAAGCGAAGCAATCACATGATGATACCTGAAATGAAACGTTTCGTTCTACAGTCAGCACGATGACAAAACAACTTGAAAACTTCAACGAGCACCCGCGATCCTTCCCGCCTTCGATCGCGTCATGACAACCAAAACAAATCGAACCCATCGCCACCTCTTACTGTACCGCCCTGGTTAGTTTCGTTCGCATGGTATATATATGGTACTGAAACAGAGTAAAATAATGAATGGATGAATGAATGAGTGAACGAGTGAATGAATGAATGAATGAATGCATGAATGAATTAATGAATGAATGAATGAATGAATGAACGTATGAATGAGTGAATTAACTAATTAGCTATTTTTGGGGGGGAGACGAAATACCTGAACAAAGGTCGCCCTGGGGTAGCGCTCCTTCGCCACTTCAACCATGCCGGCTGCAAGGTCCACCCCAACGAAATTCTCCTGTAAGGTGGAGGCCCAACGGCAGCGTGATATCAAGGAGGGGAAAGAGCACACAACAAGGGGCGGGAGGGGCCGTACACGATGGTTTGACGGCACAATAACAAGTGACGAAAAACATCATCGAACGGAGGTGTGCCGCCGCACACCACGCACTGCTTTTGCTTGCGCATGGCACAAGCGCTGCTAGAAAAACCTTCTCGCCGTAAAGGTACACCAAAGCACAGCGACTTTTTTTTTTCAGCGGTACCGTAAAAGGAGGACTTAGTGTGTAATAACAGCAGAAGGAAAGGCCGGCTGCGATATAATATACCTGGCTGGCTTGGTTATTTGTTTCTATGGCTCATTTTGGGCCCAGCACTATCCCGACGCCTCGTCGACTCAACCCGAATGGTGTGACCACTCACATATGACCATACTCCACGTGGTACCTTTATCAGCGTCCATTCTCCACGTGGTACCTTTATCAGCGTTGTCTATAGTCCCAAGAGGTACGCGCCGCGTCATCACAAAACAAAACGCCGGCGATGTTAAGCGGCCTTCGAACTTATCTTGCTCAGGACCAGCCGTCGCACAAGGTCAGGCAGAGCGTCGCGGCTAACCCTTTGGCTGTGATTTTAAGTAGGGTTGTCCCCAAAAACGTGATAAATTTGTACATGCACTTCTAAAGGGCTTAATTAACCTCCGCACCACCACCGGGGCGGGCGGCTTTTCACGCACCTTGATCCCTTTAGAAATCCACCCCCGACCTATAGAAAAACTACTTGAAAATAGAGCGGGATACTTTCTGCAGGAGTAAAGGGGTTAATGTACCTACTCGGACACACTATTTACTTGAAGCTAGAATGGGATCATTTCTGCAGTAGTACAGGAATTAATGTACCTGCCTGGACAAACTACTTGACAATAGTATGGGGTCAATTCTGCAGGAGCAAAGGGGTTACTGTACCTGCTCCACGCCGGCGCCCTGCAAGAAGCGCAGGAGTATCCCCGTCCCCGCTCCCACATCCATCACCCGCGAATCTCCGTCGACTCCTGACCGCGATACCAACGCCTGCATGTGCTCCACGGCAGAAAGCGGCAGCTGGACATTGGCCTGCCGCTCATCCTTCGCCCTACAAACAACAATAACAACAACAAAAGTTAGCGCCACTCCACCTCACAAAAACGCACGCAGCGTCCGACAAAAACGCAAGCAGCGTGCGACAAAAACACAAGCGGCGTCTCAGGCGTTGGAAGCACGCGGCTACGATACCGCAACGTGTATATCATAGCGCACAGCGAACATCGAACAGCAGTGGTGGTTGGCCAGAGAAGCGACGGTGAAAGACCGCTGCCGGCCGAGCGCGGCATCCAAGGAGGGGTCGTGTGTCACGGAGCGTTGCACCCCTAACCTGCGTCATACCTGGCGGAAGCATCCCACGTGGCTTCTTGTGCGATGTTGTGCAGGAGGCGGTCGCTGATGTCGTGTTCCTCCTGGTCACCGAGAAGGTTTTGTTCATGAAAGTGGGGCCAATAAAAAAAGTCAGTCGAGGGATAAGCCGAAGCGTGGAAATATTCTAAATGACAGCGGGGCCAATCACAACCAGTCATGAGACAAGCCGATTCATGGATAGCTGTTTGCATACACGACACGCATGTCCAGCGCCCGCTTGCCCGTCCCACCTCTACTACGAGGTACCAGGTGTATCTATGTGGCCGCCGTGTGCGCGGGGCACGCGCACGCTCTTTGTTCACCTGAAGCGACCTGAGTTGCGCCTCCACGGCCCTCATCTCCTGGACCTGGCGAGGAGGCAAGTCGGCCTAGCGGGGAGGTCGGGTGGTAGTGGCGGCGGCAGCAGCCAAACGGAGGAGGGCGATGGCAACGACAACGGCTGCAACGTCAAGTTCATGGCACTGCAAACGAGATGAGAAAAGAAAATCAAGGGGGAAACGCCGCAAGCAGCAGCAGCAGCAGCGGCAGCAGCAGCAGCAGCAACAGCAACCCAGCAATGGCTATTTCTCAATCGTGGAGTCATGGCGCACGTTATGCCGACTCGAGGGATCTGGTGACGGTCAGCAGGTGCGAGTTGCCTTGCTTCGAGTTTCGTGAGCTCTACCGTACCGCTGAAAAAAAGGAACAAAAACGCGCGGCCTCGACAATGCTGCCGCTATTATATGCCAGTGTGGTCGTGAACATAAGGGAGGCTATCGCGTTTTACGGCATACCCAAAGTACGTTATGTTTTAAGACCAGACTGGTATACAGTACGCACGTACGAGTATACAGGCTCACCAGTTGGAGCACGTTGAGGTTGGCCGTCTGCGATTGAAACAGCGCCAGCCTTTTCTTCAGCTCCAGGGCCTCCCACACGAGGGGCCTGCTCGTCTTGAGCTGGTCCATACTCCGCCGAATGGCTTCCTCCGTCTGCCGCATCACGTCTTCCTGAAAACCAGGCATCACAATGACCCATCATAGTCACATCAACCCATATAAAAATCCGTCAGACATGACGTTTTGTTTCTACTGTTATTACAAATACGTCAGCTGTGAGATCGGCCGATTGAGCAGTCGATACTCAGCTTTGCGACCTGCGATTTGTGATTATGGTCGCGTCACATCGCCTCCCGTGATACGAACATGGCTGTCATCGGTCGGCCTACTCCAGCAGGACGCATGCTGCCGGCAGCTTTTCGTGTACGTACGCGAAATGCTTTTCCCTCTTTGGTGGGAAACGTGCTGTATTACCTCCGGCGGACCCTCTGAGGGAAAAGCTGGTGCGGACTTGGATCCAATATGATAGCCTTCATGCGTAACGTTACAAAGTGACGGCACACGGCTCTCACGCCTACATCTACAAACACTATACTCGTATACTGCTGCGTTGTGCGATCTTACTCGCCGAAGCTTAAGTTCTTTTGCGCTTCCGTTGGCAAGGTCGTCGTACCGCAGACACAAACAACCAGCCGCAAATAACAAGTAACGTCCTCCGCTATCATAGAGGCCATCTTTCGTCGGTGTGCCTGAACCGTGTAACAAAAAAACGTTCCCAACACCCGATAAAGCGACAAGCCGGGGAAGTCCAAAAGTCTTGGAGCCCAGGACTCCTGGCAAGTTGGTGCGACTATTTTATGGGGGGCAAAGGAAGTGGCGGAAGGCCCCACGGCCCACGGCTTTCCTGTGTGTTCTCGACGTATTGTAACCGCAATCAATGCAACTGCGCACATGGCGGAGAGACAACGAGGGGGGGGCGGGGGGGGGCACAAAACCGCACCGCGCGAAACCTATCACGCATGAAACCAATCACGGCGTCTCTATCATATGTAGACCTACCTGTTATGAACCAACCAGGTGCCCCGTAAATCGCGTTGCTGCTTTACATCTGCAGATAACGCGCCCGTTCCGCGCACCTCGCGCGCTCTTACTCTTAGCGTTGGACACAAAGGAGGGCAGCACCTTGGGGCGCAACTCGCCTAGACATCTGATATACATCGAAGTATGTGGTGCCCTCTGGCATGTACCTGCACCGTAGAGCTTGCTTTTGGTCGTTTGGCGCCTGGGCTGCTGCTGCCGCTAGGCTGGTTTGCTCCGGGCTTGCTGCTCGTCCCACCGACGGGAGCATTGGCAAACCCTCCGAAGCCTTTCGTGCCTATCACAGGAGTGTATGACGGTAAGTAGGCGGCATCGTGCATAGGCACATCAGCAGCGGGTGGGGTGCCTATTGCAAGGGAGAGACAACAGGGAGGTTGAGAAGCACCAGATACTGGTACTGCTGTAATTGGTAAGGGCAACAACTGTAAAATTGCTGTTTCCGTCATTGTATTCGTCGTTCAGATATCATACCTTCGGACAGAGGCCGAAGGATAAGGAATAAGGATTGTCCTGCGATAATACGTACCTGGCACGACGTACGTCGAATCAGTGTACTGAAACTACCGGTACTTGGCATGACAATCTGCTCACTGCTCACCATCCGCCTTGCCTGGCTTGGCCTTTCCCGCAGGCTTAGAGCTCGACCGTCCGAATCCTTTGGCGGCCATCTCGCAAACCGGAGCACGGACTCCGCCCCCAGAGAAGTAGGCTGTCACGCTCGTCGTCGTGACGCACGCCAACAAGATCAACTTGACCGCGAGCATGGCGACGCCTCTATCTCTGATTATTGAAAATTGCTGCAGATTTGCTTCCTTCTAAGTGCCGGTTACGGCCCTCGGCCTGGTTCTTCCTCCACACCTCGCCTTGCTATGGAAGTACCGTGACAATAGGGCACAAGTGCACTTGGTGTCAGGAGGTTTGTGCGGAGCACAAGGCACAGGACAAGCACAGCACAATCGGTCGGGGGCATGGGATCAATGATCATGATCGCCATCCCCTAAATTCCGGTATCGTAAAGCTTCTGTAAAGATGGAACTCCCACAAGCAGAAAATGTGTGAAAGGAAGCAGGTGTCTGTGGCCGTGGCAACAAGGCTCTGGTCATGATCTTGCGACGCTATGTTGCGCGATGTCTGCTGCCTGCATCTCAGGCGAGATTTATCGCGGAAGGAAGCGTGATGGGTTTACTTAGCAAGAGTAAAGAGGCTCGAAGTGGACCGATAATAGCTGGTCGATTTATTGAAAGAACACATGATACTGCCTTTAGTACTGCAGGAGCAGCAGCACCAGGAGCAGGAGGAGGACAAGTAGGGGGAAGAGGAGGAGGAGGAGGAGGAGGAAGAGGAGGAGGAGGAGACGGCAGTGCCACTGTCTTGGCTGCTTCTTCTGAACCAGCACACGCCAGCCCTCCGGCTGCATGTTCGTCTCCACCTTACGTACTGCCGCCACCGTCGTGGTCGCTGGCGGATCTGAAGCTGGTGCAGAGAGCATCAGATTCAGACCACAACGTCGACGACCACGACCGAACAGCTGGAGCCGTGCTCAGCCGCGAGGAGGTACGAGTATCTATGATAAGAGACATCCGGCGCATTACGCATGATAGACGTCGTTCAACGACGAGCGTTGGCAGACTGAGCAAGTAGGTTTTAGTTGGTATAGTTGTGGTTGATGCTTACAGTCAGTTGGGGAACTGATAATCACGACTATATAGTCGTGATTTAAATTTCGCATGTTTCTACCGCACCCGTCCTCTCCAGCGCACCAGCCAACTCCCACAGGCTAACTTGCAACGACAGCGAAGCCCTGCGGCAGAGTATTTATACCCTAACCCTAGTTGTGTATCACGCCATAAACTCGGCAAATTTGATCGCTGCAGCTCTCACAGCCCTCGAGACCGGCACCAATAGCCTTATAACCCAAACCTTCCCCATCCCTAACCCCAACCCAAAGCCGAAACACAAGGCCTGAAACCCGGAGATGACTGCTAAACGCCCCCGCAGTCGTGATTATCAGTTCCCAGTCAGTTGAGGTTCGCAAAGAATACCTCGAACTGTTTTTTTGTTTTTTTTTCAATCTCACTTTTACTTTCCAGCTTCTAGACAAGCCGTGGTCACAGGTTTCATCCCTTCTCCCCCCCGGTACGTGCCTTCATTTTTATCGCGCAGAGGGTTCAGCATTCCCAACGCTCGTCGATTTTCATCGAAGTTTTGCTCACTCACGCCCTCGCGCTTTCCGCAAGTCAGTTTTTTTGCATAAGAACAAGTCCCTACTGTACCACGTACCGGCTACCGATACCTCGAACGAGTATACTCATAGGTACTGCGTTCGCTTATTGGCCCGTTATTTGTTTACCCGAAAGGAGTCTTTCGTAATGTGTGCGAAACCTAACATTTTTTTCTCTCTCTCCGCAGGTCAACAAGCTGTGCGCCCTCGCGCACATCGAAGTCGCGCCGGAAGGCGACTCCGCCGCTGCCGCCACCACCACCACCGCCGCCGGGCTCGACGTCACCGCGGTTCAGAGGGATGTCGGCGCCATGCTTCGGTGCATGCAGACCATGCGAAGGGGACACGACGAGAGAGAACGGCGCCCTCTAGAACATTTTGGGAGGGGCGCGGAGGCGGCAGCAGCGGCGGCGGCGGGGGGAGGAGTAGGGGAATCGGAATTGGAGGAGGAAGACGGGCTTGGCGGGCCTTGGGGCGGCGCTGCGACATGGGCGGCGTCCATGCAAGAGGTGCGTGTGTATCTCGCTCGGTCAGGGGAACTGTCGGAAGCTTCAAACACATATTTTGGAGGGCGTTGTTGGTTTGCCAAACTGATGCACGGCAAGGCGGAGCGTGCCTTCGTCTCAGCCGTCGGCGTTATTTTGTGTTTTGATTTATTTTGGAAATATCGCGGTGGCAGCGTTGCCCGCGATACCTCACTTGTTCGCGGAACGAACGCCCCATCACACGACATTCTATCCCTCCCCATCCATACCATGTACTACCATACCATACCACACCATACCATGCCATACCATACCATACCATACCATACCATACCATACCATACCATACCATACCATACCATACCGTACCATACCATTCCAGCGTTGCTGCCAACGTGGAACTCCCGCCGATATCCCTCCGTGATGCGATATTTTGTTTTTAATCTCCCCTCCCCTTCCCTCTTCCCCCTACTCCTCTGCTTGCCTGCCTCTTCTTGACTCGAACGGCGGCCCGTAAAAAAAACGGACGCTGTTCTGTTTTCTGCAGGACGTCGTGTCTGATGGTGCAATCCAGGCGCAAATCCTCGGGTCGGCGAAACGGACGGAGGCGGGCTTCTTCACCGCCCCCCGGGTAGTCGGCGGAGAAGAAGAGGCGTTATGACACAACTTAATAATGGATTTTTAACACCCACGTTTGTGGGGGGGCAAACTACTTGGAATTTCGGAGTGTGGATTATTTTTTGCAGTGGTAAAAGTTTTTTTAACAACAGCGCTACGTAGCTGCTGACCTGACAGCTACGGTTTGCTAGTTCTCTGCTTCAACGTGGTGCTCATACTTGTACACGGTGTTTGCTCTAGGACCTGTCTACGAGGGGCTACGATCACGCTGTTGAGACTATAAACATGACGTCGTTCTCTCTAGCAACAAACGCAATGTTGTTTCGTAAAATTCTATAACCTCTTACTTCATGATGCCGTATTGGCTTAGGGCACCATGCTGCTGTCAATACATTCCGTATATACCCTGAGTCCTCCCACGCGTTGTGTAATACACTTGGGTATAGCGTAACGATATGAATTTCTACAGACTATAGCACCGTTTGTCCGGAGGTTGACGGGGGGGGGGAGGGGGGGCGAGACGACAGACGGGCAGCGAGGACAAAATATCGTCTGCAAGCATTGTCCGAGCTCAATGCTTGCAAACATTCTCCCAGCTTTTGCCTACTGTCCTCCGAGCTTTAGCATGATGTTTATGGGCATTACTTCTGCCGTGTTCCTGTCTGCTCCTTATTACTTGCTCGTAATCGAAGGTGTGGGATGCTCTTGCAATTTCTTTACAAAGGTGTTTTGTACAAGCACGGTCCGAGGTCTATGCTTGCAAACATTCTCCGAGCTTTAACCGACCGTCCTCCGAGCTTTAGTCAACTGTTTGTGGTCCGGGTGCGGATGTGATCACTCGCAGAACAGAGCAGAGCCAACTTCCAGAAAAACGACTGATGGCAAGGTAAAACTTCGAGAAAACGACTGATGATCGTAGGTGAATATTGGTTGACTCACATCGTAGGGCTCAACACACTATGCACCCCAGGAGGGGGGTGTTGGCACATCACGCTCGTCTTTGTACCGGCTATGGGTAGTCGTGGTCGTACGGGGGCCAACCGTCCGGGATCGTAAGACGCATCAAAACTGAACATTTAAGCATAGTCGTGCTTAGCACACGCTTGGGCAGTGATAATCGTACGGACAGGGAAATAGTTTTGCTGCTAAAGACCACGTAAGTAACTGGGGAATACCAAAGACAACTCCCCGACCCAATACAAACATGCAAGCATGGAAACCCAAGCCTTGCCGGCTTTGTGCTCATTTACCACCAATCACTCATGTAATCATGGCGAGTGACATGTTTTTATTAAAGCTTGGTGTCATTCTTTTAAATCGCGTTGACAAGTCAAATCAAGGAGACAGTAAACCACCACAACAACAACCACAACCAAACCACAGCCCTCTCATCACCAGGAAAAAAAAAACAAGAACAAAACGCCTCCATCACTTGAGGTAGTACATCCTCGCAGCTCCAGCACGCGCGCGTGGGGGGGACCTAAGGTCCCGTCCCGCCTGCGCGAATATCGTCGCCCACAACTTGCGCAGTACTACCACCAACAAACAGGCCACGCCCGGATTGCCTCGACCCTAACTTCTATTGGCGCCGCCCACGCACCGGGGGTCAACTGGGAGGCCAAGGCGCGGCTCCTACTACTGCTGTGTCAAGCCACCTTTTGCTGTTCACAGTCCACAATGGTATCAGTTGCTGTTCACAGCTCACAATAATCAGTAGTTGCGGCATTCCGCTTCCAACCATTATAATCACCACGCAGCCTGCCACACGCTTTCTAAGATTAGCTATTAGATAGCCACTTTTGCTTTGCTCGCAGTGCACACTAGCAGCAGTGGTTGCTGCTACGCGCTCAGTGCTAAGAATGGCTGGCCACTTTTTGCTTTGCTCACAGTTCACAAAAACAGCAGTGGTTGCGACATTCGGCTTTCAAAAAATCTAGTTAGCATGCAGCCCGCCACACGCTCAGTTCCACGAGTACCCATTCGTGACCGCCGGGGGTGCCACGCCCGGCTCCGACCCGAAACGGCTCATGAACCTTCCAACACCTCAAAGATACGCAAACCACTATTCTACCGCCATCGTTTCCCGGCTGGCAGGCTGCGTATTGTCTTTTTAATCTATTCTGTGCAAAATAGCGGGGGGTATCTATGCCGCACGACACATAATAACCACGAAGCTTTGAATACCTTCGCCGCCCTCCCTCCTCCCCGACCCCCCCCCCCTCCTCCTGACACCCAGAAAACGTTTCCCCTCACGGCAAACTAATTTTATAAAAAATAAGTGGCGACCAATCGTTCAGCAGCAGCAGCAGCAGGAGCAGTATGGTAGTAATAGACGCACTTTCGTTCCTGCGTGCGCGCGTGCGCCTCACTCGGTTCGCCTCCGGTCCGTGCATCGTTCGCTGCTCTCGACCTGCCTCATCCACCCCCACCACTTCTTGTCGTGACCGACCGGCCTCGTGGCCCTTGCCTGTACCTGGTAATATTTTTCAAAAATTGACACTGCCCCAACCACTTCCGCCAACATCGCCCCCCCGCCCCTTTCCCGAAGAGCGCAGCGCATGGCACGGCATCGATCGCAACAACGCCATAATTGTAGAGAGGCCTCTCTCGGGGGGGGGGGGGGGGGGGGGGGGGGGGGGGGGGGGGGGGGGGGGGGGGGGGGGGGGGGGGGGGGGGGGG
>JAYJMJ010000354.1:5767834-5778605 GCA_036873875.1 Laminaria ephemera
CGGACACTGGTTGTGCTGGATGTAGATGGGTGGAAATATCAGTTTTAATGTGAAGAACACACACACACACACACACATTGTTGTGGTGTGTGAGAGGAGTGCTATGCCGAAATCGGAAATCTTCCGTCGTCGGCAGGCAAAAAATGTGGAATCGCTGTTGTTTTGGTGTGTGGTTGGGAATATATTTTGTCAGATAACCGAAATCTGCACGGCAGTATAAGAAAAAACCTTGTAGCGATACTCAAGCATCGTTCGAGAGACCTGCAGCTCCTAGAGACAAGCAGGTACACCCTTTGTCGGTTGGTGTGTTGGTAGATTATATCATATCAGCGTCATACCCTGGTCACACCTGGAACATGTAGAGTTTGCTTCGATGCTACGTGCCCTCGCTTCCGACATGACCTCAAATAAAGGTAACTGGAGTGGGCTGTGTGTAACATCTCTCTTGCGGTAGCAGAAATTGGCGAAGCGTCCCCGGTCAGGAAACGCCTACATATCTCTTGGAAACCCAACCAAATCCGTGTTACACAATAAATCTACGTGACCACTATTTTTTTGTGTTTTTTTTCTGCTCCACTCACTGCAGGTGCGCGAGATTGTAACTAAAAGCATTTCTTTTTGGAAACCCTTGACTCGACCATCGGCTTAGAATCGGCGGAAAGTCCCAAATATGAAACACGCCTCGGCACTGCAAAACCTCGCTGCTCCGACCCTCGGCCTTAACCCTTTTACCACTGCAAAGATGATCCCACACTTATTCCAAGTAGTTTGTCCCCCAAAACGTGGGTGCAGTCCTTAAGTTTACCGGTCGGTACCAATGCGTAATAAATAGATGGTGCAGGCGTTTTTCCTTACCGGCGAAGAACGAAGTGGAGCCCGTGCCGAGACCAATCGCCGTCCCACTCCGCACGTAATCGTCAACGGCCTTGTACGCAGCCTGATGATCAACAGTATGAGCATTCGAGTCAGTAAAATGAGCTTCCATTCACTCGCGTCCGAGACCCCAACGAAAACGAAAACAAAAACAAAACGCCACCTTATGCATGTGCAGCGCGCCGAAGAAGCAAGTCGACAGCAAGAATGAGAAGAAACAAACAGGAAAGGGGGGCAGATATCATAGTATTGGTAAAGTGGTGACTACATCAGCTCGCCATTGTTCGACACCTGGTACTCGTACCTCTAGCTGTTGCAAGGTATAAGGCTTCACCGCCGTCCGCGCAATACTCGTATTCTATGATTATCATACCCGTACCTGGTACTGGCACGTTACCAGTACTCGACTCGACTCACAAACCGTTAGAGTACGAAAAAAATACGAAAATTAATCTTGTATCTTGTATCTTTCCGCTGCCCGAAAAATTATTTGCCGGTTTTGTGGGCTCATGACGGTAAGACGGGCAGGCCATAGCTCCGATTCCCCGAATTTTCGTTAGGTGTGTCCGCGAGTGTGGCTGGCTTTTTTGCTTTTAGAGTGCCCCACGACGGTGTGAGGGGAATCGAAGCCGCAGGTCCATCCTTATGTTAGTGCAGTGGAAGCGAGCTTGCTGCGTAGATCTCTGCTCTCATGCTGCTGTAGCGCTATGATCTATGATAATCGTTAGCTTGCTGCTGTTGTTGTACTACTCTCCTCTCTATTACACCGCATTCCAGGAGGAGATCGACCATCAAGTAGCTGGGTACACCCCCAAGTGAGCCTGGTCTGAAGGTCTCGCCTGCTTTTTGAGTTCCTGGGCGGGGTCGTCAGCTGGTGTTGCCGAGCTCATTGCTGGTTCGCTGCTTGTTGCTGCCTCTTATTTGCCCTGCGAGGTGTTGTGGTGTGTGTGTTGTGTGCGCGGTGTGGGTTGGTGCGCAGACAACGACTTTCCAGGTCCCCTGCAAAGTAACGCAACTGGAAAAATTACGAAACCCTTGCAGAAATTGTGAGGAAAGCAGTAGTAGAGGCATACGGATAGTGAATCTTCCTGAGGTAGCTATTTACGCACTCTGGTTGGCCAAGGGTAAATTTTGAAGCGGCTCAACCAACCTACTCGTAGGGTCTCTCCACTCTCCACTCTCCACACTCCACACTCCACACCACAACATCCCAAATCAACCTACTCGTAAAAAATAGCAATAGAGTCTTCCAAAGCACAGCAAACATCCAAGCCTGCCGAGTCAACGAGCCTTCACAAGCCACACAGCAGCATCCAAGCACAGGTCACCCCATTCCATAGCGTTCGGATTAGGGTTAGGGTTAGGGTTCGGGTCGGGGGGTCGACTTTTAGGCGCCACAGCCAAAACCCCCGTAAAGATTCACTATCAAGGTGTCTCCAGGCCTCCAGCAAACAAAGTACCTGGTAGTAAGTACTAGGCGCTTCGCTCCGCGGGCGGCATCCGCCCGCTACCACGCTAGTGGCTCAGATAGAGCAAAACGTGAAGCGGACAGAGGTCCATGGTTGTAACTTGCGACTTGAAAATGCCAAGAGCTCAACGCTCCACGAAAATAGGGACGTCGCGTTCACGCATGCATGCATCACATCATCATCCGTACGAAAGAGAAAGGACGGCGGAGAGGAGAAGACTATTATACCATATAGTATAGTAGTAGTATTGTATCTTAATGAGTTGGAAATGAAGGCAAGTCTTCGCGCATCACCACCAGCTAGGGCCGAGGAGTGCGCTGTGTTGTGCTATTCTGCTGTTCTGTCCTTGTGGTGGAGGATGTAGTTGCTGTGGGTGGGTGTGTTTTTATTATATTATTGTGATTTGAGCAGAAGAAGAAGAAGCAGGTGCAAAATAAACGTGTCGTCTTCGAAGAACGTACAACAAGAAACGGGCAAAATAAACGTGCACGTAGACCGGTGCTTAACGGCAAGCCGATCTTTAGCAAAAAAGTTTCCAAACATTGTTTTAGATGTTTTAGAATTGTTCGCTGAAAGATTTCTCGTACGGTCGCTCTGCGGAAAAAATGACGCGTTGATTTTCATCACGAATTTTTGTTTTTTGGAAATCACCGATTTTTTCGATTTTTTCTACCTGGTGGTATGTTGTGTTTTCGTTTGTTTCAGGTCCCTCCCGGACATCAAATTATTACACCAAAGAGAGAGACGTAGTGTCGTGGGCTGATGAAGAACACGCGGAGGAAATCAAACCAAAATGTAAGAAAAGCGACCACCTTTCACAGCAGCAGCAGCAGCAGTAGCACAGCAGTTTGATAGACCGAGCTACGGTGTTAGGACCAAAGGCGTCACCCATCACCCAGCGACCACCTCAGGCCTCTGCAGCAGCTCACAGCAGCAGTGACATTGGCGAGCGACTACCGGTATATATCTGTCAGCTGTGAGTGTACCTCTGCCTACTCATTGGGTGGGATCTGGGATCCTTAGAATTGGGTCTTCCCTTTGAGCAGACTTGGAAAGCTGGGCTTGTCGCTCGGTACAAAGCATCTGCGGGTCTCTGATCGCATTTCCTCGTGCTCCGAAGCAACCTCCACAAGGAGACTCCTAGAGGACAACGCCAAGGTGAGTGAGACAGAAAGAGGGAGGGCATTTGCGCGACCAAAACACCGACCGAGTGCCGTGCAGAAAAGTGTTTTGGTTGATTTTGGAAGGTTGTTCTTCGGTTTCTTGATAGCCGAAAGCGGCGCAGCGGCTTGCTCTGTGTTTCTCACGACACCCGTCAACCAGCCACCTCCTCCCCGACTTATTTTCCAACCCTGTAGAGGCAGCCTTTCCACCTACGCCTGCACACAGCCCAGCAGGTGGGACCCCGCCCGCTGTTTGACGCCTCGATGCATCACGTCCCCGCATCCGAACCGAGGTATTAATAGTACGAGTACGTACTCGGGGTATTGAGTATTGACCCTTTTGGGACCCATGACCCATGACCCATGTCCCATGTCTACCGACCAAAGCTACCTGTACGACGAGTGTGATCTCGTTGTCAAGCCTCCAGGAAGTGCGTACCGCAGCACGAGTATCACCGTGCTGCACGTGTGCCTCAGAGCTCTGTACGTTGCAGTTTAGACAAACACGCACCCTACCCCAGCAGCACAGACTGTGTTTCGTGTGGCCGATGCTATATAATCGTCACTTTTTTACGACAGATTTTTTTTCCTGTGAAGTTTGTACGTATAAAACGAGTCATATCAGCGAGAAAATCATATTCGTACTAGTGTAGTAGTGTGTTCAACATCCGGTCAGGCCGCTTCAACCCTCCTCTCCCTCGCTGTGATGTCCCTGCCCACTGCCCACCTCCCTCCTTCCCTCCGTCCCTCTCTCCCTCCCTCACTCCTTCCCTCCGACCCTCTCTCCCTCGCTCCCTCCCTCTCTCCCTCTCTCCCTCCCTCCCTCTCCCCCTCCCGTCCTCAGTTTCCCTCGTTCCCTCTGCTCACCCGCAAAATGATACAAACATTCCAAAACCCAGGACCTTGAAAGAGCTTGCGAGGCGGTGCGCAGATCGATCGGTGCGATCACGAGGTCCTTAAGGATGCTCGGGCAGACGGGGAGCCGCCAGGAGCGGGCTACCTCCAGGTCTTGCAGACGCTTAAGCTCTAGTATTTGCCTCAGGCTATAGCGGTTGGGGGGTGGACTGGGGCTAATGCCGTGGGCGAAGCCCGCGAGGCTACCAAATTTTCGCCGCCACCGCTTGTTTGTCTTGGGGCGGGAAGAGGAGAGGATTCCCGCGCGACCAGCCGAGGGAACCGTGTGTTTCCCTGGTCATGTGATGCATGCACCGACAGCCATTTAAAGGATTTCGGGTATTATATTATGTTCTGCGTTTGTTTTTGCGCCATATATGTATGATATGCGTTGCTTACGGCTGCTTGCTGTCGACGTGTTCTGCTCTCTGCTGTTGTTGTTGCGCCCCCCCCCTGCCACCGCCCTCTCTCCACGAGTGCGAGACGGCGAGGCGCGAAGCCGGCCATACCTCTCCTTCCTCCCGCCCCTCTACACGCCTGCGCCTGGGTGTTGGGCTTCTCCTGGTGGTGGTGCTGTGTGGAACTGGCTGTGTGTGTTTTGTTCTGGAGAACAGCTGGTGTTCTAGGGTGCTGCTGCTTACTGTAGCAACGAAACTGTTTACTGCTGCAACTAGTCGACGTCCCCGGTGGTTCAATAGTAAGCCACGTAACAATTGAGGTCGATGTCGTAGGTTCGAATCTCGCAAAGGACTCTTTCTTACAAATTGACAGGCCGAAAGTGCGAGAGCGTGATTTGGCGACAATCGATGCAAATCGACGAGCATAAAAAGCTGAAAAGTGGGAATGCTGAACCCTATGCGCGATAAAAATGAAGGCACGTACCGGGGGGGAGAAGAGAAAACACCTGTGACCACAGCTTGTCAGAAGGTCGCTGAGGGTAAAATCCCTTTCGTACGAGTTCAGCTGGAAAGTAAAAGGGATGATAAAAAAAAAAATCTGCTGCAACGAAATTTCCTACAAGTTGCTGGATTCGTGATTTGTTTATATCACAAAAAACGTTTAAGGCCTTTAATCCAGTGAATACTGTAGCACCAGAGAGACAGTCAGACAAAGGCCGTTCGCCACGAAACGGTATATCGTGAAGATTGGAGTCGGTGTACCGTATAGATCTGTCGGTTTGTCGGGCCTTCAACTGATTTATTTTCCCTCTACCGTAAACTGGCAAAGAAACCACCGTTTTATGGTTTTTAGTTTTCAGTCAGACAGCTTGGAGGTTTAGCTCAGATAGCTTGGAGGTTTAGCTCACAGAGAACCTCAGTAAACTGAGGAACTTTGGTTGTTCCCTGCAAAAACACGTAGATAAGGGAAGAGGGAGGCTATTACTAGTGGGCGTGGGCCCACACCTGCCCGACCGCCCGTAATATAGACTTTGCTCGTATCATACGTTTCACCGTTTTTGCTCTTTTCTCTTTGGACTCGTTCTGATAAAACACACGGCGGCTAGTTAAATAGAGATCTTGCACCTGGGGACACACACAAGCATCTCCCGACATTATGGCGATGGCGACGAACGACGAACATTCTGAAAACTGAAAACTGATTATGCCGAACTGTTTCTCTTCGCTTCCTCCACTTGCTGTTTGTTCAATCCAACCGGAACGCAGGCGGAAACAAATACACAAACAAAAGGACACCCCCATCTCTCATCGACCAAGCTCCAAAACGAAATGAAATGAAACGGAAGGAAACGAGGCAAAACGAACCGAAACACGCTTCAAACGAAACAAGGAAACTCTCCCCCCTCCGCCCCCCCCGCCCCCCCGGAGCTTTCACGTTTAAGGCAAGCAAAGCAGGCAGCACAAAGAACCGAACAAAACGTAAAAACGAAGACAAAACGAACCAACCGGTATTTCCCATATATATTTTCTTCAATCGGTTGCCCTCGGCGCCCCCTCCTCCTCTTTGTCTGCTAAACCACCCAAAGAAAAAGGCGACACTCGGACATCGGGCGACAAATGGCGACAAAGAAAGAAAGGTCGAGCAATATTGACCCCTGGCGCAACAAAAGGGCAGAAAGGTACACCATGACATTTAAGTCCGACGTCGCGCGCGCCCCGCCGGCGCCCCGTCCTGCTCCACGTCTTCCAGCGTTCTTCACCGACCAGCTCCAGGAACACGCGAGCACGCACGCGAAGAACACGTGGCCAACACAAACCGCGCTCTGGCTGGCTCACACCGTCAGCGCTTGCCCTCCTCTCTCAGGTTGCGACGATTTCCCCTCCAAAAAAGGTGCCTGGTACCGTATACACACAGCCGGCGGCAATCACCGGGCCGGAAAAAACAAATAAATAACACGGGCTAGGTCTCTGTCCTCTCCAGTACTCTTCCGTGCTAGTGGTGCCAACAGGCCCACCATCTCAGCATAACTCCTTTTTTTGCCGTATCGACCTCCCCTACCCCCCACCCTTCCCAAACCCACCAGCTCACACCCGTGTAGTACCACAGGCACCGCTCACCACTCCAGGCGGCGACGGCGCATTTTTCTGTTTCTTTATTCAGGTCGGGGTAGGATATTGGTTTTGGCGTTCGCGCTTGCGTTCGCGCTCGATCCGTCAAGAAATCTTGGTGCTGCTGCCGCCGCCGCCGCACTAGCCGCCGCCGTCGCCGTACCCCCCGCTACCGCCGCTGCACCCGGAACGACAACAGCGGCACCGCGGTGGCCTTGCGCTGTGAAAGCCGAAGCCGAAGCCGCGGCGGCGGCGGCGGGCAACACACCAGGCAACACAACAGGCAAAGCGGCAGGCAGCACAGGAAGCGCCTGCCGCACCTGCTGCTGCGGCAACGATACCGCTGCGTTAACCGTTGCGTTATTTTGAACCACCCCGCCCGCCCCCCCCCGCGCCGCCGCCGCCGCTGCTGCCGCCATCGCCGCCATCCCTACCGATGTCGCCGACGCGGTTGTCGCTGAGGTCTGAGGCGCAAGCGGAGTCGCCCCCGCCGCTCTCGATACGGCCGTGGCCGAAGCCGCCCATACGGCAGCGTGGTGGGCCGCCGCCAGCTGCGCCGGCGTCGGCAGGGGCGGCTGCGGCTCCCCCGCCGCACCCCGCGCCGTAGCCGCCCACGCATCCCTCGCCGCACTCTCCGCCTTGGCCTGAAAGTCGCGCATCTGTTCGGCGGTGTTGAGGCCGGGGAACCAGAGGCCTACTCCTGCAGGCGGCATCGGTAGGTTAAGCCCTGGCATGACGAGGCCGGGGGTGAGCGCCGAAGGAACCGGGCCCATCGGTGCGGGCGCGATAGCGGCGGGCTGGGCAGCTAAATGGTTTACACCACCACCACCATCACTTCCCGCTGCTGCTGCCGCCAATGCTACCGCTGCCGTCGACGCCACCGTCGACGCTGCTGCCGTCGTGTTTCCTTCTTGACCCGCCGGTCTCGCGGGGGCCGGGGTCGGGCGATGATACGCCGCAGCAGCAGCAGTCGCCGCCTCCGTCGTCGTCGCCGGCAGCGGTACTGGGACCAAAGGGCGCACCTCTGCCGTTGTCGGCGCTTGGCCATAGAGGCCATGCGAAATACCGGCCGGGGCGGCGGCATGCTGCGGCCGAATTTTATTGGCGAGAGCTGCCGCTGCAGCCGTCGCACCGCTCCCACCACCGCCACCGCCGCGTGCCGCCGCCGCTACCGCCGGCGAACCTACCGCCGCGGCATAATCGAGGTTGGCATACGCCGGTGCGGTCGCCGGCGTCGCCGGGGCCGGTGCAGCCGGAGACGCGGCGAAGCCGTACGGCGCCGCATGCGGTGCAGCATGCTGTGTAACTTGCTTTGCAGCAGCATGCTGGGCTGCGTGCTGCGCCACGTGTTGCGCCGCCTGCTGCGCAGCGTGTTGAGCCGCGATCTGTGCCGCGTGCTGCGCAGCTTGTTGAGCCGAGTTCTGGGCCGCGTGCTGGGCCGCATGCTGCGCCGCGTGCTGCGCCACGTAGGGCGGCGTGTATGGCGGCGCCGGCACCACCATCGGGTAGTCCACCCGTGAGATCCCGCTGCGGTGGCTCTTGCACTTGCCCTTGTGCATGCACGGGCGCGTGCACAGGGGCGACGCCGGGCACTGATAAAAGAACGCCCAAACGCGAGGCAGGTCCCCGGGCAGCCGGCTTCCCCCTCGGCGAGGGCGGGGGATAAAATCCCACCGGAGGGCGCGGTCGAGGGCGAAAACTCGCGTGGCGGCGGCAGCCAGCGACGAGCCCCCGCCCAGGCGAGGCTCCGCGAAGCTCTCCGTCTTATACCACGGCTCCAGCCACCCCTCCTCCCGCGGGAGGGCGAAGTCGAGCTCCAAGGCGAGGTTCGCCAGCCCCTCCGTAGTCTCGGCGCGTCTCACCCTTTCTCGCCAGTCTTCCAGATCCATCGGCATCAACAAAATCTCCACTCCAGGTTTTTTTTCCGGTTCCTTCGCTGCAGGCGACGGCGGTTGTAGCAGCGGTGGCTGCGGCGCCAGCTGCGGTGGCGACAGCGCGTCTGGTAATGCGGCCTGTTGCGGCTCAAGGACATCAATCTCCATCTTCGGCTGAGCGACGACTACCGTTGAAACTTCCGATGATGAAACTGCTGCGGGTGCTGGCGCGGGCGGTAAGGGTTCTTCCTTCACCACAGCCGGAGCATCGGTCATCTCGACATCAACTGCCGGCACAGCAGCAGTAGGCTGTACCGTCGCCGCCGCCTCCACCGCTGCTGCCTCCGTCGCCACAGCCACCGCTGCCGTCATCACCTCCAGACCTTTTCCGCCTTCTGCTACTGGGGCAGCCGCCGAGCACGTACCCTCCAGCTCGCCGTTAGACACGGCAGCAATCGGTCCGGCAGCGGTGGGCGCGTGGACGACAACCTCGGGTGTGGCCGCCGGGGCCACCGACTCGCTCTCAGGCCCCATCGACGAAGGTCTGTTTACCTCTGCCCCCTCCGCTCCGGCCGCCTCCACGTCCGCGGCCATGTCCGCGTTCTCCTCGGTCACGCCTGTCGCGACCTCGTCGTCCTCAAAGTCTTCCTCGTCGCTGCTAGACTCTACCGACAGCCACTTCCCTTGCGCCTTCCTCACAAATGGTTGGTCTGGGACGGGCTCGGGCTCGGGCTCGGGCGTTGGCTCTGGTTCTGGCGAAGCTGGTGTCGCCACCGCCGCGGTGCCCGGCGCGGCCGCGCGTTCCATGCCGATGTCGACATCGTCGTTACCGTAGCCACCGCCCCTGCTGTCGTCGTCATCATCATCGTCGCCAGCGGCCACTGCCGCTGCCGCTTCCGCCTTTGCTTCTGCCTCCTCTTCCGCCGCTTCCTCGTAAGCCGCCTGCTGCTCGACCGCCTCCTTCAACGCCGCGGCCAACTCGGGCGCGATCTCCCTCGACGGAGAGAAGAACTGTCCCGGTGCCAGCGCCACCGGCGATGTGGAACGTCTCCCCCCCGAGCTGGGCGACCTTCCATTTGTTACCGCCACTACACTAGCCGTCGCCATGCCCGAAGCCGCCGCCGCTTCCACGTCCGCGACGGCATCATCGCCGGCGCCGCTGGTCTGCCGCTGCCGGGGCCTTCCCCTTGTCGAGCCTCGCGAAGGGGCGGTGTTAACTCGCTCCCACCGCTGCGGAAGGCAAAGCGCCACGGCAAGCATCTCCACCTGAACCGGAATCGTTCCCGTAACACCGGGGACAGCGGACGTCGGACAGGGGACAGCGGACAATAGAACGGGGATACGGCGGGCAGCGGACAGCGGACCGGGTACATCGGACAAGAGACAGAGCGGGTAGCGAACCGGGAGACAGCGGGAAGCGGACAACGGGTAGCGAACATCGTGCGGGCGAGCGAGCGGTGAATGCGGTTGTGCATGTATCACGGGGGAACGCGCGGTGATACTAAGAGTCAGTCCCGTTCTTCAACTGCAAATATATTAGGCTCCATACCATGACACCGGTAGCAGAATAGTCCTGCTCCGGCATTCCCAACAAACACGGCATAAGTTAGCCATTTAGTTCTGATACATTCATAACATACCACCCCACATCACATCACACATCATACATCACACATCACGCATCACCAATCACACATCACGCATGTCGCGGAACTGAGCTCAGCTGAACACGAAGGGCAAAAGGTTCCAAAAATAAGGAACAGGAGGCTCACGTCTAAGTTACCCCAAGCCCACCCTCACCTTGAGCTTCACCATCTCGGGTGACGCGAGTCCAACAGCTGTCACCGACGGCTCCCAGTAGGTACGCGAAGTGTTCAGGTCGTCCTCGTCAAACCCAGGCGCGGAAGCAGACCCAGGTCTGCGCTTCCACGGAACACGGGGGTCGCACGGCGGGGGGCAATGAGGGGGCGGGGGGGGGGGGGGGGGCCGCG
>JAYJMJ010000354.1:5836049-5846478 GCA_036873875.1 Laminaria ephemera
TCGCCGACCTATATCCTTCATGAGGACATACACAACCCGTAACACGCGCGGTCGGAGTATCACACACAGCTTGCAAAGACGAGTTTCGACGAAATCCTAGATCTCACAGCTGTTGGGTTTTTTTTTTTTTTTAAATAAAAATATTAAATATTGAATATCACACGTAGAAATGCGTTGCGATACTACTTTGTCCAGAGGCGCAGATTCCTTACTTCCTACCTGGTACATACGATACACAGGTGTACTGCCTTGTAGTGAATGAAGTGGGCGAGTGTAAAAATCGCTCATCATGTAGAGCAGATGCAGTGACCCAGCAAATGATTAAAAAAAACTGTTCATGTGCGTGTGGTATAGTACCCCCGGGGAGATATATATCACACATAGAAATGGTTTACTCTGTAAGAGGAGTAAATTCCTTACCTGGTACTTCGTACACAAGTCTTGTGAATGAATTAGGCGAGTGAGTGTAAACATCGCTTGTGTACGTAGAGGTGTAGTGAATCAGCGAGTAAACACCTGCTCATGTGTGTGTGTGGTACGGTACCCACGGGGACACATAAACACACATAGAAATGCCTCCCTACACAGGCGTAAATTCCTTACTTCGAACGCAGGTGTTGTAGTGAATGAAGTAGCCGAGTGTAGAAATCTGGTACAAATTGATCATGTACAGCAAGCACGTGTAGTATACCTGGTATAGTGATTCAGGAAGTGGTGGGTGTAAACTTTGCATATTATATCTCGGCAGGTGTAACGAATCAAGTATATGAGTACAACAGCAGGTATAGTGAATCGAGGACCAACGCCCGAATGGGTAGGGTGGACCGTAACTGGATCGAATCCGGCGGGAGGCTGTTTTCTCATGGCCGGGGGTTTTGTTAGTGGGTGAGCTTACGCAAGTCCCACACTACCCGGACGGATGACTGTCCGGGTGGCTATCTCCACCGCACCTGATCCCCAGGGATCAAGTCGGGTCGACATACTCACGTTTCCGTATACCACGGCAGCTTGCGCTGCAGTAGTAATAACGGTGACCGTCGGTAGGGACAGCTCGCGCTGCCGTTGCCACGGGAACTGAAGGATACGCCAACTAACACTGGATTGTGAATGCATTTGAGTTAAATCGACACACGACACGTATGAAAATGCGTGGAAGTGTGGTGAGCTTAAGCTTTATTTTCCCCCATCCGCCGGAGGATTAAGAAAAAAAAAACATCATCAACAACAACAACAACAACAACAACAACAACAACGACAACGACATGGCTTGCCGCCTTGCCACGGTGGTTGCAGCGTGCAAACGTGACACACATAACGCCAACGCCTTTCCTCACCTCTAAAACTCCTGGCCCGTCCGACGACACCACAGCGTAGCCGTCCATGATTGACGCCGGAAAAGGCGGCAAAGGCTCGGGGGCGACCACATCGACGCCTAAGACGCTCCCTAGTGGGGAGTGAAACAGCAACAAAAACAGGCAGAAGATACTACTACTGTTCGTTATATTTGTCGTTTCTAGTCCGTAAACTGTCTCATCGAACAGAAGCAGCAACGGACTACCGCAAACACATCTACTTTTTAGACGTACGCTAGTGGAAACACTATCTTAGCGGAAACAATATCTTACAAAAAAAAAAAAAATGTCGAAGATGCCCGCCCTAATATTTCTATATAATACCGCTCGCCATGCACACGGATCTTTATGTTTTTCTTTCCAGATTGTCTACTTTTGCCGAAAACTGCTTTCCTGGCGGGATCTTCGGCCAACATTCCGCTGACAAAAACTCAGTGAAATGTTCAATTCGGAGCGGCGAGATTCCGCGTGCTAGACACACTTCGTTCGACGAACTCAACGAATGTGTCACGAAATCTGAGCGTGGCGAGCTCGTTAGGGGCTCCGACTCACCCTACGCTCACAGTTGTCAAAAACCACACATTATATGATGTGTGGCGGGCGCCGCCCAGAGGACTGCTAAAAAACTGTTTGGCGGCTGGTGCGTAAAAAACAGAAGACAAAAAAACTCGATCGCTCTCCAACAGCAAAAAATAGACGGTTGAGTAAGTTTGAGAGAAGAGAGAGTGACAACGCGGGCAACCTCTCGCTCCCTATCATTGAGCATGGATCGACATCAACTCTTCGAGGCCGTCATCTCCATTCACTGGCCTTTTCCGGCACGAAGCGGGTTGGTCGTGGCTTGATTACATATCGATATGGACGGTCAATCGTGATTGTTGATCAGCGTCGACCGAAGTGCGTTGATGATTGATGCATAATATATATGAAACAAGTTTCGCCGCCTGGAAAGAAAAACATAGTAATTAAAAAAAAAAAATGTTTTTTCCCACCTCTTCAGGAGTACCTGGTATGTTTCAATACTCGTACTTAATAGAGAAAGACTAAAGTCGGTTGGTTCGCTTACTTCGCCACCCAACTATTAATAATAAACTACCAGGTACCTACCTGGTAGCTGTCAAGTCCAGTTAACTCAAAGCCCTAGTCATGACGCTATGGGCTACCTCGTATGACTGTAACGTCGTAGCCGGTGTAGTGTATCGCCTGTAATGCTGATAGTACGATTATACGAGTAAGTGAAAAAAAACATTAAAAATACACTTATAAAAACAATACATGTCTACTACTGGTACCAGGTACCAGGTAAATCGTACCGGCAGTGTTGTCAGTAGTTGTGAGATCCAGAACACCGGTGGGAGTCATGGGTGGTCATTAGCTGCTAATAGTGGTCATTCGCTTGCTGCTCGCCGAGGCGTCGACAAAGAAGATGACGTTGAGGATTCGGTTCCGTGCGAGACCACCGCGACCTTTGCGACCAGGTACCTGGTACCAGGTATGATCCCATTGGCAGTAATACGCCACAAGATATAGCTCTGAACTCTGTTGCACTGGCTATGTGCTACCTTGCTACTGCTGCCTCTGTGCCTGAAGTAGTGTAGCGTGTTACCTGTGCACCTGTGCACCTGTTAGCTACGCATGCTATATAGCATTTGTACACCTGCGCGACGGTTCGCGGGCTCTCAATTCATACCAGGTAGCTCACACCTCACCCCCTGGCACCTAAAAAAATCCCACATCCTTATATCCCCATACTTCGTACAAACAAGTAAACACGATAGATACAGCAGCGTTGTTAGCGTTGGATATCGAACGATAATCGATGTGATACCGATAAACAAAAAAGTCAATACGATCGATACGATTTCGGTATTCGATGCCAGTGCTTTTAGTCCTTCTTTTTCGTTTTGTTTCTCCCCTGCAAGTTGTCTGGTGTGCTGGCTTGTGTATGTTCCGCTTTCGTATTGAGTACGTTTGGCATTGCACGGCCAAATCCCCTATTACGGGGGAACATACAGTAGTAATCAGGACCAAATATGGTTAGAAAAAACAGCGTAATATACAGGTTTTTGTGTATATCGTAGGTCCTGATTACCATGGTCCTCCATAATAACTGTATTTGCGATGTACATCTCTGCTTCGTAGTTTGTGACCACATAATTTGTCTCTCTGTGTGTGTTACTTCATATTAAAACTGATATTTTCACCCATCTACATCCAGCACAACCAGTGTCCGTGCCGATGCCTCCTAGAGAGACGAGCTCTGTGGTCACAAACTACAAGACGGAAATAAATATACATCGCAAATACAGCAAGGTGATTTGGCCATGCAATGCCAACCGCAATGAATACGAGGGCGGAACATATGCACGCCAGCACACCAGAATATATTTGCAAGGAAGAAATAAAAGAACAATAAGACAGAAGAAAAAAACAGAAAGGAAAAAACAAAAATGAAAAGAAAGGGAAAAAATAACGCAGGGAGGAGGGAAGAGGTACCCAGGAAGAGCAAAAAATGAGTGAAACAAGACGACACGACAAAAATGAAAACAAAGCAAAAACAGACACCCAGCAGCTAGCAACAAAGCAGATGACACCACCCAATCAACATCGGGGGCAGCAACCATACTTGGTTCCGAATGCACCTACTCTAGGAGCAGGAGCATTGCCGCATGGTCTATCATCTGCTCACTGTTTCTGACGACAATGAGTGGTGCCCATACCGCCATCATCGCCCCCGTATCCAATATGTGTGTTCTTCACATTAAACCTGATATTTCCACCAGTCCAATACAAAACAAAACACGAATAAAAAAAAATAAAGCAAGCAAAAACACAGCAACAAAGCAAATAACACCACCCAGCAGGCGTCAGGGCAGCACCCAAACTGGGTTCCGAATGCAACTACTATAGGGTTTGGAGCATTGCTGCCTGGTCTGTCCTCTACTTCCGGTGTCTACGACGGCGGTGTCCATACCGACATCTCCATAACCCTCAAGGGTACCCAAAAATGAAACAGAAAGGGCAAAGCAGAAGGAAAAACAAAAAGGACGAAGAAAGGGACAAAAGGGATGAAAGGGAAAACCGGTTCAGCAAGAGTCAGCATGCCGCCGGTGGTAGTACCGCAGTATCGGTCGGCACTGCCCCCCCGAGGGGGTTGGAGCAGGCAATCCAAAAAAAAAAAAACAAGAGTAGTCGCCGTAGTTTGAAGGTACGTAGACAGGTTCTACCTGCTGGTCGGCCTGGTGCCTTGCTACCCTGTCTGCCGTCTCCTTCTTGCTTTCTTCAACCGCGGTTTCCCTACTTCCCCCCCCGAGGCCCCCCGTCGGATTTGGGCGCCACGCGTTCGGGCTGCGCGACGCTCCGAGCTCTTTCTCGCCTCCTCTACGTGCCACCTGTCCATAAACCGTTCGGCTGCTTCGAGGACCCGACCCCCCGGTACCACTTGCCTGCCTTCTTTGCTGCATGGACTCACAGTACGGTTTCAACTCCAAATTGCCGTGGGGAGTCCTCCGTGGAGCCTTCGGTGGATCGAAAAACGGCGAGGTAGTCTCTCAGGGTTTTGAGCCAGTTGTTCGGTTAGGATTAGGTACATGGTATCATGCATGTGGTTCATATACAACTGTGTACCTCGATCGCCTTTTTAGGGTCACTTTAGGCCGACGTTTGGTTCAGATTCGGCCTTTTTCTTACAAGAGTTGCTCATTTTCCTACCGCAGTAGACGTCGCAGGGGAATTTTGAATGTTTGGGTGTTCAAAACCTACATAAAACCTCATTTCTGCGCATAAATATATATCACGAGTTTTTTCCTACCCGGGGGATACAGGACAACCTGTACCGTATATTATGGCGGCGTATACCACACCCTGGGTGACAACATTTGGGGGTCCACAAAACTTATCACCTGATGCGAGGGCGCCCGCAAAATAGTTTTTCGACACCTCACGTCGAATTATTCAACTTTGGCCCTCCCGACAGGGGGGGGGGTACCTGCCACTGTCCCCTCCCTCTACGTCTGAACAATAACTATATAAAACTGAAACCAGGGGACGATAGAGAGTCGCCCCCCCCTGCTTGATACAAGGCCTTCCATCACACTATAATACTACTGTGAGGCGGCGACCTCCAGGCTCTAGGCCACAGCTGCGTCTGGCTGCGTAGTTGCGGCGTAGTTGCGGCGACAGTAGCAGCAGTGTCTGGTACAAACGAGCTATGAGCTCGCTCGAAGGTGGACCAGACGGCCCTGAAGACCCGTGGGATCGGCAGGCTTGGCTGGGTGAGCACTGCTTGAAGAAGGTCGAGGGGGAGGGAGAAAGCTTTTGGGTTTGTCGCTGTGGAATGACTTTGGCGACGGCTCGGCTCTCGACGCTGGACTTGCCAGACAGCATGAATTTGTCCTGTACGCCACTGTCGGAAAAACCGCGAAACCATCTCCTGGATGCTCAAATAATACATGACGGCACGTCTAGCTTGGCCGTAGAACGGAAAGACTACGCTGAATTAGAAGCCCATGTCAGTTACGTATGCCCGTTTAACCACACGACGACGCAGTGGACAATCAAGCAGCAAAGCAGAATACCATGGAAATATAATATCTGGTATATCGTATCATATACCAGGTATACGATTAAAATATAATATCTCGTACGAGTACGTACGCCTCTTCAGTACCCTCAGTACTGCCACACAACTCAAACAACAAAGAAAAAAAAGAAATGCCATTTTTGTTTTTCGGCCCTTCGGGGGTGGGGGGTTAGGTGTATGATATCCCAGTCCGCGGACGCCCCTGCCTGATGTGGTATACTCCAGGGGTGTGATATACAACGTACCTCGGTGATAAATTGGATGGTCGTTTTGAATTTGATAAAGCCCTACCTGTGAAAATTCGGATTATTTATTTACAGAATTCGAATTAAGAATCGAAGAATCAAGGACCTACATATGAGGTGTCGAGGGTCCGCGGAAAAAAGAAAAAATCCAATTTAATGTGAAGACAACACACACACTATGTACCTTGCTATGTACAACAACAACCGGGCTAGACAGCAGGACAGAAGCTGTACGTTCATAAGCCCTGGGAAAGAGGTCCATTTATAGCCGGTACCAGCAACCTGGGTGTCCCCTGGTCGGTATGCGCAGAAATGAGTTTATTTTTTCCAACCAACCACAATCAAGCGATTTGACAGCAGCCGTCATCAATTTTACTAATTTAAGAGGCTTAAAACCAACAACCCGCATAATTTCAGCACACCAATACGTAGTGGCAAACATTGGGAAATATTGGAGAGAAAAAAAAATGGACACCAGCTACCAGCAACTGCAGGCGCAGCGGCAGCAGCAGCGGTAGGGGTAGCAGCAGCAAAAGCAGCAGCAGCAGCAGCAGCAGCAGCAGCAGATGGAAACTGGCGGCGCCGCCCGGGCTCTCGCCGTTGTTGCGGATGATGTCTAGACGCGCCGCCGTCATCCCATGCGCGCGCCTCCTGCCATGTGTGCTGCTCAGGCGCTCTTGGTTCTCCGTTGATAGCTTGTGCTACTGAGCCTGTCTCTCGGCAGCTTGGCGAGCTTCGGCCTCATCAGCGCATTGAGCAACGGCCACGTCGCGTGCGCGAGCAGCGCCTTCTTGGCGCCGCTCCAGCGCATGGTAGCCACGGCGCCCCGAAGCGTCGGCGCGCCTCTCCCTCACACCAATCGTCCTGCCCGTTCGAGCCAAGTACGCATCGTTTGCGTTTTTTATATATTGTCCAGTAGCTTCTTGTCTTTGTGTTTTAGTGATTAGTCTTGGATTTAATACGCCCGGATCCCATACTTGCCAAGTATGTACTGATTTTTGGGTAAGCTTTTCTCTTTACAGAAGAGGACTATTGATACGCGGATTTTTACGATGCGTGCGGACAATCCGGAGGAGGATTTCTGACGCGTATTATTATCGAGGTGCGAGAAATTAAGGGGTTTTACATGTACGGAAGAAGTTTAAGACTGTAGCCCGTTGACCAATAAGATCAATGCAGGTCATTACCTGTACTCGTACCAGTATTATAGCTAAAAGGGCACCTTGAACCAGTCTACACGGTCGCTGACATGCAAGCGAAGCACGCAGTGAGGCAGTGTTAGCGAGACAGGTCGAAGTGCGATAAATATTGGTTGATTTGACTGGCGGACTTCCTTCGGTGTGGTCTCGGGGGGCTTCGTTCTGTCTTCGTTCGGTGCTGCTGCGGTTCGCTGTGTCTGCTGCTGTGAGCTGCTGCTGTGAGTAGCTGAGGGTTTGGGGTGCTGCAAAATTGCCGATGGATAACTCGACGGAGGCTGCGTCTCGCGCCGCCGCGAGCGCTGAGGACCAAGCGGAGGCTGCTCTGCGTGCGCGGGCCGACGCAGCGCTCGCGGGCTCTGGGTCCTCTTCCGTGGAGCCTGCGGCGGATACGGCGGTTACTTACGCTGCCTTTACCAAGTGGGCTGGGCAGGTTGAAGCGGAGTTCGCGCGGGTCAATGCGAACGTCGATTCGAGGCTGGCCGTTGTGTCGAAACCCGTCACCGCTACGCGAGCGGTGGCGACAGCCTGCGCTGACCAGGTCGCTCAGTTCGAGGTCGTCTTCAACCAGTTCGTCGAGAACCACTCCGGTCGGATGGCTGTATCGCGAGACGACGGTGACGCACAGGACCGGCAGCGGAAAAAGTCCCAGCTCAGCGACGAAACGGCCACCTGGAAAAAAGTTTCCACATGGCGGAAGCTTTGGATTATTCGGGGTCGTATTCCCCTGAACCTCGGCGACTCTCCTGCAGACCTGCAGTCTTTTGTGGGGGAATCCATCCACGTAACGGAGGCCGTGGCCTCACAGCTATGATCCATTGGCGATTTTGACGTGGCCCTGTTTGGGCCTCGCGTGGAGGGGGTGGCCAGGCATCAGCTTATGTGCGCCGATCGCCTTGAACTTCTGCGAGGAGTTGTTGTTGCTGTTCTGTCCGTTGGGCTGTTGCCCGGGGCCGACAACGATCTCTCGTGTCTGGCCCGGGTAACCGCCCTCAGCAACGTCTTCGGGAGGGCTATCTCGAGCCTGCGCACACACACCTTCCAACACTACGGCTTGATGTCGGACGAGCGAGCGCAGGACGTGATGTGCGGCATGGTGAACGGTGACCTTCGCACGTGGGTCGGCGCGCTCATGCGCGCCTCGCTGAACACTATTCCTGATGTAACCCCCCCCCCTGCCGGTACGGTGTTCGGCATGCCCCCCCAGCCCAAATTCGAGCGCACTATCGAGCTCTGCAAGGGCGGGGGGGAGGTGCTCAAGCTGGTTCTTACCCACGCGCACGGCAGCGGGGGCGGCGGCGACGGGTCATCCAAGCCTAAGGCCGCATCCTCCGCGACCGGGCCACCAGGAGCCAACGGAAAAGCCAAGGCGACTGTTCCCCAGGTCTGCCGGATTTTCGCTAGCACTGGTAAATGCAATTGGGTGCCATGCAAATTCTTGCACGCCTCTACCCCGTCGGACGCGACATCGTTAACCGCCGTCCGTGACGGTGGCGGCGGCAGCTCGGCGGCGCCGGGCGGTGGGTCGCGGGCTCTGGCTCTTCGCACGGGCGGCGCGGCTCGCGCGGAGAGCCGCGGAGGGGGTGATGGGGGCCGCGGGGTCGGTTCCGGATGAAGACACGGGCCGTCCCTCTCGGGGGGTCCTAAACGTGGGGTATCGGCCCCGGTGCCGGCCGTCGGTGGGGCGGCCGTGACGCCTCCCCAGGGGGGAGGAGCGCGGGGAGCACCGGTGGCGTGCCGAGTCGCGGGGGACGTGCGGGGGCGCGCGCTGGCGGCATTAGCTGGCGACGGCGGCGTTGGGCGCGAGCGCGTGACTATTTCTCCGGGATCCGTCGCCTTCGGGGATAAAGGTAATAATGGGGAGCGCGCGCGGGATGGTCCGGTAGACTCAGCACGCGTACTCGACGCGGACGTATCGGTTGCCTGCGGGGATAGAGGTAGTCCTGGTGGGTGTGCGCGGCAGTTGCGTGTAGACTCGGTGCGCGAATTCGGTGCGGCCGACGGCGCGCGTGAGCGGGCGCTTCGCGGTGCGGCCGTCGAGGCGTGGTGTTCCGCGCGGGATGGTGTTGCGCGTTCGGTGTCGTCGATAGGTTCCGCTAACCTCGATCAGGTAGCCAGCGCTGGGCCCTCTCTTTTGCGCTACTGCCACGGCAGCGTTGACTTGTTTACGTCTGCTGTCGGCCAAGCTCGCCGTGCCTCTCATGTCCATCGTGTTGTTGTTCGTCATTGGTTTCGTGACATCAAGAAATTTCCTGGTGTGGCACAGTTGCTTCGCGTTTTGGCGCCGGGTTCTCCGGTGTGTGTTGCGCGTGGGGGGGATCTGACTGCAGAGCTTGCGTACGGCAATGACTGCAGAGCTTGCGTAGGGTAATCACCCTAGCGTTGTCCCGCATGCCGTTGCTGTCCACAAAAATATTCGCGCTGATGTTGTTAACGGGCGGGTCTTGATGTTTGACGTGCGAATCGCAGACGAAATCCTGGGGCTACGTGTGTCGCCTCTGGCAGTCGTTCTCAAACCCAAGTTTCATATCATTCACGGATCTCACGTTTGCGCGCGCGGGCGGCCGGTCTAGAGTTAACAACGATACCGATTTTTCTTCCAACCCATCCTGCGAGCTCGGTCGTGTTCTTAGTGATGTGTTGTTACGGGTGCTGTTTTTGCGGCAGAAGCACGGTCCGCGCGCTAGAATCGTCCTTTGCCGCGTCGACGTGAAATAAGCTTTTCGCCAAGTTTTTTTTACCCAGCTGGCGCCGGTGTTTGGGTACGCAATAGGCGGGCACGTGGTTGTGGATTTGTGCCTTGCAATTCGGTTGGCGTAATAGTCCCGGGTTTTGAGGGTTGATGGCATCTGCGCTCGAACATGCTCACACCCACTCTACGTTCCAAGACGCGGTCGTGTCCCCGCAAGGGGCGGCCGCCGTCGAGCATGTGGAACTCGCCCCGTCGCGGGGAGTTCCGATTAAGTCTCTTCCGAGGGATTGTCGACCCGTCCCCGGTCGTGGCGGCAGTACCGGGAGTTAATTTTTCGTGAGATACTATGTTGACGACGGTAT
>JAYJMJ010000354.1:5898674-5912226 GCA_036873875.1 Laminaria ephemera
GATATCATCCCCCTTGCGCGGAGTTAAGGTTCTCCACTCCGCACAATATGATCTAACTCGACCACCATCTCGGTCACCGCCAAAACATAAAAACGAGAAAAAAAAAGACGGTGCCCTGGTGGTCTAGCTCACGTAGTGAGAGGCGTGTTTTACAGCGACGTTGCCAACCGACGCCAAGCCCAGCAGGTGGGGGGAGGCACGTTGGGCAAGAGAGCAAATAAGTTTAGTGAGGTGGGCGGGCGCCTTCTTGCGCTTCTACGAAGGGAGTGCAAGCTGAATGAGACGTTAGGAGTGAGCAGGCGGGCGCGTGCAGGAGAGATTATGTCTTGCTTCCAAATTATTTTTCAGTGTTTTTAGGAAGACCTCACTGTCTTCGGCGCCCCCCTACGCATTACGGTGACGGTAGTGCCTCGTAGTGATTTGCGGTGCTCTGCAGCAACTTTAGTGCGGGCGGGGAAGGGGGCGGGGAAGGAGTCGAAAAGTTGCAATTAGCAAAAAAGGCTAGCAATTGCACTTGGAGTTAGAATGACAGCTAAGTACCGATCGTTACATAGCCGCCTTGCGCTGGCAGCACATTCTCAGGAGGGAAGACACTCCTTGCGAGTGACGTTTTATTTCAACGGTGACGGGGGAGGGTGGGGTAGGACGGAATGGTGTGGGGTAGAGCGGAGGGGGGTTGGGTGGGGCGGAGAGGAGCTAGGCAGGGCGATTGGGCATGAGATGACCACGCCTGGACCGAGTGATCGTTCCCCGAACCGCGGGCGGGGGTGCGGGGACCGCGGGCGGGGGTGCGGGGAGGGGGGGGAAGGGGAGGACGGCCGCCCTTCTCTGAAAGCTTCTCGGATATTTCCACCGGCGGTCTGAAAACGTTGTCAGAAATTTCCGCCGGAGGGCTGCGGTTGCTGTTGCTTTCGATGTTACTGACTGTTTGTCGACGCCTCCCGCGTCGATCGTTTTTTTTTGTTGTCATTTTTTACAAGGCTGCCTGGTACCTGGTATGATACAAGCTTTTGTGCCATACGTACTCGTGCATACTACCTGTAGACACAGACGTACTCGTAGACGTGCTCGTAAGCGAGGCGATTTTTTTTTTTTCGTTGTCGTCTTGCTACATGCCAGTACAGCAGTTCCCCGAAGCAAGTTAAAACAGTTGAGAAAGATAGCTGCCCCCGCTGGTTGGGCCGGGTCCATCGAACCCTAGTGGTTGCCTTGCCGGTGGGCTAGACAGCGAGGCCGAGAGAGAGAGAGAGAGAGAGTTGTTCGCTTTTCTTTTTTGTGCTGTTGTGTCGCGCGATCTCATCCGCCAATGACATTTTCGGTATGTTTTCGTCCGTACCCCTTCACGCGCGGTCGATCGAAAATCACATACACACGTGGCGGCATTCTCGAATCCACCACGATACAATCTATCAACCATTACGCGCGTTGTGCTACATGACCCTCGCTCACCGTGCCACTGCCCACATCGCAAGATGAGGCATGTCTGTGTCACGGGGTAGGGAGGGGTACTTCTCGGCCCAAACTGCCCTGACTAGCAGAGGTACTTCTCGGCCCAAACTGCCCTGACTAGCAGGACTTCTCAACCGAGGATTTACTCTGCATCGTCTCAATCCCACGTACTTGTGTTTTTACATTTTTTTTCGTTACATTGTATGCCTAGCCCATGGTATTTTCCACATAATATTTTCTCGTCGGGCTGTTCACACAATATTTCTCAATCTCGGTTTCAGAGTGAGGTATGGGGCTCCTCATGTTAAGAGCCAGATAAAAGTTAGGCACCTCCTCTGCCGCTATATTCAGTACCAGCGGTGTGATGGGACAGAAATGTTGGAGACTATGATGTCTCTGTTCCAACAAAAAAGTTATTCCCTAGGGTTTACTCCAGGGTCTGCGGCCAGAACCAAAAAGGCGTTCTCGTTACCGTACTCTAGTGAATAAGCGTTCTCGATACTCTTCAAGTGAATACTCGTAGTAAACGTTCTCGTCAAGTTAGTAAATGTTTTCGGTGTTCACATAAGTTATCGATGTTACTTGCTTTAGTATTTGAAAACGTCGCGATTAGAGTCGCCCCGGTGGTGTAGTGGTTAACCTCGAATACTACTAAGGTTGGTGTCAGAGGTTCAACTCTCGGTATGGAGATTATTATTTCTAGAGACACCAGCTGCCGAGAGCGTTTTATAGCGTGGGTAAGCACCATTCGACGCGAGTCGACGAGGGAGGAAAGTGCTGAATTCTTCTCGCGATAAAAATTGAGGCGCGTACCGTAGTGGGGAGGGCGGAGAAGAGCCTGCTTAGTGGCCCCGGATCTGAGTTACGACTAGGGAGGGAGAAAGAGAAATAATAAAGTGCGAAGACAGTACCAGGTACCTGGTATGTAATACATGGGATGAGAAAAAAAAAAAGAGTATTCGGTGCTTAGACACCTGCCGTCGACGCCACTGTGAAAGTATAGGGCATTAAGATCCTAGGAACCGACTCTGGCTCTGCACTGGTCACACACCAGGGTTGCTTTGGATGCCATATTTCTTGTATTATAATAGTTTCTTGCTGTCCGCCTTTATAATAGTTTCTTGCTGTCCGCCTGATTCCTTCTGAGAAAAGGGGCGAGTGCATCCTCATTCAGGCAGGCGATAACGCCTGCCGGGTGATGAGGGGACACTTGCTACATATCATAACGCCGCAACGGGGGAGAGGGGATACCATAACAACATATGTCCGGCCAGAAATAATTATGGCGTGCTGAATCGCCTGGCGTGCTCAACAAAACGCCAAAAACGCGGTTCGTAATGGTCAGTGTTCAGGCAGGAGTCGGACAGGTATGTAGTATGTATTCATTCCTACCGGATACCACGTACACATATTCAAACACCGTCAGATTTTGTAGACCACCAAACACTAAAAAATGAGTAAGAGTTCGACAGCTGTCAGATTTTGTTGTTCAAAAATAAATGCTTCGAAGGGGGATGTTCAATCAAATCGAGAGGCTCACCACTCTAGACCCCCCAGGACGTGGGATTTGGCCCAGGCCGAGCGTCTGGCGTGCTGGCTAGGCCGAGCGTCTGCGTGCTGGCTAGGCCGAGCGTCTGCGTGCTGGCTATATCGGTACTCGCGGTTGTACGGAGGCTATTCGTCCGGGTTCGCAAGGCGCATCAAAATTGAAATTTTGAGCATGGTCACGCTTGGTAGCTTAACGTGACTGTGTTTCGGACAGACGGACATGGAATCGTTTTGCTTCTAGAGACCCCAGTGTACCACTGGGGAATAATGAAAGACTCGATTAAGTTCCAAGTGTTATCATGCTGCGCGCGTGTCGTACATCCCTTTTCTGCGTAATAATATACATTATTACCTATCTATCTATTATACGTTGCAAGTCGGACACATCCATCATCCATCATCCATCCCCTAATACCCCAGCACCCAGCAGTCCCGGTTGCTTCGCATGGCCGATGCTATAGTCATCAATAATCTATGTTCGACACGTACGTACGTCTTACTAGTCCACTTGTTCCCTTAAGTCCCTCCCGAAAGGGCTAATTTATACCCTGGTATAATTCCCTCGTGCTTGCACAGAGTGGTACGTACCTGGCATAATAATACCATTCAACCTGTTTTCCCTCTGGTGAAAGTCCCTCAGAAAAGGTGTTCCCGCGTGAATGCACAGGATGGTATGATATGTACCACCCGATCGACTCCTTTTCCCTTCGTCGGATGGAAGTCCCGACAGTAGGGTTAAAAATTACCCTTTGACCACTACTGCAAGATGTTCCCTACGAGTCTAATTCCAAAGCAGGGTGTCCCATAAAAAAAGGGGTCGCAGTTTGACCACTGCAATATATTCCGCAGTCAACTTCCTCCAAGTAGGGTGTCCCTTAATAGGGGTCGCAGTCCGCAGGTTAACCCTAGAGCCGCACGCACCCACGCGCCGCCCGCATTTTTTAGGACACCCTACTCGGGATCAGTGTCGGACAACTTTTTTTGTAGTTCTTAAAGGGCTAATGAAGTAAGTGATTCCTCTTTTTCCCTGTCTGGTGGAAGTCTTGACCACCCTAGAACTGCATCCACCCCACCCCACCCACGGTTTTTGGGGACAAAATACTTGGAATTAGTATGGAATAACTTTTGAAGTTCTAAAAAGAGCTAAATGAAATGATTCCTCCGTGCGTCCACAGGGTGCCGGAGGAGAAGAAGCAGACGCTTGAAGTCGGCCAATCAATGCTGCGCAAGTAAACGATTGTATGCGCATGCGTCATCATGCATATGCGATCATCCCCGTTCGAAACTTGAAGAAAAAATATTTTGCTTGAATCGAGACATTGATTGAACTGTTGTTGGGAATTTTCAAGTCACACGGCAATCACCACACCACCACACCGCCGCCGTGCACCAAGATACCAGGTTTACACCATGCCATTGGTATGAAAACACACATACATATGGCACGAATTCCAACGTTCCGCACGCAATCATCACGGGGAAAGCAGCCCAGGCTATGGTAGGACTAGCTGACCCCGGGGCAAAAAAAATAACCAGCAGTTGTTCGTTGGTCAGCATCCGCTCTCCTTTCTTCGAATCCAGACATAAGACACCAAACACCAAACCATTAGAACTGTTTTTACGTATAATAGTACGAATATATACGGAGATACCGCCGGTATGTAGTATGTATACATGCGTGGGAGCGTTATCACACAGCTCCCACAATGCAAGGCAAACGCCCGCCGACCCCCCCACCTCGGCTTTTAGGGGCGAAACGCCTCCATTTTGGTACTCCCGCGCATATATTTTGTACTATGATACGTGCAGTCCGTTCCCTCAACTAGTACGTAGAAAAGGAGAGGGCGTAATATAATAAAGGACAAAAAAAATGAAAAAAAAAGCAATAAAAAAAAGGACAAAAACAATCATTCGTCGGCCTAAGACAGACAAACTATAGTGGTGGTAACGCCCCCTAAACGGAGACAAGACTTATAGTGGAGCCCCGGGGATTTTACACGTTTTCTTGGTTGTCGACTTATACCCACTCGTACTACCCGTATACCGTACTGGGAGTTACTTCTTAGTTTGTCTCAGGGCAATCTAGTATCATATCACTTACTATCAGCCATACCTATACCGAACTTTTCTTTCGTCAATACCCTCACTCTCACTTTCTTATAGGCGAAGCGCCCCTGTACTACTGTACTTCCGCGCGGTTGTAAGCGGTGGTGCTATCGCCTCTCCCCTGTACTCGAACACGGCATCCACCAGACATATAACTCCGCCCCGTCCGCTGCGACACGTCAAAGTGATCCACAGCAACTCCTTCCGGTCTCCGGCCTCGGGTCCGGGACATCCATCCACCCACCCATCCATCCATCCATCCCCTCCTTCCTTTACTACCTACCCGGTACTTGGTAGACCCGACAGCTGACAACGTTCCTCTGGGCGGAGAACAGCGCTAACGAAGTCCCCTCTCTTCTCTCATTCTTTCCCTCTTCTCTCTCCCCCTCTCACTCCCTCATACTACAGTAATTATATTCCGCGAAGCGGTCGATAAGGCACTACAGCCGTCGACTTTTTCCGCTGGGCCGGCTAAAAATGCCCCATGCGCGCACAAACTCTTGACGCTGATAGGCGTCTGTGGCCTCATCCCTTCAATCGGTACTACGCGAGAGTACGTCACACAAAAAACGCAGGGGTGTTGAAATAAAGTTGCCGCAAGTAACCGCTGTGTTGAAAACAAAATGGGTGTTGATTGGGGGGGGGGAGGGGGGGGGCACCGGCTACCTTCTTTAGGCTTTTACGACGGAAGCTCCCCCCCTTTCCCCGCCCCTCCCCCGCCCTTCGACAAGAAATGTAAATCAATAATCAGACAGCAGAAAGAGAACAACCGCACGTAATTAAACGACGATCACGCAAACAAATATCAACACACATTCAGGACTACTGTACACCTCACCTAAACCATATAGAAGCTAGAGCTGTATATATTTATGTAACTGACAATGGGACGAAAAGAGGGGGCCTTTAACTTTGTGGGATGTTCTACGGAGATTACGCGTGCAGCAAACCCCCTCCCCGAGAGAGGACAGCAATGTCGGAATCCCAACGTAAGGTCTTCAAGGCCGGGCGCACTCTAGATAAAAATGCAAGACATGGCATGTAAATCTTACTTACCGCAACGGCCAAACATTTAACATGTTTCCAACTTTCGGTATTGCACTACCGAGTGATTTATCTTTTACGGTCATCGCGCTAATGCGGGAAGGGTGACCGTCCATATACCTCACCAAGCTACAAGCCGTACGTACGTCCATATACCTCACCAAGCTACAAGCGGTACGTACACGCACACACAAGCGTGCTACGAGCTGCTTTCCTTTCCCTGTTGTCGTCTACACTTGACAAAGCCCATCGATCTTCCAAAATCTCGGCTAAACCACAAACCATCCATGTTATACATCGGTTGGTTAACCACACTTAAAACATGTCCCCATTCTGCGCCAAAAACACAGATCGCTCAAAGAAAATGCGCGCAACCGCCATTCTGGCTGGATGCGTGGACAATCATGGCCAACATCGAACACATGGCCCTTAAAACGAAAATCTAGAGGAAAGTGTCCTGTGTGTCTCACCATGCCGTTTCTCTCAGCCAAAGCAGAAGCCTCTAAATAAAACTATTTCACGAGCACGCTAACAGACGGGGCTCCTGCGGATTACATTCCACGCGAACCCTGCGGTCCCAGCGGCAACTCCTGTCCCAACCCGAGCCCCCCCCCGCCACCGCCTCCTCCTCCACCACCCCCGGCTTGCCCCTGTGCGAATCCTTGGCTCATACCTAGCCCGCCCATGCTGTTTGGTCGCAGGCCCGGAAGGGGAGGCATGACTCCGCCGCTAGTGAGCATGTCCGAGCCAGCCCCCGTCGAGATCAACCCTCCCCCACCGCTGCCCGCCGCCCCTCCCAAGCGCATACGGCCACCGGAGCCCGCGCCACCCCCCCCTCCACCGCTGCCACCCCAGCTGGCGTCCCCAAGCAAAGAGCCGTAGGGGTACGCCTGCTGGTGAAGCTGGTTAGGGTTCGTGAGATTGAAGGAGCCGCCACCGCCGCCGCCACCCCCACCACCGCCGCCACCGGCGGCGCTAGACGGGGGGCAGCCAAGGTCATTGCCCCCCATTCCATTGACAATGCCGCTCATGCGACCGCCGCTGCTGCCCAAATGGACGTTGCCGCCGCTGCTGCTGCTGCCACCACCACCACCACCACCGCCACCACCACCACTACCACCGCCACCACCACCACCACCACCACCACCGCCACTACCACCGCCACCCCCACCTTCCTCGTCTTCGCGGAAGCAGCCCTCCACGCGTCTAGCCGCCCTGAAGGGAGGGTCCCTGATCATGTCCTCGGTTAGAGGAACCTTTCCCCGGTATGTGGCCTTCGAACAAAAAAACAAGAGTCCCGCATTTCGGCGGTAAGGGGCAGCATCGGGGGGCGACAAGGGGCAAGGTGGGCAGGCAGGCAGACAAGAAAGACCGCTGGCGTTACGATCAAAAGAGGGTGGTCTTTAATCACGCCGCGTCTAGAGGGTGGTCGGTAATCACACCGCAACTCACAGCAGCCAGCGACAGCTACACACCAAGCACCAACTCCGCCCACTCGTTGAGATCGAACAACAAGTCGATCCATAAAGAGACCAAATTAAAAAATCCCTATTAATTTCGTTCCAAAATGCATCCGTTTCGTCTCAAAATGACGTAACTAATACAAGCACATTAAAGACCACCAGCCGATCGTTCCACGTGGCATCGGTCACATAATGGTTGATGTCATAGGATGTCCCCTGTCCCCTCCATCCGGTGACCTCTATAGCGCACGCGGGAAACCCTTCACGCTTATCATGCGCACGCACGCATTTGCTGTCGATCTATGTTGTGTACCATGTACCACACCACAGCGAAAACGAGTACCGTTTACGACCAAAGCTAGGCTGAGATTTACAGGCCAACAGAAAATTCGGGAGTTCATAATATGTGGGACGCACTCAAAATTCTTAAAGAACTCCAGCCCAAGAAAGGTTCCTGCTTCTTACCAAGATAAGAGTACTGTCCTGGAAAACACTAAACTTTGGGAGTTGTTATACTCAAGTTAGTGTAGGGTAATCCAGCCTGGGCCAGCTTTTCTGTTTCTTGTTATACCTGGTATACCCCTGGTACGTATTAGGTCTTAGCCCCTTTGGGCCTTGAGGGGGGGAAATGCCGGAAAGTCATGGCCACAGCACCGACCACACCAAACAGCCCGGGCTGCTGGAGACGGGGTTGCGTCTGAACTGAAAAAAGTGAGGACATACACGCCACGCGAGCAGAGCATACACGGAGATAGATATCTCTACTGCTGCACGCTCTTCCTAATACAGACGCTTGACAGTATCAATCACACCTAGTCGTTTTTTTTTTGGTCGTTACAAACGGGCCTCAACACTCAACAGAGTTCCGGCATTCAAAGCAACGTCCCCCGACCCAGCAGCCCCCTTTGCTTGGTGTGGATCATGCTGCAATTGGCATTTTTTCCCTCTGCTAACCCTCTTAAGAGCACCCGCTCGGAAACCGCAAAAAAATAATCAACTACGACCATGTCAAAACAACCCGGACTCTTTGGGCCCACCTCAGCAGACAGTACATCACTTTTCAAAGCTTCGGCGTAGTAAACGGGGCATTCAAAGTCCACTCAAAGAGCATGCCTCTAAAACCAAGTAATACCACATAAATTTCGGCCCATTTCATGGGCCCTATAGCGTTCTATTAATAGTGCTAAGAGGGTTAAGTGTCCTGAAAGGGCTAAACCTGGTAAATAACTATTAATAGGCGTCCTTGATGCTGTAATCGCCATTAATACTCGTCATGTTATCAAGGGCTTCGATAACAGGTGTCCTATACTCTGTTCTACTGGAGCAGCCCGCTTTGCTTCAAGTGGATGATGCTGGAGTAGTCTTTTATACCTGGTACTATTTAATTAGTCAGTTTTTCCTTAGCAAGCCCCAAAAAAGCAAATGGGTGTCCTTGATGCTGTAATCGCCATTAACCTTCGTCATGCTTTCCTTCCCAAGCCCCTCGAGGGTAGGTGTTCTGTACTGTTCTATGACAGCAGCCCGCTTCGCTCGGAGTGGATGATGCTGCAATTGTCTGTTTTACTCTTCACTTTTTCATTATGAAGTTCCTAAAGGGAAAATAGGTGTCCTTGGTGCTGTAATCGTCATTAACATTCGTCATGTTTTCCCTCCGCAGTCTCTCAAGGGCTACTAGGTGTTCTGTACTGTTCTATGATAGCAGCGCCGCCTTGCTTGGAGTGGATATTTGCTTTTTTTAACATGATTTTTTCCTTAACAAGTCCCAAAAAAGCAACTAGGTGTCGTTGATGCTGTCATGGTCATTAACGTTCGTCATGCTTTCCCCCCAAAGTCCCTCAAGAGCTAGCTAGTATCATAGATGTCCTGTACTGTTCTATGATAGCAGCCCGCTTTGCTTGGAGTGGATGATGCTGTAATTGCTTTATTTTACTCGTCATTTTTTCCTCAGCAAGTCCCAAAAAAGCAACTAGGTGTCGTTGATGCTGTAATCGTCCTGAACGTTCGTCATGCTCTCCCCCCAAAGTCTCTCAAGAGCTAATATCATAGATGCTCTGTACTGTTCTACGATAGCAGCCCCCTTTGCTTGGAGTGGATGTTGCCGTCATCGTCTTTTTTGCTCGTCATTTTTTCCCTACGAACTCCCGAAAGGGCTGATACCGCTAATACCGGTAGGTGTCATCAACCACATTAGTAATAGTCTCACCTCTTGGCGGGGTATCTCAGCGACCGAAACCTCCAAGTCAGTCACTCCTCGGGAGTGCAGGTACTGCAAAGAGAAGTCCCGCAGCATCCGCACGTGGATGTGGTGAGCTAACTCCTCGGCCGTGGAGTGCACTAGCGGAAGCAGGGCGCAATCGTCCTGCACCACGACGGCAGACCCAAACCAGACAACCAATACAAAAACGGGCGTGGGCGTGTTGTCGTTAGTTTTGGGACCCAGGTCTCAAGCAGGCAGCCAAAACAAACAAGGGCGTGTTATCGTTATTAGTTATTGACCCCTCGTGTGACCCATGTCTAGAGCAGCCAGCCAAAAGCAAAAAAGGGCATGCTGTCGTTATTTGTTAATCCTTTTGTATCGATGTCTACAGCAGGCAGCCAAAAGAAAAACAGGCAATGTCGCTATTAATCATTAACCCTTATGTGACCCACATCTAGAACAATCAGCCAAAACAAAAAAAACGGCATTTCGTCGGTATTAGTTATTACAGCAGCAACCCTTTTGCGACCCATGTCTACAGCAGCCAGCCAAAGGCAAAAAGGGCATGTTGTCGTTACTAACCCTTCTGGGACACATGTCCAGCGACCAAAAAAATGACCAGTGCGATTTTATCAAAAGAGTCTACGTAGGAAGAAAGAGCGGGCAGCTAGGAGTATAGAATATCTCGCCATGCATACTGCGCGCGTGTCGTACAGGTCCTTACATTTGAGTTAAATACACATCCTACCCTAGCAGGTTGGGCGGCCGCGTGTTTTTTTTTTTTTTTTTTGCTCATCCCATCTATTATCTTCGCACTTTTACCTTCTCCTTCTCCCTCCCTAGTCGTAACTCAGATCCGGGGTCACTAAGCAGGCTCTTCTCCCCCCTCCCCACCATGGTACGCGCCTCAATTTTTATCCCGAAACAATTCAGCACTTTCTTCCCTCGTCGACTCGCATCGAATTGTGCTTACTTACCCACGCTATAAATATAAAGCTAGCGCTAGGGCACAGACAGTTAGTTAACGTCTCCAGAAATAAAAACCCGCATACCGAAATTTGAACCCCTGACTCCAACCTTAGTAGTATTCGAGGTTAAACCACTAGACCACCGGAGCGATATGAACGACATCGACCTATTGATGGCGACATCATTACGAATGCGAGTTCCTAATTTACACTGCGCCTCGTAAAAATAAATGGGGTCCAGTTCAAAAGTGGCCGAAATCCAAATCACTTGATTACACCTACTGCTCACGTGCGTGACCCAATTATGACCCAATTAGGAAGAAGAATATTTGAATCCTCGGGAGCGCCTCGGCATCAACATCCTCATTACAAAGCCCTTTCCGACCGGAATAACATGAGAGTGCTTTATAGCGTGGGTAAGCACAATTTGATGCGAGTCGACGAGGGAAGAAAGTGCTGAATACTTTTCGCGATAAAAACGAAGGCGCGTACCGAGTGGGGAGGGGGGAGAAGAGCCTGCTAAGTGACCCCGGATCTGAGTTACGACTACTAGGCAGGGAGAAGGAGAAAGTAAAAGTGCGAAGATAATAATAGATGGGATGAGCAAAAAAAAAAAAAAAAATGCTTTGGTTCGGTCGATTAAAGCACAGGTACAGGGGGGTGTCCTTCTTCCGCGCCAGTTCCTGCAGGCGTCGTACTACGAACATCATGTCGACCGTCGAACGCTGGGGTCTAAACCCACACTGTTCCTCCGGCAAGATGTTTTCGCGTTCGCAGCAGTCACTAAGGCGACCCGCGATTGCTTTGAGGAGTACTTTGCTGGCGTGAGCCACGAGGGAGATGCCACAATAGTTGCTACACTCCGTCCGGTCTTTCTTCTTGTGCAGCACCTTGATCGTTGCACCTTTCCATTGTTGCCGCACACCACCTCCCCTCCACACAGCGACGATGATCTCGTGGACTTTTCCGAGCGTGTCAGATTCTCCTTCGTCGGCCAAGACCTTCAGGAGTTCGACCGGGAGGCCATCGGGCCCGACCGCCTTACGGTTCGCCATCGCACGGATCGCTTCTTCTACTTGGTACCTAGACAGGACATCGTCCAGAGGCCTGCACGGGGGCCACGTCTTGAGCTCGCCCGCAATGATCGGGTAAGATGCTACCAAGGGTCAACAGGACAATTTACCAACGGGGATTTCGGTCCATGAAGATTCTGTGTACTGATACTATATACAAGGTTCCCCTCCGGGAAGTGCTTAGGGGAGTGGCGCAAGAACGAAATGAAAGCATCCAACACATACCTGGTACATCAGCAGTAGTGGCGGCAACCGACACCACTCCGCATACTGACACTACTGATAGCTCCCATCTGTGCCAACCGATTTCACAGGCACTCTAGCGGGCAAACGGCACTATGATAAAAACACAAAAATTAATATTTGAAAAACATGAATGACCAAAAAAATAATAGAAGCGACGTTTCGGCGGGATTTGAACCTGTGTCGTCAAACCTCAAATTCAAAGTCTTACGTGTTTCATTTGACCAAAACATCAAAATATCACTATTTTTTAGTTTTTTGTTTTGGAGCCAGTTCATCCACGCGAACATGCACGCCGCACGTATGACACACAACATGTAAGCGTCGGTCTTGCCTGATGGGTGTATAGGCAAATGCCGACAACAACAAACAGCAGGAAGGTATGTTGCTGACTGCTGACTGCGAGAATCGCACCGCGCTGCTGTACTGCTATGTAGCTATGTACTGCTGCTGCGGTCTGCCTGATATGATACTCTGTACACCAGAAGAGAACAGCACCCCAGCAGCAGCAAGCAGTGTCGTTTCGACGGAAATATAAGAACCATTGATGTACTAATCTTAAATGAAAAATGTTCACGTCAGCAAGTAGTGTTGTTTGGATGGAAATATAAAGACCATTCATGTACTAATATTTAAAAAAAAAGGTCCAAACATTTCCGTCCAGAGTCGCCGCGGTGGTGCAGTGGTTACCTCGACGGTGGTGCAGTGGTTACCCTCGAAACCAACTAAGTCGAGGTCATGGGTGCAAGCCCTGCCATGTGTGTTTTTTTTTAAACCAAATCGACAGCGGATAGCGCCTAGCGTGTGTAAGCAAGATTCGATGCAGGTCGACGAGGGAAGAAAAATGCTGAATTATTATCGCGATAAAAACGAAGGCACGTACCGTAGTGGGGAGGGAGGAGAAGAGCCCGCTTTGTGACCCCGGATCTGAGTTACAACTAGGGACGGAGAAGGAGAAAGAAAAAAGTGCGAAGATAATAAATGGGATGAGCACAAAAAAAAAAAAAGACTGGTACCTGATACATGTTATCGACCTCTGTCCTGGAGGTCCTGACCTAGATCAGCTACACGCCACATGTGTTCCAGGTGCCGTTATACAAGGTTTGCCCACCGGTATACCGCGCCTGTAGTCCTTATCCCGACTCGTTGTTAGGATTCTATTTTCCTAGTTGTTTTACGGGTTCTACTGCGTACCAGGTACTCAAGAAGGTTGACCTTGTTCGTTTTCTCCTGTCACCAGGTCTATTTGCAACGGTTGTTTCAACGGGCTAGTGTATCACGTCAAGGTCCAACTAGTTTCGTCTCGTTCGTTCTGTGCTATGTTTAATTTTTATAAAAAATTAAAAAATACACAACAGCTGTGAGATCTAGGATTTCGTCGAATGTCATCTTTGCAAGCTGTGTGTGATACTCCGATCGCGCGTGTTACGGGTTGTGTATGTCCTCATGAAGGATATAGGT
>JAYJMJ010000354.1:5965415-5975446 GCA_036873875.1 Laminaria ephemera
GTGGAAATCGAGTATAGAAGGGCCTACTCCTGGGTAGCTTGTGTTGCGCAATACTTTTAGTCTACTTTCCTCACAGTCGGTTCCGGGAGTTCCAATGCTTCGTGAGGCCTTGCCGAGAGGGGGGATCATTCGTGTATCTTGCGTGTAAGTTCAGCAGTCAGCGCAGGCCTGATGTGATCCAAGCAATGGTACGTGCACGTGGTATCGATTTCCATATCTGTTACACGGCGTTGCCTTGGTTGTGGGGCATGCGCGGCACTAGTCCACGCCAACGGTACTTGAAACCATGTATCGCGTTGTTGCTCCTCGTGCAAGTCGGAAGGATACCAACGGTCGCCCAGGTGATGGGATCCTCTTCAGGCGAAGAGCCCTGGCTAAAGGCGAGGATGCTGGAGATCCCAGTTACCGTACCGGTATCCACTTCGGCTGGCTCAGGCTTAGTACCAACAGAACGGCATCACCAAAAGATAGGTGTGCGCATTTCGATCGAGGTCATATCCGTCTTTTCCTGCTTGTTCAGAAAACGTCTACCAGTACCTGGTATAGTCTATACTGTACGTATCAGGTACCTGGTACTATTATACTCTATCTGTGATTATTATGCTTTCTTAGGCAATCGCATTACCAGGTGTATCCGAAAGTGTAGCACCTGTAATTAGCGTGTTGGGTTTGGATCCATCATGTATGTTTTTTTGTTACCTGCCCGCAGGATGCACGCAAAGCTGTCGCGCATACCACAGGTAGTTCTCAGTCTGAAGATTTTTTTATCAAGCGCACAACAAGTAAGTGCAACGTCGATGTAGCTCCATCATCACGTCCTCTTCTGAATATCGGTCGCGAAGTAATAAAAGCCAGAGGCGGCGGCAAACATGTACGCCGCACTCCGCATGCTTGCTGGCAGGCCATGATCTACAGTAGCACATGATCACCGTCAATTACACTGCCTGTCGCTGTCGCATATCACCGCCTCAAGACTTTACAGTCCGGTTCGATGCGCTTTTAGTCGCGCCCGAGGAAGCTGTGAGGAGAATCCGCGGGGCAGTGACGGTGGCGCTCAACTCGTCGGGTTCCAACGAGACGAGCCCAGGACACGGCTGGCGCGGGTGGGGGCGGGAGGACGATGAAGCGGTTGCCGTCGCCGTCGAGGAGGCCCTGACACACGCGGGGGACTCTGTTTACGACGAAATGGTGGAGGAGATTGTGGCGGCTGCAGCAAGAGGTGAAGAATCCATCTATTAGTAACTGTGATCTAATCATTTCGTCGTGTTTACCCGTACATGATTATCCCGCCTCCAGCACAGCAGAGCCCGTGACCTCATCGGTGTTGTTCGCGCTATTAATTGAAACATGAAATGTCATATCATACATGTATTATTTTTATCAGTGATCAACCAGGAAAACTGCGCGTGAATAGTAACGACTCGCGGTGGATGTAGCATCGTGCGGCTAATCTCCACAGCAATTCTCGTCGTAGCCCTTGCGCGTCGGTTTTTTCGGGTGGATGCACGAATCTGCGACCCGCGCATTGTTCGTATTATGGTTTTGTGGTAACGTGATCGTGTTTTAAGGAATTTACCAGCTATGTGTCATTATATCACTACTAGCACTCGGCTGCGCTAAGCGAAATACGTGATATTTCTGTGTGGAAGGTCGGGCGCCCAGGAAGACCTTAGCGCTTCCAAAACCCAACCATGGAGATTGTCAAGTACAGCCATTGATCCGACACGACCAAATGTCTTGCTATATATAGCAGCAAGAGCAGCAGCGGTTAAGATTAAGTTGCGCCAAACTAAACCGCCACTACAAATCCCAGTCCGATCATTTTCTCGGAAAAACGCGGACCTACAAAATCTCAATTTTCAATCCTAAGTAAAACGCAAAGAAGGCGGCAGAGGGCGTTATGTAGCCTTGTAATTTTGAAAGTTGGAGCAAAGATTGGCGTATCCACTTAATACTTGATACGTAGCATTTACCTAACAGGTACGTGTATGTATTTTGAGCCCTTTGCATCTATCTTTCTGTGCGCTTTCCAATGTGCCCTGTATGCCTGCACGCACGCTCTTTATCTCTCTACGATTGTCTCTACCAAAGGATCTTGCAAGCCGCAAATAATACGCACCTGCAGCATTTCTGGCATGCGCAGTTGGAGGGGGCGGCTGGCATGCCGTGCTTGAGCACGCACAACTCTGCTGCTGCGAAGGGCATGCTTGCGTGCCTCTGTGCTGTCCCTTCCACCGAAAAATTGACGTGGATCTCCACTTTCGAGCCATGCCGCGGTCGGGTGGGGTGGGGTACTTTTGGGCTAAGTGTTTTGACGGACAAAGCACCTCAACTGAAAAATTATCCAACAAATTTGCAGCCTCATGGTTGTTTTGCAATTTGATTCGTTTAATGTATGCCTCGCATGTGTGCACTTTAAATTGAACCGTGCTTTCTACCCATCGACATCCGTTACATCCAGTGTCTTTGCCGATTCTTCATCCTACGGGGGTACAAACTTTGCGGTCACACATTACGAGACAAAGATATACCTCGTAGGCCACGGGACTGCCCATCGGGTTTCGAGTACGATCTTCTTGAAGTCGATTTTTGGAGGAGGTATAGAGCTCCGTGTTAGGAATCTGGGAAGCATTACAGTAGGCACCCCCTCTATCGGGGCATGATTCTTTCGGTGTCGGTTGCACTAAAGAAGACTACGGCATTCCTAAAGCAACGTTTCTCGCTTCTACCCGAGTATGCGATTATACCCACCTTATATCCACTCGCCTCATGTATCGTGGGACTGCCTTACATCGAGCAACTGTCTGTATTTCGGATACCTTTATAGACGTCGACGGCGACTGGCTGGAGGCGGCAGATGCAACGTGCAACACGGTGGTCGCTCAACGGCGGCGTGAGATTCTAGAGGTGTACCGCCATGGGTGGCTGGACAGTCAGAGCATCGTGTGTCCGGAGGCTGCCAAGGATTGTCCCGATTGCCCTGAAGTGGTCAGGTGCGCTTGTCGAGTCCGCTTGCAGTACCTTGCTTGCAGATTCGTTCGCCGCACACGTTCAACATCTACCCTGTTGGTTCGTGTGCTGTACGAGAAACTTCCTTGGCTGTAGTGTAGTGAACTGCAGAGGCTACAGTCAGTTGCTAATACGGCACGCCTCCGTAATTTTATGTTGCTCTCTCGCAAAGCCAAAGAAGTGTTCGTGTGAGAAACGAGTATTGTTGCTGCGATACCTCGCCAGCTGGCGACGTCGGCTGGCGACGTCGACATCAGATACGTTCGAGTTATGATCGCTACGTCAAACTCCGCCCTCGACCACCTTTCGGCGACGGCCAATTTACTTACCAGCTTCGATTTTCGGTACTGATCAACCACAGGTGTCGACACGGCGTCACTGCTGAAGCAGCTGCGCGACTCGGAGGCGAAAGGGAGCGGCTGGCTGATTCGGCCACAAGCTTGGCGGCATGTAGGGTCTTCTTCGATTTGTCCGAGATGGAATACGCGAAGGCAAGGGGCGTTCCACGGCAAATGTGCCTCTGATGATAGGTCATGCACTGAAAGCGTCCTATTAGGACGGCATTTTCGCGCGTAGGTATGTTCGTGGAAAGACGTTTGTTCCCTGCCGTCGCGGCGTGTTTTTGGCTAGTTCATGCCAGTATCTAGTATTAATACTATACATTAGGGTGACAGCGACGTGTGCTTACGTCTGAAACTCCCGCGTACTTTCGGTAGGCGCTCGTCTCGTTCGTTTCTGCAGTTGTCTCCCAAAATATAATCCACCCTTCGTCAAAGTCCAAAGCCAGTCTCTTCACCTATCTCGACCTTTTCCCCACGATGGCTGGAACTTGCGTTGACAGGCAGCGTGCCTGCGCGCTGCGCGTCTCGAAAAGTTGTCGATCGCCGATACTGTCGAGGTTGACAGGCGTCTGGCTGCCGTAGCTTTCAACCACGGCCGACCGTCAGCCGCCGTCCAGCTTTACTTTCGCGTCATGTCCCTCCCTTCAACAATCGACGATGGGAGGTGAGGATTAGGGCTGTATTTTCCCTATAAGCTAAGCTGTGCAACAAACTTTTCCCGGCTTTGGGTCGTATCTAGTAGTTGCTACAACCCCGGTACCCAAGCGTGTAGACGTTCCGACGAGCTTACTGTGGTGTACCTATAGTCTATTAATAGTTACCCAATATACTCGCAATGACGAGAGAAGGACTTACTCTGAATAGCTCACACGCCTTGGCATGTTGGTCATGCGCAACAGACAAACGGAGGTGAAATGATAAATAATACTCGTACCATGATATGAGGGTATTTTTTCACCGTTTTGGTTGTTAGCGAAAGCTTACCAACACGAGAGGTGCGGGCTCATTCTCACGGTGGGAATATTTTCTGGTGCTGCCTCCACCCTCCCCGAGTCACACGAGCGTATGTTGAGGGGAAAACACTCTTGCCGTTGGATGGCCGCGAGTAACGTATCGCGTGGATAAAACACGTCTGCGTGCATGCGACGCGCGCACCAGGCTCGCCGCGGCCATTACGGGGTTGTCGATGGTTCCGCCGGCGGTGATTGGATCGCTGCAAGCGATGGACGAGTTCCGCGCAAGTTGGGCCAGAGACATGCGAGTATTGAGGGAGAACATTATTGCTGGAGTGGCGAAGGTAAGCCACTTTCGCTATTATTGTCGAGCCAAAGTCGACCAGCACGCAATGAGACAACACATCTTCTCGAACGACTGAGGTGCGATTTCGACGCAAGCAAAGAGACGAGGGCGCGACTACTCAGTTCAAATTTCGCAATACTTCTCATAAGTCATTCACTTGTGGGAAGGTGCATCGTATGGTTGACCAACCAATCGACCGACCGGCCGACCGGCATCGACCAATCGACCGATAGGCGGAGGTGCGTCAAGAAAGGGAGGGGACAACCACCCTCCGCCCCACCTGCCCAACCGCTCCCTGTTCCTTACAGAATACCGGTCGGGTCGGATTGTTAGTTACCGCAGACGTACACATTTCGTAGCCGTGTTTGTCATTCCGTCCCGCCCCAGCGACCGAGCGTTCTGTTTTCCTTGGCCATATGGCTCCGCTGCCGGCGTTGAGCCCGGGGTGAAACACAACACAATGCAAGACTAGATCTACTTCTGCGCTGTACTGACATCTGCACCCTGCCCCTCATTGGCATCTCTATTCACCGGTGGTTGTCTTCCCTCTGCCAGGGCCAGCTAGTGGACCCTTACGGCCAGGTGGGGACCACGCCGTTCCACCTGGCACACCAGGGTGGCCCGGACCTCGACCTCATGAGCTCCCTGGCTGGGGTGTACGATGCCGCGGCCCCATCTCTCCGATATACTTCACCGTACTGCCGCAACGGCGAGGGTGCGAAAGAGGGCTCTCGAGGGGAGGAACACTTGTGGAGGCCGATTCGAATAGGTGGGGGGGGAGGCCGGGGTTGAGCAGGGGTGTGGAGGCTGCTTTCTTGCCTTCTGTATTTATTTTCTCCTGCAGAACGACGATGATTTTGTTGCGCACCTGCCGTTGGAAAATGGCATACTAGAATCAATACTACTGAGTAGATTGCCGGGCGGCGGCTTTCGCTGTCGCCGCGATCGGTGTTGACAACGACCGGCGTGCAACTGGAGCCTTGCTTCCTCTCGCTCAGCCCGTTTGAGACTATTTTGTGTGTCCGAACTCACACAATATGCAAGCGAGAATTGGGGTGGCTGTTCACACCTACGACGCACCAGGTAAGCGGCATCTCAATTTGCGCGGTCATCGGAAGCGAAACCCGTCCTCCAGAAAACTTCTCGCGTGCCAAAACGACGCAACTCTTGTTCCTCCCCAGGGTTTTTCTCCTCGTACCTTCGAGACCACTCCATCGGAAGGATGATGGGCCTCCTGATAACGACTTTAGCCGGGAATTCCGACCTGGAGGTCCACGTGTTCGGGCCAGATGATGTCGACAGCATCGGAATCGAAGCGCATGAAGCAACAGGGGGTGATCCGGTCATCGACGCCCTCCGATCGACCGTGCATCACTGGCATCAGGTTAGCTGTGAGCCGTTTGGAACGTTACCCTAGCCGACACGAGGCGAAAGGAAATTTACAATATTTTGGACGAAATGGAAAGCTTTGAGGGCGAGGGCTGCGACCGGGTCACGCGCACCCTTGTGCCTTTAGCTTCGACCTAACACATCGGTATAATTAAGCTTCCACCCAGGATCGGCGGGGGCTGCACACGGCGCTTTGTTTGAGGGTTTTACGAAGAAGTACTTGTCAAAATAGTTTGTGTTATTGTGTACTCTGTATCCAAGTAGGAAACCTCGTCACCTTCCTTCGACGGCAAAGGACGACATCGTGCAGGATACGCGGCGTAAAACGTACGACACAGGTCTTCTGTTTCCTTAGCGTTCACTCTGACGGGGATTCTGAAAGGCTCCCATCCGGCAAGTGTTATACTATTGGACAGCTCGTATGATTGTCAGCTTTGCAAAGTATATACTGTTTCATTGACCACGGTCGCTACGGCTCCAACTAACAGGCTCCTCGGGAGCTGGATAAAGCGAGGAGAGCAGTTGCTCGGGAGGGGCTGGATGTACTGGTGTACCCGGACGTCGGTATGGAACCCCTTACGTATTTGATGGCGTTCGCCAGGCTGGCCCCGGTACAGGTACGTTGTCTAAACCGTGGGGCCTTGTGACACCTTGCGGAAATAACTCAAACGTGGCGTACCTGACATCACGAAGCGCTGATATGTTTCGTTGCTCTTACCGTCGTGGCGCTGCTGGCTTAACAGGCATCCCAATCAATTTATATTGCAAGATATCGCCTGTTTACTAGTGAGGCAAGCAACGAAAATGTGATGCGCACAGCTATATATGCATTGAGTACGCATGCGGTTGTGTTCCCGCGCTTCGATAGTCAGAACAACGCTTCGCACGAATATTTCTCCTGAGAGGTGTTAGCTGATGAGGCTGGGTGCTCTCGCCTGTAGGCAATCCAACTCCACCACACGGTATCACCCACAAACTCATCTCGAACTCAAATTGGTGCAGTGTGTCTGGTGGGGACATCCGGTCACGCCGAGCACCGGCGCGATCGATTATTTCCTGTCCTTGGACGCGGAAGCGGAAGAGGGGCAACTGGACTACCTGGAACAGATGGTCCGAATGGACGTGATCAACACGGCGCCCTTCACGCAGGTAAGTGGCGCACGCAGCCAATCCGCACCCTCTCGTTCCTGCAGGTATCATATGCTTCCCCGTGCGGCATAACTTGGCCGCACTGGCAATCGATGTTGCTTGTTGGGTGCTTTCTGGGTGTGTTTGTTTCGACGCATGCCTGTCTCATGGGCGTGCCGGTATACACCGTGCCTCTAACATAATTTTGGTTTGGTTCCTTAGGAGAAAACCAATCGCGCGCCACCAGCAGCAAACGCCGTGAATGCTTGCTAAAAAAACACGCTTGACTCGCTGAGGAAGCATGCACAAACGTGTCGTCTATTGTCGCTTTGCGAGCCCACGACGGGTGTAGTCGATGCCACCGGACTCCGATGCCCCAGACTACGTGCAACGTGCAACGGACGAAATCTCGCGACGGAGGGATAATCCCAGACCACCTTTTTTTCCCGCCTTTGTTTTGCGTCTGTTTGGTTAGGTGGGTGCCCCGTCGACAAAACAGGGACCGCCGAGCGAGTCGAACGTAGACAGCGACGCGGCCTCCTTGTCGCTCGCCCCGGTGCATGGTAGCAAAGGCTTGAAACCTGCTGCTGCAGCCGGCGCCACAACCGCGAAGGTGGATGAAGCGGCGGCGGCGAAGAAGAAGAATAGCCATGCCGCCCATGCTGTGGCGCAAGAAGAGCTCTACTCCGGTGGGTCGGAAACCCGATGCCTTCGGACTTACCTCGTTCTAGGACGTCTGTTTAAGCTTCACCCAGATTTCGACGTAGCCATCGCGGGCATCCTCGCCGGAGATCCCTCTGGTTGTGTTGTCTTGATTCACGAGACGCGCGACGAGGAATGGACGCGGGCGGTGTGGAGCAGGCTGAGGGAAACGCTTCTTCCGCAAGGTACAGGCATTGGACGAGTGAATGTTTTCACTGTCCAACTCCGACGGTGCTGTGCAGGATTTGAGGCTTCGCAAGGGTTGAAACTACAGATTCTCGATACTTAACGGGCTGGTGTGCCGGTCTTTTCGAGTGCACCGTAGCTATTAAAATATGTGTTGTTGGTTCCAAAGGCGTTCCAACCCGATAGCCGTACGTCTTCCGCTGAGAATGTCAGCCCTCGTCGTCAGGTTCAGAGTTTCGGTTGAGCACGGAAGGTACTACCGATCCACACATTGAGGGTGACGGACGCTTTGACCACTTCGGTGTCGTGATACGGTGCTTACAACTATACGAGGATGCGCTACTGGTTTGCCTTGAAACGCGTATCAACCGAGGCCAACCCATTCGTGCGCGCCGGGCCCTGTATACCTCGTCCGCGACGTCCGCACCCATACAGGTTTGTTTCGTCGTCTGCGAATCATGCACCACTGGCTCTACCCGGACGCTCTTCGAAGTGCCGACGCCATCCTCGACACCTTCCCGTACGGTGGTTGCCTAACGGTTCTCGAGGTGAGCACTTGTCAATCCTCGCACGTAGCTTGCGTTCAAGCCGTGTGTTCAAGCGAGAATCCGGCGGCTCGTGTCTCAGCAAACAAGCAAACATCGTATAGCGGCGCACCGCGACTGAACGTGGTTTAGCTGGGTACCAGGTCATTCATATAACGACCTCCTGCACTGATCTACTTCGCTTTGCGTATGTACAGTAGTCACTTTTCTTACTCGTGTTCCTCGCATTGCTCTATCCGGCGCACACACGGACGCTCCGTTGCCGTCGTCTCCGAAAAAGGGGTTGTCGAATGGAGTGCCGGTTGTGACGCTGCCGGCCGACTTCGTCAGGGGAAGATTTGCCCTCGCCATGTACAAGCAAATGGAGTACACCGATCTTGTGGCCGAGGATGTGGAGGTACGCGTGAAGGAACGCGGGCAGTATTGATAGACACTTTACCCACAGGAAATGTGTGGAGACGTTGTCTCTGGTTGCTATGTGTACTGTGTGCAACTTTCACACACGGTAACGTAGATACTTGCCTGGTAGGTATGGTGCCGGGAACGAGGTGGTTTTATGCTTATCACGTAGTTAATTTATTCGACACCACGTGGCCTACCTTGAACATTTCACTGGTAAGACCTCGCCCCCCTCCCCCGCTGGCGGTGCTCTAACCCCATTAAGTCTACATGTGTATGGCGATCGATGCGCTTCTTCACCAATGTCACCCCCGTGAAACGCGAGGCCACAGCTAACTGGTGATACAGCCTTTATCGCTATCACTAAACGGAGCATACATGTGTTGTGGAGGTAGAGAACACGTGGCAAGTCCTTGGAGACAATACATTTCTATAAAGAGCTCTGTAGGAGGGAGGCGGCATCCTATGTTCACGATCATCGTGTACGCCTGTCTGTCTGGTCTGGTTGATGGGGGAGGCACACACTTATGATCACAGGCAAGCGTTTAACCGCGTCACCCATGCTGTAGAAGCGTCCCTCTCGATCGAAGGCCACTCACACCGCCACCGTCAGCACTATGAAATAAGCAAAAAACGGAGGGGAAATGGTGTTGATTATTCCAAGTGAATTGATACCTGGTAGATAGATACCTGGTAGGTTCTAAGCTTTTCGCCTCGCGTGCGTAGATCTGGAAAGCCAGCAGAATAATTTCGTCGTGCCCTGGTATTTCGCTTGCAACAACATCGCAGGAGTACGTCTCGCTAGCGGTTAGAGTTGGGACCGAGGAAGCGTTCGCAAAACAGGCGTTAGCCAGGGTGGAAGAAGGCTACCGGGAATCACTGCACAAAAACGAGCAGAGTGCAAGAGAATGGGGGGGCTTCTTTGTACGCGCTTTTCGAGCCGCAAGATTCAACGGTGTCCGGCAATATCCGCCTCCGGGACAGACGGCGTGACGTGGTGGTGTGATGGTGGGTGGGTGGTGCGTGACGTGGT
>JAYJMJ010000354.1:6072882-6084535 GCA_036873875.1 Laminaria ephemera
ACCGACGACAATAGACCCGTCCATTGCACCATATTCCATTCCTATTGCAATGGCCATTGTCTATTGTCCAGGGTGTGCTTTGGATGAATGGCGCATCCGACTGAACGAGTATCTGGCCACAAGAATATGTCAACCTCCTCGGACGTGCGTATGATACGTAGGAGATATTACCTCAATGGTTGTCGCCGTTCAGCATAACTTGGTGTTGTCGATTGACCCTCGTGAAGTCGGCTGGCGATGTGCTTGACTCAAGGTGTAGTCTATCGTACTCGTGCGAGTCTTATATAGCGTTTGGGGCTCTTTGCTCTTTCTCGACATGGAAGCATACCACGGCGGCAGTGACAAGCGCCTGCAAGAAAACACCAAAACATTGCAGGCAAGTGTCAGCCCCAGGGCTTTTGATCCTTACCGACGCCCTGACCCAATTTCCCAACACCCCTTGCGTCTGACCATACTCACTATCTAATGGTACTGTGTACGTTGTCGACTCAACAACACTTTTCCAGGTACTACATTAAGTACGTACCAGGTATAAAGTACCAGTACTATGAATAATCTTATACTCTGTCGACTCGCTCCTTGCGCTGTTTCCCGCGATCAACAACCCCCTCAGGTTGCTCGTCGTCAACGAGACGCGGTTGTTCTCGCTGCGGGCCGGCCTCGGCGCAGCAGGCGATCGCTACGGCCTGGAGCACCTACCTGCGGAATCGATCCCGGCCGGCGCAGAGCTCGTATCGTGCAAAGTTGTTCCCACGCGCCGTGGTGGTGGCGGCGGCAGCGGCAACCCCCACCATGACGCCCCGTTGTCGTCACCACTGGGGTACGGGACGCTAGGTATGGTGTGTCTGGCGATGCTCACCCCGTCCTCGGCAGGGTTGCCACAATCGGATCGCGCGACCAAACCGGGCGATGCGGCCTGCGGGCCTGGCTTGAGGCCACCGGCCCTGAGCTCCACGGTTCCCACAGCAACGGAGCCCCGTTCGGCCTGCACCGCCCTGCTCAACGTGTACATGTTGGGGGGCGAGAAACGCTTCGAGGTGGAGAGGGCTCTCCAGCGCCAGCCGCAGCAGCTGCATCTGTCCTACAGCCCGGCAGGGGTGGCTCACGCAACGGTGTGGCGAAAAATCTCGTCTCCTAGCTTCGATGAATCTACCCCGCCATCTTATGCGGCCTACCGCCGCAGAGTTGAGCGGGGCGATGCCGTACTCGTCTGGGACCAAGACGGGGTCGTACACGGGTACACGCGGTGGGACGGCTTTCAGGAGGCAGATGATGCAAGAGGAGGCGACGGGAGCAGCGGCGTCGGCTGCGGAGCCGTGCTTGCGGCGGAGTCTCGGGAGAGCTTGGAGGCGCTTATCCCGGAGCTGAGAGTCATCGACGGCCCAGTCTTGAGCCTCACGGTGGAAACAGTGATCGAAGGGAGTGGAGCACGGCGAAGGCAAGTGATGGCCGGGTGCACGGACGGCGCTCGCCGCGTCTCCCTCAATGTTTCCAGCGGAAGGAAAGAAACCACGATCGGCTTCGCGAACGGTCCGGTGTCTGCCGTAGCGCTCAATACTCGCCCCCGCTTGTTGCCGTTCGATCGGCATGCCGATGACAGCTGGGGGGGTGACGTGGCTAGCTTTGCCTGCACGCGGCTTGGTATGGTGGCGTGGCTCGTGGAAGGCGGCGGCACTGGCGGTGTTGTTGACGAAGGGCCTCGTTGGGAGACGGACACACCACCATTGGCAGATGCCGACAAGTTGATTTGCGTTGGCTGCGACGACTTCTGCCGTGATGGCTCGACGTCCGTGGCGGTCGGGACATACCTTGGCAAGGTGAAAGTGTACAGCGCTGATGCTGCTGTTGTTGCTGCTGCTGCCGACGCACGCGATGATCTGGAGGAAGCAGCCGTTGACCAAGTCGATCAAGTGCTCGGCGCCACGTGGGTAGACGAGGACGAGGACGCACACCCTTGGCAGGGGGACAGCACTTCGCCTAGGACCTCTGGCCCGGATCGGTACTATCGGGCAACGGACAGACCTGGCGCCCGTACTTCGACAGGCTCGCGACTGGTGGAGAAGTGGCAACGAGATGTGCCGCATCCAGTGTTCGGCATCGTTTCGGGGGATTTCAACCACGACGGAGTCAATGAGATGGTCGTAGTCACTCAGTACGGGGTTCACGTGTTTCGCCCGGATTACCGAGAAGAGGCGAGTCGGTTGGCGAAAACGTTGCATGCGCTCAAAACGCTCCAGCCAGATGACACGGATTCCGTGGCCTCTAAAAGTGATGATGACGCCGTTGGCGTTCCGGTGTTGGGAATGGAAATCCACAATGTTGGCGCTGCTGGTGGTGCACACATTCATAGGAGTGGGTAGATGAGTCGGTCCCTTGGGGCGGGGAACGAAACGCGGGAAACCGGAGGGTGGCGTAGGAGCTGTCCCATTGGAAGCATTTAACTGTGATACATGTACATTGAAGAATGATAACTTGGTATCACAGTACCGGCTGGTTCAGAGAAAATCTGACCCGAGAAGTCAACCACATACTACCCGTGCGGTACATTGCCCTATTGTACAAGCAGGACATCGCGAGGATCCCTGGCAGTAGGCGAAGCCACTGCTGATGTCGCTAGATGTGTTTTGGCCACGATTGGCGGGTCCTAGGAAATATAATAGTGTTATGCCTGTAATGTATTCACGTCGGCGGCTGATGCTCTGCTTCTTAAATTTTACCGGTATATTTTTGTAGTGTGCCTTATATCTATCTTCTCCACGGCTGCATTCGTTTTGGGACGCATCGGCGTACGATCTTGTCTTGTACAGCACTACAACTGCAGCAACACGCCCACAACATAAGTTTCTTGACCTTAGATAAATGCATGTTTTCCGACTAAAAGAGAACTCGGTGACCCCGCTTGCTTCCCACGCATATATAGTACCCGCACAACTGAATGTGTTGTTGCCGGCCCTCGACTTGGGCGGCTTGAACCGTATTTTCGCGCTTTCGGGGGATTATAAAACGCTTTCGGATCACAAAAACGCGACATTGCCACTTCACCCCCCCAAAAAAAGTCGACCTGGTCGTATTGTATGTTGAATGAGGAACCCAGAGTCCGAGCTCAGCAGGGTATTGTAAGCCACGATAAGGCGGGTAAGGTTGTGATAAAATCTACCAAAACTTGGAAAAACATGCATTTGCTGGAATGAGACATCACGGGACCCGTTGATGAAAATCGTCAGAAATATTATGCAAGTTCGATATTTTCGTTCGCCAAACGGCATTGCTACACATATATACCGTCGGGAGTTTTGGGTCTCCTAGGCAGTCCCGGCCGGGCAGGCGTGCTTAAAAAAGCGACGGCGCTATGCCAACAGACGATCCGTGGATTTTCGAATAAACCTCTGCCGCAGTGATGTGCTTGTATTACAGTTCCCAGGCAGCACCTATTCCTTAGACGTTGCCAAAATAAACACCCCAAAACCCCGCCACAATCCTCAGACGCAGTGAGGCATGCATGCACGCCATCGTTGACTTTTGGCAGCCCCTCCCATTATTCTCCACGCGCGAACTAACCACCACTTAACCCTTTACTACTGCAAAATGTACCCGACACATATTTCAGGTACTTTCCCTCCAAAAACGTGGGTGCAGCTCCAACGAGGTTAACTTCTCTGGCTTCCGCCTTATTCAACCCTAAAAGGACGATCTACGGTCGATGCTCTACGGCACTCTCTGGTTTCGCTACGTACAAGCGCACCGGGCTACAACCCGAACCCTTGCAAGTACTTCGTATACCATTATCTATGTTCGTCGGCGCGCCTTGTGCATCATGGACCTCAGCTAGGCCACGACTGCAGTAGTCGGCCGCTTTACCACGCCCGTGGGTGTGCGACGTGCTTTTTATTCCTGTGGTTAATCGAACAGAGAATGAAGGGAGGCGAGGCATGGTGTAAGAAATATTAGGAATAAACTATTATAGCGAAGGTGGCTGGCTCACTAGCCGGAATATAAACACATTGCGTCAAGCGAAGGTGACTGGCTCATTACTTAGCCGGGATATATCACAATCGCGCAGCTCTACGAATCAAACACAAGATACGCAAGCGGGCGCAATTTTAAATTCTTGGAATGCCGAAGAAACGCATGTCCACTTCGTGTCGGGATTAACGCGATCCGTTGCCTCGATCTCCTCGCCCCTCCGTCCATGTTGTGCACATTACGATGGACCTCACTAACGAAACAAACACACAACAGTACTATCAAAGAATGACGTAATCCACGGATTTGACATCAAGTAGAACAATCCTTGACTTTGCTTTACCACTTCGAAAACTGAGAGCACGCGATGTTTCTCTCTGTGGATGGCTCTAGTTTGGTGTAGTATACTATGTTGTATGTTGGTGTGTACGCACTCTGGTTTTCTGGTGGAATCATCACCCGTCCGCGACGCACACAACACCTTCACCAGCCAAGCCTGCTTTTCCAGGCGTGACAAAACATCAACCATTCGCCAGACGACGTAGTTCGGGCTGCTGGGGTAGGAGATGCACCACACGCGCGCAGCAAGACGATAATGTACGGGTGCACGCTCATCCTAGACGCTCGATAAGATCGTGCTCGTCATGTTCAGTCGCTATACCTGGGCTCCAAAATGGTTGACAGTAATAGATGTCTTGCTTTCGCCGCGGGAGATGGTGTGGACTGTGTACGTATTTAGACACCACTGGGTCGCGGGCAAGCTTCTTGGATTTTTCTGTTGCCTCACCGCAGTGTACTTACATTTAGAGCACCACGTGTTCTACTCGTAGTGGCGTTGCATTCCAATAGACGGTTGACACGGCGTCTACACAGCTTAGTTCGTCGGCGCCAACTCTCAGCACGGCAGAGATCTTATGGCTGTATCAATCGCTCTATCGGGGGTGCGTGGAATCAAATTGAAAACCAATTTTGCTATTGGAGCATGGGGGGGGGGAGAGAGGAATAAATACTGTAAAAATAATAACCGCGACCACCCCTGGCAAAGCGGCGAGGGGTTCCAATGGCACCTCGCCGCTAAGTCGCAGATCTTGATCGGTAGCTGCGTGGATGGCATTGAGGTCAAGATTTCGCGGCGAACGACAACTTCGCAAGGCCTACACATCTACACTACCCGGTATACTAAACCACCGACAAGTTATCGAACGCAAAAAAAATAGCGTTCAGGCCTGTCAGACACCTGAATTAATACAGTGTAGCATAAAATCTTACCATAGGTTAACTTCGCACATCACCGCCGCAATTCACTTATAAATAATAGTAACAGCAGCAGGGTAGGGTGCTCTTATGTTAGACTGTAAGATTCACACAGCTATGTACCTGGCACGTGGATGAGCATAGTAACTTCTGACCAAGTTACGAGGAAGCGCATGGCAAAGGTCTCGGTCCCCAAGTAGAGGCATGGAAGTGAGGCTGACGGGTGGTATGGTACTCCGTAAGGCCACAAGAGGCTAGTAAAACCACGAAAAAAAGTTGGTGGCGGTGACAGATGGGAGTGCACTCGCATGCTAGACACTGCGTTGCACTGTTAATAATTTATCTTTTAATGTATTTTAATCGAGGAGACACCAGAAAAGCTCCAAACGGTATGGTCGCAGATACCGGTGCTAATCCTACACTAGGCTCTTTCTTTTGCTCACGTCACCCGAGGGCTATCGCGAACAGCAGAAAATGGAAAATGCGAGAATGTCGCTATCGCCGTCGGCATATGATAGCGGTCGGTGCTTCTCGATTCCGACGTCGTTGTCGTTGGACACCGGCGTCAAGAGAGGGGAGGGGCAAGGGTTTGCAGTGAGTGGGGGTGGCGCTTCGTCCGAGGCGGCCTCACTTACTGCAGGCACAACTATGATAGGTTTCGCGTGGATGTTGAACATGCTTGAAGCAAATACCCGTGGAAGGGTGTCGAGCGTGAAAGCTGCACAGAGGGTGCTACCGTGGCAGAGGCATTTCGTTCGAGGCGGCCTCACTCAGGCACAACTATGATAGGCTTCAGTAAATGCTGTACATAGGGTTCCCTAAAAAATAGAAAACGTGTGGCACAAAAGGTGCTACGCTACTCGTCGCATGAGACGCTAGCTGCGCTAGTCCATTGTCGAACATGAAACCTGGGCGAAGGGTGCGGCACTAGGCTGAAGCGCTGCGCTTGCCCAAGTGCGTCCCACACCGAACGACACAACCATTTAATACACGTTTGCACACCGTAGCCCGGACAATAGTGATGCGTATACGAACGCCGGCACTAGCCGGCACTTTCCAAATGCAGCGCTTTGTTCACCGTAAAATCGTGCCGACAGCTACACAGCATGCAACTGCTGTGCGGTTACAATACGGTGCACCATAGGACAGTTATATCGTCATCTGCCGAATTTGATACGGTGCAACAAAACACCGCGCTCAATTGCGAAGCCGCTTTACCTCAATAGAGACAGCGCGATTCTGCCGGTTCTCAGGGTTCGCGAGACGCCTACAGTAAGAAACATGCCAAAAGAGAACTGTCTGGGCCGACTGGGCTTAAGAGTGCGACGGAGGCTAGCCTTTGCTTGCAGCACAGCTATGAGACTATTACTACTGTACATGTCGCCACGGCTTCCGTGCTGGCGCGAGCGAATTCTTGGACAACTCTGTTTCACCGTACGTTGGGGGTCCATGTAGTTTCGACGAAATCCTCGATCTCACAGCTGAAATGTTTTTTTAATTCTTACAAAAAGTTCGAACGAAGAGGGACCAGATACGCTCGGAGCAATAGGGATTGACCTCCAGCCGAGGCTTGGCACGTCGGTGGTATAATCCAGTCGCAATACAGCTGTAGTGTATACCGCCCGGGAAACTAAGGGAGTAACTCAGCCTGAGCAACGATTTAAGTCTTGACACTATTTTGGTTATAAGTTGGATTGATACTTCGTATCTCGACGACAAGTCAACAAGTCTATGTACACCGTTTTGAGTGCACGAGTCTACATACACCGTTTTTGAGTGCACGGGTTGCATACTCGTTGTTGAGAGTGGGCTTTTCCGGCAATGTGCGCACCCCGTCGAGAACGCGACGTTATGACTGTTGGGGCTGTTGTGTCAACCCTTCCTGTCCCCATTACTCGTACTTAATACTACTGCTGTACGTAGACACTTCAATTCAACATTTGAGGGATCACGTAGCATGAAGCGACGCGGTTCGGACAAAATAACGCCAACTCTCCTATATCGGTATGTCGACAGGCCCAAGACGCGATAGGGATATGTTTAACCGATTTTACCTCTTCGTTACTACTGACAGGTGAAGAAGAAGAGCTTGTATCTCTCTAGGGATGAAGAATAAGTACGGGCACAGGGTGCGCTGGATGTCGTTGGGTAGAGTGAACAGCTTAATGTCAAGACAACACACGCTCTAAAAACGGGAAAACACGACGGGAAAATGGGGAGCTTTGTAGATTAGATAGCTGCCCGCAAATTTCGTCCGTGTCACGTATGGTATGGTAGCACCTTAAGGTGCGACCTAAACGGGTATGCCATCCTGCAGCAGTTAATCAAAGCGTTCATGATGAGGCGGTATATCAATAATAAGTTGGCTGGTGCTGCAGTGGTTGTGACAGACGCGACCCTCCGGAATACCAGGTACCTTGTATCTGGTATGCCTTTTGTGTTCATCCCCCAGTCCAATCAGGGGCATTACTGAACGACACGATGGCGCCTATCAACTCACCGCACGGACTGAAATTCACAAACGTACGAGACTACTGCCATACTGAGAGCTACTAGTACTTCGTGCCTGGTACAAAAAACTATAGTTGACCCGGGCATGCTCCTTTTGGAATACGGCCTGCTTTTCTTACTATTTTACGCTCATTTTGCCTGTATTTCAGAGATGGCCATTTCCCGCGGCGGAGATAGGCGCGTTAACCTTTCAACTACTGGAAACAAGCCCATACTAATTCCGAGTAGTTTGTCGAAAAAAACGAGGATACAGTTCTAAAGGCGCAGCTCGGTTATTGGCTGGTATTCACGCCGTTTTCCCGGAACTCCTTGCCCAGGGGACAAGGTACGTGACGTCACAGCCATAGTTTCCTGGTACTGCTGTATTATACCTGGTACGGTACTGTACCAGTAGTCAATACTCTACGCTGTATCAGTGGCGTAATCAGGAAGATAATACATCACACAGCGCGCGCGGCAGGTGATACTACTGCGCTCCCGTGAAAAACATAATAATGGACAGACATGGTGTGTCAATCGTGCTTGACTTTGCGCTCACATTTCACAGTGTACAAGGCGCGGCTCAGGCACTGCCGCACGACTTGAGTTTTGTTGTAGTTACGCACTATACGCACTACATTAGCTATGACACGAAGCGTTATTTTCGGCACGCGCTTATCTCAGGTAGGTATGTTTGAGGCACGTGCCATCTACATAGATAGCGCCAAGGAAAAACTCGAGCCCTTCACAGGCTTATGACTACTTCAGAGAGAGGCAGGAGCGTATCGACGGGCATATGCCTATTCGGTTGCCAACGTCTAGAGAATGAATGCCTGCAGCACGCCTATCTCCGCATGCACTTTCCACCTGCCTACCCATGCGGCATGCCTTCAAGGTTAAGGGCGTGGGCCTAGGATGACGGCGGTTGGTTGTCTTCGAAATTTGATTTTTTGAAGAGATAGAGATTCCAAATATCACCAAAAAAATCAAATGCTGTCAAAAAGGTTGCACCTGATGTTCGTCGCATATGCAGGCAGTACTCGTACAACATCCTTGTTCCACAACACCAGGTATGCACGGAACGACTTGGCAACCACCAAACACGCACGGGATCTTCTTTCAAGCTTTTAAGAACACTGAGCAAAGAAGGCAAAAGGCGGATTACACGCCTACACCACTGGAGACCTCCAAACAAATCGTACCCTGTACTATTAATAACGTATTATAGCAGGTATATGTTTTTAAGCGGTATGATTTTGACCTTTTGATCTACTGACCTTTGGATTTTGGACTGTTATGTTAACCACTGCTGTGTCCAAACAAAAATGCGACAAATGCGGCCAATCGCACTTCGCTATTACTCTACTATGCCATAGTATACGGAGTAGACAAATAGCTCATGAAGCGCGTGAATTGTAAGACTACCCTGGTGCGGGTAACTCCTAGCAGGTCTCTCTACTAAGCAGGTCCCAAGATGCCGCTCAGTTGTGTATCCTTCGTACTTCGTTTGTATTATTCCTCAGATCACGGAAAGGGAACACGACGACGACTGATTGCTGTGCGCGAGACAAATCCTTTCGTATCATCCCCTTGTTTCCCTATACGCACATGCCCACAAGGGCATGTGAAAACCCTTTTCATCTCGGGATCCAATATCTTGGCTCCTGGATCCTAACCTTTGTCAGGCTAGGGCAATACCATAACAATTAATTATTTTGGCATTTCCGTCAGTAGTTATAACTGGGGTTACTTGATTATAATCAGGTGGCTGTTGATTAGTCACGAGCAGATGCATAATCGCGTAATCAAATAACCAATGCCTCGGTGATTTGATTATGAGTACAATCACATAACTCAACCAACTTATATGTTGATTATGTGTGTTGATTGCCATTTTTACTGTCGTTTACGATGATTATTTTCGACTTGAAAATAGAGGCTTGGTCGAGCGGTATGTACACTGGACTCAATCAGTATATCGTTGACTTGAGATTAGAGAACAGCCACCAGTATATACTGGACTGCATCAGTATACTGGGCGCGATTGTCTTGAACACAGGGACTTCAGGCTTTGAGCAAATGATGTCAACTTTTTCGGATTTTTACAGGCATTGCTCGCCGAGCTCTGCTAGCAGGACCGAGAGACTTCCCAGATGGCGGCGGGTGACATGCGTGCAGGCACCGCCGCGAGCGCGTGGCTGTCGGTTTCCTGAGGCGGAAGTTATCAGCCGCGGTAGAAAAACTGCGGTCAACCACTGCGGTCAAAAAAGATAGCCGTCTGAGGAATAGCCAAAACAGAGACTAAACCATAAAGGGATTTAGAATGGCAGCAGTTGAACTGTTGGCCTGTTGAGGGCAGGATTTGAAAAAGAAAGCCGCGTGTTATTTATTCCAGGTACGAGTGTAGACTAGAGCCACTGTTTCTACTGCTGCTATCATAGTAATGTTGTGCTTGCTGTTGTGATCACGTATTTTAATATGAGAGTATGCGTACTAAACTTACCGCTGCTGCTACTGTCGTATTGATGGTGTGATTGTTGTGAAGCTCAAGGCGCAAGATCGTTCATGTAACACCAGCCGACACAGATAAATCCTGATGCAAGTAAATAACTGCAAATGTAATCGCCCTGTCACGGCGCTGTCACGGCGACTTTGCATGTTCTTTACAGCAGCGCAGTAATGGCCCCACAAAATCACATTTGCCTCGTCGTACTGCTGCTTGATCAGCGGGCCGCCTGCCTACATTCCATGCCTATTGAACCGACCAAATAAAGTAGTACCACCACCACCACCACCACAGCGGCGGCGACAGCCCCTTGGCGGAAACTTCCTACTTTCCTTCCTGCCGATCCGTACACACATACAGACGTGCGGAACATGGTGGTGCGATACGATTCAAGTGTCCATTCATCCATACAGACAGGTGCTCGAATCCTCCTCGCCCGAGAAACGAAGAATATCTTTACTTTTAAACAGCGATTGAAGAAAAGAAAAAAATGAAGAAAAAAAAACATTTTTCGCGTGTTTTGCGTTCCGTGAGTGGTGCAACAACCGTAAAAACAACCAAGAAATTATTCAAAGGTGATATTTTTTATCTCCCCGCGTGTTTCATGATCCGTAAGCGGGTTGGTGTCCGCAAAGCATATATGATGACCGGAGGGCGTTTCTCTCCCTAGCAACGCCGCCACCGGGAAAACAAAAGACAGCTAACTCCGCACGACCATCCAAACAGCCAGCCAGACCGCCATCCAATCCTATCACAGACAGCCGCGCGACCAGCCAATCCAAACACAGCCAGTCAACTAGCCAGCCAATCCAAGCACAGCCAGCCGGAACGCCAGCCAATCCAAACACAGCTAGCCAGCTAGCCAACAAGCAAGCAAGCCAGGCAGCCCGTCCACCAGCCAGCAAGCAAGAGCATGTATCTACGATGTCGTTCTCTGCTTTTCGCAAAAATCACACACACGCAGACACACACCCTCCCCGGCCGGTGCCCTCTCCCGTCGAATCCCATACCGTCCGTCCGAAAACTAAAAACAAAAACCCGACAGCTGTCACGACATTCAGCGGCACTGCAACATTACTACCACAGGTACCTCGTACTACCTACTGCATGATAAAAACCGATTATTAGTAGATCGGGCCCCGCCCCTGGCCGCTAGCGCTGCGCTTAGAAGCGCCGGGCGGTCGCCGCACCCCCCCCTCCCCCACAACGTCTATCGCCCTCCACCCCCTGAGGGAGGCCCCGACTACGCCACGGAACTCCCCCCACACACGAAACACAACACAGCGAAGGGCACTAATCGTCACCGCAGAAAGCTCGGGAACGCAGCTCTCTCATCAGCCACGACGACAGCAGCAGTCGGGAACACCGGGGGGGGGGAGGGGCTCTCTCATCACCCATCACGACAGAAGTCGGTAACACCGCGGGGGCCGGGGGGGGGGC
>JAYJMJ010000354.1:6125387-6137221 GCA_036873875.1 Laminaria ephemera
GTGAGATCGAAATTTTCCTCTTTGTTGCTGTTTGTTATGGGTTATAAAGCCAGCAACAACTAATTTGCATTTTTATCGAGTACTGCGCTGACACTCAGCCCTGTGACGGACCGCCGTCTAGACGTAATATACTGTTTTTAGACTGGAATAGTTTAAGGTGTGACTGACATGACCAAAAGAAGCCGTCTCTTTGCTGCCACTTCACCCACAAGTTTCACGTGTGTGTGTTTTATTTTATGTTACTGCTTTTCCACCATTTGTTTTGATTTGTATGTTTTTGAACCTGCTTCTTCTGCTCTCACCACGAAATGAATGCACAGACCAAGCTCCGACAGCCACATATCTACGTACCGCCAGCACAGCAGAACAACCTGCAATCGACCCTGCACAGAGCAACAACGTACATACAGCAGTATGTTCGTTTCGACCAGTCAGCAGAGTGCGACAATGCAAGCAAGCAGACAACAAGACTTCAATTGTTGTTGTTGCCGAGAGCCACCACCATGTATGTACGTATGAGCAATTTTGTAATGAAAAATTAAAAATACACTACAGCTGTGAGATCGAAATTTTCCTCTTTGTTGCTGTTTGTTGTTGTTCTTTGAATAATGGGTTATAAAGCCAGCAACAACAACTTATTTGCATTTTTATCAAGTACCCCGCTGACACTCAGCCCTGTGACGGACCGCCGTCTAGACGCAATCTGTTTTTAGACTGGAATATCTTAAGGTATGACTGACGTGACCAAAAGCAGCCATCTCTTTGCTGCCACTTCACCCACAAGTTCCACGCTGCTGTGTGTGTGTTTTATTAAACTGCTTTTCCACCCATCGACATCCAGCACACGCAGCAGTGTTCTTGCCGGTTCGTCATCCAAGACAGAGACTAAAGCTCTGTACGACAAACTGCGAGACTGACATACGTATACGTCGCGAGTACTACAGCAAGATATCAGGTACATACGGCGGTATACTCAAGCATGTATGTGGCGTCCGGGTTATTTTCCTGGAGCATGGCGGCGGTCCTCTTGGCATTGTCAAGTCGCCAGTTTGCACCTAGGATCAATCGTGGACCTCTGTCCGCTTCACATAATTTGTTCTATTTTTCCTTCTTTCGAGCGAGCGTAGCGGGCGTCGAATGCCGCCCGCGGAGCGAAGCGCCTTGTACAACATGGAAGATACATGGTGCTCTCAAAGAACATCCCAAAAGTATGCGAATCTCCTCACAGTACTCACACATGCGCCACCGCTCCGACGCGTAGATACCCAGGCAAGAGGAGCACCAGTGTTCCGCAATAGATCTTCATGGAGCTACACGGTAACGCCCTCTGAAAGTAGGTTGCTGCTGTGTGTAGCTCGTTGTGGGCTGTGTGGGCTGTTTGCGCTTCAAGGAGTTCCACGAATATTTTTTAATTGTAGCTGGCGGGGCCCGGGGATTGCCGATCAGAATTGATCTCCGCACTCACGCACAAGCTAGCCCAGCTTAGCCAGTACTCCCCATGTCAGAATTCAAGAAAATGGCCAGTCCTCCACATGGTGATGCAGATGCTGAACCGCCTTTTTTGGAGGTATGGGGTCGTCGCATGTTATTGTTTTTTCATGTTGTTCTCGCCTATATTTTCGAACCAGCACGTATCCTCTACAAAGCAGCAGCACTCGTTGTTTGATTTTCTGTCCTCAGCGAGCTCGGCGTTCAGCAACAGCAGTGCTCGCAGAGTGCGCGTTTGAGGTACAACACGGGTTGCATCCATGTCCACGAAGGCTGATCCTTGCAGTTTTTCAGTTGAATAAGATGATCAAAGCCGTATTCCTTGATATTGTCCTTCTACCTTGTTGTTGCTTCTTCGTTCCAGGAATTCCATCGACAGTACGTGCTGAGAATCTCGGAGCAAACGGATACCTTCGAATTCTGCATGACGGAGGTTGGTGCAACAGCCCTCCGTCCAGTACTCATACTGCTGTAGAGCTTACCACTTACAGTAGTACCTGGTGTTGGACAAAACTCGATTGTGGAGTAAGTGGTAAGATACCCTCGACAGCAGCTATGATACTCTGATATCACTAGCCTTGTCGGCGTCCAGTTTCGACGTCTGTGCTTCCAAGAACTTATGCCTCGCAGGCTGAATTGTTCGCCGTCTGCTGCCAGCTGGAAGGGTAGACAAAGCAGTCTCCTGCAAATACCGCTACAGCAGTATTTCAAGGCTAAAGCCCGCTCGTTGACCGACGCTTGTTTGCAAACTTCTACCAGGTACCTTTTAGAGGCTGGTGGTGGCCTTTATTGAAGCGGCACAAGTGTATCATGTCATACTTGCACCTGGTACTTGTCGGGGCAATGGGTATACCTTTGCCCCTCAGGACAACGCCCTTCAGAATGCACCCCATGTTGGCATGAGAATATCGTAAGCATCACCCCTGACAGCTTGTGTTTCGAGACGGTGTACTGCTGATTCACAGTATACTCGCACTTGGCGGCGAGGGGGCAAGGGGCAAGGAACAACATGGCAAAGTGCACTCATTCCAAGATGCGTGCAAATCACACAGTGATGTACTTGCACAGTATCGAAGGTCACATTTGCAGCGCGGTGTATATACGCCTATACGAGTAGCGTATTTGTTATTTGTCCATTCCTTGATTCGCAAGTGCGCTGCTTAACGGCGCGTACCTTACGTTCAATCTTACTGCAATGGGCGTGTGCAACTAACTGCCTTTGGCATTGTTAGGCCTTTGGTCGCCCCTGCACGGCCGGGCCCATTTCACCCCCCCCTCTCGCTCATGGCGTGTGCACCCATCCTCCAGCGTAATCTCGCTCTGCTTTCCTTCCCCGTCGTGGCACGGCGGTGTCGTCCTAAACGTAGCATCTGCGCATGTCGGGAGTGTACTGGGGGCTGATGAGCATGGCGCTCATGGGACGAGACTTGCGGAAAGAAATGGGCGCCGACGATCTGGCGGATTGGGTCGTGCGGTGCCAGCACGAAAGCGGGGGGTGAGTGAGCTCCTCTTATCCCTCGCAGGATGGCACTGACTACTATGATATGATACTGTGTATCCCGTTGCCGAAGTCCGTCGTCATTGCAGCTCGTGACACGATCATGGCCAAATATATCGCCGTTTTAAGGCGTGCTCGTTCTGGTACAAGGGGCGAAGGTTTCGGTGGAAGTAGAGAAGCAACTTGCAAGGAATTATTGTGATGGCGGCGACCACGCTCCTTGGCGGTCGGTCGTGTTTGCTGCTCCTTTGCGGGTAGAGAGACCAAGGTGTAGACTGGACTGGCCTTGTGCTCCCTTCTGGTGCAGAGAATCACTGTGCAGTGAATGAGTGTTTGCCACGCCAATTTAGCAGTAATCCTACTTATAGCGTTGAGAGGTTCCTTGCACAACGGCGTGCCTCTTTGCCGGGTGTATCTCTTCTCTATAACGCTGCCCGCTTGAAGGCCACGAATGTGCTTTGACGTTTGTTCGGTGGATCTCCATCACTCCCCACCACTCCACACGATATTTCAGCATGTGGATTGGTGGTGGATTGCTGGGAGCTAGCGCAAGCAATCATGCATCCCCCTTTGCCTCCGATGCAAGCCTAGCGAAGCCAACTCGAATACGACTACGTGAAGACAAGGGGGGACGATGTAGCTATGCGCGTCCTCTACCATAACACGTTGGATAGATGCTCTCCAGGGGCAGCAATGTAGCTATGCGCGTCCAGTACTAAAGCACAAATACTACGGAACGCTTCGTTTTCGCTTCGAAAACTGACCTTGCTGGTTCGCCGTGTGCTTGGTAGGTTTGGCGGAAACGAAGGGCACGACCCGCATATACTGTACACGTTGAGTGCGCTGCAGGTCATGGCGCTGCTGGGGGAGCTTGACCGAGTGGACAAAGACAAGGTAAGGTGACCCGCAAAAGTTGATGGTAACCAGCTGCACTACCCCATGGTCGAGAAGGTTTTGGGTTGATGGCTGTGAATCGGTGCATACACATATGCGAGTTACTATTATCATTTTCGGCTGAGGGCTAATTTTTTTCTTCGCTGTCGTACTGGTGCCGCCCGCTTGCGGCCGCCCGCTACTTTTTTCACATGGGTTTGGTCGAAAGGTGGCGGGTTACGTATCCAGCTTGCAGCAGCCGGACGGCTCCTTTTTCGGCGACGAGTGGGGGGAAGTGGACACACGATTTTCCTACTGCGCGCTATCGAGTATGGCGATACTGGGACAGCTCGACAGCGGGAAGATCGACGTGAAGAAGGCTGGGGAGTTTGTTGGCAGGCAAGCAAAGCAAGCACTGGAAGAATCCAAGACGACAGTTCTTGTTGTACATGTTGGTCATACGGCACTATCCACCAGCCTATGTAGTCACTCCGTGGCGAGGGGAGAGCCCCGAAGATCAATGCCAGCTTGCGAGATTCGTCTATCCCGAAACTATATGGTTTGTTGGTTATGTAGTCACGCGACTACTTCTAGGCTATTATAGTGGCTAGTGCTTCGTATCTATACAACAGCACCTTCAGACGCTGCACTGCTTAGTATGGACGAGAGGCTGTCATAGCCGCCACAGTTTTTGTGCGGCGGCCCCGGCAACTCAGAAAGCCGAGAGAGCTCGCTATGGGGGGGCACAAGGCGCATAAGTGATCATGTTCCGTCCACGCGTTGCGCTCGTGATTATGGTTTTTGTTGTGAGGTTTCGCCACGGAGCTAGCTGCGCTCTAAGAGATGACCGCGCCGTTATCTCTTTTACCACTGCGGCAAATATCCCACACTAATTATGAGTAGTTTGCCCAAAAAAACGCGGGTCAAGTTCTAAAGGGGTTAGACTATGGTTTGATCTACGTTAGATCATCTCTTCAGGCATTTGGGATACACATATTTTCACACCAGCTTGTGAAACTTTTGTCGCCAACCGATTCGATTGCTCCCTTTTCTCTGCGTCTCCAGGTGCCGTAATTTCGACGGCGGCTTCGGCTGCATTCCGGGGGCGGAGTCGCACGCGGGTCAGATCTTTACGTGCGTCGGGGCGCTGTCGATCGCGCGGTCGCTTCATCTCGTAGACGAAGGTGAGCATCCCTCCTACCCAGTGCTGTACTGTGCTGTACCGCGTATCGTGGTGGGAGGGCGCAATGAGTTTGATACTCGTACGAGAAGAAATCCCTTGTCGTATTTTCTTTCGTTGTCGTTGTCGTTATCGTTGTCGTTGTCGTTGTCGTTGTTGTTGTCGTCGTTGCTGTTGTTGATGTCGAGGGCGCAATGAGTTTGATACTCGCACGAGAAGAAATCCCGTGTCGCATTTTCTTTCGTTGTCGTTGTCGTTATCGTTATCGTTGTCGTTGTCGTCGTCGTTGTCGTTGTTGTCGTCGTTGCTGTTGTTGTTGATGTCGTTGTTGTTGTCGTCATTGTCGATGTCGCTGCCGTCGTTGTTGTCGTTGTTGTCGTTGTCATTGTCGTCGACGGTGGTGGTGGCGAAGTCGTTAAATTCGCGACGCGATTTGTGGCTTAACACCGACCGTCGCGACGCATTATACTGGCATATATGGCTGGTGATGCTCAGGATGCGGAGTGACCGAGGCACCCCAAGAGTGGACATCTCCCGGTTGCTGGTGTGATACAGTGCGAATTGCAGCATCGGGATTGAAACGTCCCGGAATGTCTATGACTCTGGCGTGTAAGCCGCGTGCAACGATCTTGCTGAAGAGAAAAGGGAGCAGCATCGTGTGCCGAGAGCAGCAGTTGCGCGCGTGCAAGAAGGTCGCTCCGCCTCCGCTGTCGTTCCCGTTACTTACTGGCTCCAAACGAAACAGTCAGCGAGCCGGATGTTACCCTGCTCGCTGCAAATGTTGGCGCAAAATATTGGACTCTGTTGATATCCTTCATCTATCTGCCATCCTCCGCTCACTCGCTGACCGTCGATTTTGGGGATTCCGAACTCGCGTCTTCAGGATTGTTGGGCTGGTGGCTCTGCGAGCGACAATGCGATTCGGGGGGCCTGAACGGGCGGCCTGAGAAGCAGGCGGATGTGTGCTACTCGTGGTGGATCCTGTCTGCTCTCAAGATCCTTGGCAAGGTGCGACCATGGCTGGCGGTTTCCGTCCCCCCCGGATTATCGCCTCCCACCCCCCTGAAAGACCCCTGGCGCACAACAGTGGGTGTGCGGACGAACACCCGTGGCGCCCTTCCAAATCGTTATTTTGTTACTTCCTGTCTGAGAGGTTGAACTTTCAGTAAAGCTGCTAAGAGTGAAAAAGGAGGTGTAAAGTGCCTTTTGAGTTTTGACAGTTGATGCGTTTTGAGTTTTGAAACTTGAAACCGCCGTTTTTTTTCGTGTCTTGAGGGATGTCCCCGGCATTGGACCGTCACGACGAAGTTAGGCCGCAGAGCTACGTACGTTCTACGTACATACATAGGAACGCCTGTGTTCCCCTTTTTCAACTTGCGACACCCCCGGGATTCTAAGTCAACCACACGCGAAGGGGAACCTTGCACTACGTACGGTGTTGCTGTGCTGATGTATACCAGGTAGCTCTTATTACTCTCTTGCCCGCTCTTGGTTTGCTCTTTTTCCTGCCGAAGGTTGACTGGATAGATGGTCGCAGACTTAATGGCTTCATTCTGCGGTGCCAGGACGCGGAAGACGGCGGCATCGCGGAGAGGCCGGGTAACCTGGCCGACATATTCCACACCTTTTTTGGCATCGCCGGCCTGTCTCTCCTCGGACACTTCGACGGCAGGTGGGTCTAGGGGGAAATCTGTATATACTTCGGCTTGCCCAGCTCGTATTTAGTCGCGCGATACTATTTGTACGTACCAGGTATCAGTCTGGACGTAGCTGTAAGCTCCGCTGGGGTATTAATAGGAGTACCCAAACGGTCCATACTTTTCCTCCCATAGCGGTATACCTGGTAGTACTGTTGTTGAGCTTTGTTTTGGCAGTTGCAAGCGAGCCGCAGCAGCAGCGAACAAAGTCTGCTACTGTTTTTGTAGTTGAATGTTTTCCTTGTACCATGGGCCTACTCTTGTGTACGGACATGGAACACGACCGTGGTTCGAAAATGAACGCAACGTGCGTGCTTCCGTGCTGGCTCGTTGCCGCAGCGTCACTTTTTTTTTATCTTCGCGCTCCCTCCCTCACCCGCGCGCTCATGCAGCCTGTATCGTGTCCCCCAAACAAACAATAGTTTTATTACCCCTCTTGTATTTCCTACGAATGAAATGAAGCTTTTTATCTAGAGTTCGTGTATATGTCCTGCTTCTGCTGGTAAACGCGGGTCTTAGTAGTGGCGGTCGTGTCGTCGAGCCCACCGTTGAAGATTTTTCGGTCACGTATCATCCACTCACCCCAGTGCCGCAATCCGCCGTTTTTTTACGTTATTTTTTTTGTTTCTACACCGGCAGGGAAGGGTACGAGAATTTTGTCCCGGTCGACGCCGTGTACGCCCTCCCAGTGCCGCTTGTGGAACAGCTGGGACTCAAGAGCGAGATGCGAGAGGCGCGGCCCCTGCCGCTCGGACCGACGTGAAAATAAAACCAGTTTTACTTGTTGCCGGACCTAAGGACGAGAGTCGGACCGGGCTCCCACTCTCTGCTGCGGAGTTCGCGGTATGCGAAGTGTCCCGGAGAAGGCATTGGGGAGGTGGGGGGGGTCTCGTCTGCCTCAGAGACCTCCCTTTGCTTAGTATCCTCTCAGTGGTTTTACTGGGGATTTGAATTCCGAAGCTCAAGTATTGGCGTAAGGCGCTGCCGTTGGGGGGATAGGGTGGGGGGTGGATGGGTGGGGGATGACAGGAGTCTCCTCTCCCCCAGATGCCTCCGTTTGTTTAGCACCCTCTCAGTTGTTGCGCTGGAGATTTTACTCCCAAAGCTTAAGAAGTAGCGGAAGGCGCTGCTTTATCCAGTTGTCACGCTGGGGATTTTAATCACAAAAGCTTAATTATTGGCGTAAGGCGCTGCTTTGTCGGAGAGGTCCCAACTGCAGTCCATGCTTGACCTCTGGGAATATAATTGAGGTATTTCCCATCTCCTTGCCTATACGTTATATGATCCTTGTGTATGGACAACTCGTTTTTTTTTCTGTCGTCGTGCAGAAGCGAACCAAGGCTTAGATGAGCCCGAAAAGGTTGCTTATGCCTCGGTGATCAGCCTGGACACGGGTTTGCTGTTAACCCCTTCAGATATGTATGCAATATGCACCCATTTTTCGGGGAGAAACTACTGTACTCGAAGTTAGAGTCGGGAAACATTTTTTGCGGTGGTAAAAGGGTGCTGCATATAGCTCTCCTTTTTTCACAGGCGCAAGGATGCTCCTTTCAGGGCGTGTGGCAAAACCAAGTTCGGTGTGTGCTCAACGCTTTTATTGCTGCCTCCCTCCCGGGTGGCGTATAGTTGTCCACACGAAACGCACCTGGCATAGGGTGTGGTCTATTAAAAATGTGTCATCACGTCTATCTCGTGCAAGTTGCGCTCAGCGATAAACCGAAACTCGCCGCTTGAATTAATACCGCCACCCCTGCCTTTTGCAGACAAACGTGCGTACAGACATTAGACAGGTAGACTTGCCCACGAAGGAGTGCGGTACAAAGAGCGCTGCCGCTGAAAAACAGCCGAGGTACAAAATCGCCGCTTGAAATGAAGCCCCTTCCCCTGCCTTCCGCAGACAGGCCTTAGACTGACCTCCTGCTCATGAAGGAGTGTGGTACAAATAGCGCTGCAGCTGAAAAACAGCCGAGTATCAGGGCCGAGTTCCAGCCGCCATTTTAGCCTTCTTCTACATTATTTGGCCGATGCAACTAACTCATCAAGTCACCACGTATTGCAAGTGCGGCAAATAAAACACGCATTCCGACTGACTCGGCACTCGGCGCTCCTCGTTTGGGACAGCGGTTCCCGAGAAGGAACCCGGCAACGCAGACATTGTGGGAAGCCGGTGGTATCCCCTATCCCCGGTAAGGCGGTGGCGTCAACGGCAAAAGATGGAAGGAAGCGACGTTTTCGCACGCGCACAGCACGGCCCGTGTGACCTCACGCGCTCTCTTAACTCCAACCCAACTCCTAAAATTTCCTATTCAAATTCCAAGTGTTTTGTCCCCATATCGGGAGTGCGGTGCTAAAAGGGTTAACCCCTTTAGAACCGCACCCACGTCTTTGGGGACAGACTACTTGGAACTAGAGAAGGATACATTTTTGCAGTAGTATGAGGGTCAACACTATTTATTGCCATCCTTATAGCCGCGTCCGAGGCTTTTAGCTCGCTACTGCTGCTCGCCCGGTCGCCCGGGGAGCTCGGTGTCTTGACAGTGTGGGATTAACATCGCCGAAGCACCCAGGCGAGGTGATCTTTCAGACGACAACTTCATGAAAGAAACATACATACATTAATAAAGTAAGACCACGGAGTGCGACGGACTGATCGGCCTCTAAGCGCGATCTTCTATACCTGCATTGTCCGTTGGTTACCCGTCGTGTGAACCATAATATCCATCATTAGAAACCCAGGGTTGTTCTCAGGATATAACCCCTGACGACCAAGCCTGGTTAGTTCTTAACGCCGAGCGTTCATTTACTGCTTATCATTCACATATTTCACAGTCTCCTACGATATGATATCCTGTTCAGGCTCGATATCTTCGTACCCTTTCCTACAAAGAAAAAATTATGCACGTACGCGTACTGGATGTTGTCGTGTTACCCTCATAATGCTCCAGAAAGACTCTCCACACGTCAGCTCCCCCCATCGCACCCTCGTGTTGGGGAAAAACTCCTTGTGTTCAGAGTGGGATAATTATTGCAGTAGCAAAAGGGTTAAACTCTACCCTCAAGTACGGAAAAGCCTGCAACCCAAATTCCCAAATTAAAAAAAAAACAGGAACAGCCTGCCCCCTCTACTCGCACTAACAAAAAAACGCAAACGAATCGAAAAGCAAGTGCAATCGCGGAGAATCTCAGCTCTGCAATTAGCGATGCTCCCCCGCCACGTACGTCCACGCGGGTGCATCGGGCACTCATACCGGAGGCTAACGAGAGAAGCAAGAACGCGGGGCTCGCCCCGATTACGGCCAGAAAAGTCTACAAATTACGGCTGGCCGGATTGGATGTTTTCAACTACACCAAACAACCCGCGGGGCTTACGAAAGCTGTACAGCTGTACAAAAATTAGTCACTATCTACCTATTGAAGAGTATGTTTAGTAGGGTAGACACTCTGGGGTATCTACCCGGGTACCAAACCTGGTTGTTTTGGTCATACTCGGATATGTACCCAGGTACCCCAGAGTGTATAATAACCTACTAACCACACCCTTATTTACTTATCTTGCTCGTTAATTCTAACACTACCTGCCGTGCTCCTATCCTCGTCGCGACCGCTATCGGGCATCCGAGCTACTCCCACCGCCGTCACCACCGCCCGTGGACCGCCTGCTCCGTTCGCGTTCATCCTTCTCGCACCTATCCAGCCACCCTCCTATCGTGGTCCGGGGCGTCTTCGCCGGCCGGCCTGCATCCAACCACTTCGCCAGCACCGGGTCCGTCTGGTGTCCGCGCGCGATTATGGGCGGCTGACCTTGCCCGTCCCAGTTCGGGTCCACGGCGACCATAACGTCAGACAGCGGACGGGTCCGCTTCCACCCTTGCAGGGAGCCGCTCTGCAAAGGTTGCGCCGGGAACATCTTGGCGGCCTTCTCGAACACCGGGTTCTCCCTCCACCTCGCCCCTTCACTCCGCTCGTCGTTAGTCGCGTTCTTCTTGACGCTGTCAGGGGCAGGCATAACATCTCGTTCGCTGCCACTGCCGCCGCCGCCGCCGCCGCCGTGGGCACCACCCCCTCCATCGCCATTGCTCCCGGCCGCCGCTCCGATTGGTCTGCCGAATCGGCGGCGAATGTCGCATTTAAGCGACACGGCGCGGGCACCGCTGCCGGGCTGATCCCCGTCCTCGTTTTGCCGCTTCTGCGTCAGGTAGCTCAGCTGCAGCTGGTCGTCGGGGGATGGGACCTGCGACGAGGTTGTCGTCCCGCCAGACAGCGGGGGGGTGAGAAGTTCGTCCGACGGGGGAGAGCACTCTAAACCCTCGGAGGAGGCGGCGCCTGCCGCCGGTGCCGTTTCCTTGCGCTTGTCCTTACCCTTGTCTCTACTTCGTGGTGCTCCGGATGCCGACCCTTGTTCCAGGGCTCGTTCGGTTGGTCGTTGCCACGAGGCGGACTCGCCGTCGCCGCTATTCCCACCCATCGCCTTGGCCTTTCCCTTCCACTTCCCCTTTCCTTTCCCCTTATCATTTTCCTTTCCTTTCCCTTTCGCGGCGGCTGCGCTGCGGCCACCTCGTGCTGCCCCCGCCCCGGCGGCACCTTTGCCGGAACGCCACTCTAGTGACGGCCCTTCGGTATCTTCGTCGCCACCGTCCACTTCGTCCGCCCCTTTCGGTTGCTTCTCTCCTGCCTCGTCCTCCGGCAAAACGTCATGCTGCGTGAGTCCAGGGGGCACAGGGGAATCCGGACTTTCCTCCCCCTCCTCTTCCTTGTCCTCCTCCTCCCCCGCCTCGTCCCACTCATCCTCCTCCTCCGATTCCTGAATAATTTTCTTCTTCTTCGCGCCCGTCTGCAGCAGTGATGCCTCCTTTTCCTGACCCAAGCGCGTCTCCACCTGCGAAGAGCGCGTCACCCTCCTCGTCACGTCCAGCTCCTGGACGCTCGCACAAGTGCTGGTGCCGTCATCAGAACCGACGTACATTTCCGCGAGCGAGATCGGCGGCGGAGGCGAAACGACCGGAGAGATCGGCGAGCGCGCCGGGACATCCGACGCCTGCCTTTCTGCCGCCTCCGCCTCCGCCGCCGCCGCCGCCGCCGCCTCCGCCGCCGCGGCTGC
>JAYJMJ010000354.1:6216429-6227175 GCA_036873875.1 Laminaria ephemera
AAGTACGCACATGGTGCGGAAGTCCGCCCCACAAGTGGTTCTTAGTAGGATGCAGCTCACCCTTCATGCGACTCGCCAAACACCTCACGGCGCTTCGTGCTTGGTGCACGCGAGGTCTGCCTGGTCGGTGAAAGCCCGACGTGCTCCGTCCCGGCATGGTAGGGATGCGAGGGTCAGTGGTATATGACTCGGCTATGCATCAAATGAGTACACCCCCCCTACGGCCGCACGTGTCCATGTTGCTGCGCGCGCACGCTAGATGGTCGATAAAGTCGCACATCTCCATTGCTCTGGTCGCCTGCCAAAGAATCGAGTGGGTGCGTCCTCCATTCCAGTGCTTTTTTTTAATAATTTTTTTCTTGCGTGTATTTGCTCACCCCCCGCCCCCGCCGTATGGACAGGTGCTTAGCCTCCTGACGGAGATGCACAACGAGGGTGTTGAAGCGGACGAGGTGCGTGTGTTTGTTTGTTTGAGGAGATTATAAACTGGCATGTGGTTCCTGTCGACTGCCTAGATTACAGCGCTTTTCACGGGTGGGGTCACTTTACGCGGGTCGGGTCGGGTCGAGTCAGGGTGACCCAGTCCGACCCTTGAGATTTGAAAACCTCCTGGTGCGACGCGTGAGATTTCGAACACCTGCTGATACGACCGGAGTCGACCCGATACATTTTGAAAACCTCCTGACCCGACCCGCAAGGTCGGGTCATGACCCGTGAGAAGCCCTGTTTTTTTTTAACTTGCGAGAGGTTTATTGACGATTGTGGCACGGCGAGGCGTGCAAAAATTGAATTCTCGCCTGCAGTAAACTGTCCTATATATACATACCCTCCGAGTTCCTAGTATCACTAGTTGATTTGTTTTCGACAAAAGTCCGCCTGACAAGCGGTTCTTAGTAGGATGCAGCTCACCCTTCATGCGTCTCGCAAAACACCTCACGGCGCTTCGCGCTCGGTGCACGCAACGTCTACCTGGTCGATGAAAACCCGACGTGCTCCGTCCCGGCATTGTGGGGATGCGAGGGTCTGTGCAGCCATGCATAATACGATGATTTTCCCTCCCCCCCCCGCCCCCCCCCCTGCTCCCGCACGTGCCCCCCTCTCCTTTTTTTGGCTCGACCAGGTAACGTACCACATAGCTGTTGACGCCGCATCCATCGCAAGGAACCTTGGAGTCGCCATGGACCTCTTCCGAGAGATGCGCGAGAGGTGTGTGTGTGTGGCTATCTTGAAATAATCTTGAAGGTTCTTGGAAGGTTCTTGGAAAGTTCTTGGAAGGTTCTTGGAAAGTTCTTGGAAGGTTCTTGGAAAATTCTTGGAAGGTTCTTGTACCAGGTATAGTTTTTGTCCATCACGAGGAACCTTGGAATCGTCATGGACCTCTTCCGTAAGACGCGCGAGAGGTGTGTGTGTGTGAACATCTTGAAATATTCTTGGAAGATTCTTGAAAGGTTCTTGGAAAGTGCTTGGAAGGTTCTTGCAAGTTTCTTGTATGGTTTTTGTCCATCGCGAGGAATCTTGGAGTCGCCATGGACCTCTTCCGGGAGATGCGCGAGCGGTGTGTGTGCGTGTGACTATCTTGAAATGTTCTTGGAAGGTTCTTGGAATTTCTTGGAAGTTTCTTGTATGGCTTTTGTAAGGCTTTGGCGAGGTTCTTGTAAGGTTCTCGTAAGGTTCTTATTGCTCTTGTATGGTTCTCGCGATATTCTTGTGAGATTCTTGTAAGGTTCTTGTATGGCTCTCGTAAGGTTGTTGTAAGGTTCTCGTAAGGTTCTTGTAAGGTTTTCGTAAGGTTTTTGTAAGGTTCTGGTAAGGTTCTTGTAATGTTCTTACTGTACAACGTTCTTGTAAGATTATCGCAAGGTTCTTGTAAGGTTCTTATAACGTCTTTGCTAGGTTCTTGCAAAGGTTCTTGCAAGGTTATTCTTATCATAAGAAGACACGATCGGGCGTGCGAGCCTTTTCACCGTCGTGAAAAAACAAAAATTGGTTCCAACCGCAGTCTCATATTTTCCTTTAGCCTATCGTTTGCCGAAGCCCATTCCATGTTCCATCCCGAAATATTCCATATTCCATCCCCACCCATTCCATATTCCATCGAGACCCATTCCGTATTCCATCCCGACCCATTCCTTATTCCATCCCGACCCATTCCACATTTCATTACATCCCGACCCATTCCATATTACATCCCGACCCGTTCTATATTCCATGCCGGCCCATTCCATATTCCATCCCTACCCATTCCATATTACATCCCGACCCATTTCATATTCCATCCCGGCCCGTTCCATACTCCACCCCAACCCGTGCCTGGCGCCGCAAGGGGCCTACCGGTGACGAAGCGACGCGTGGAGTACATCCGAGACAAGATTTCCGGGGTTGGGGGGGGGGGACCAAGGGGGCCGAACGATCGTGAAGGTCGCCGAAAACAACCTCGCGTTGCCGCCGGCGCCGCCGCTTCTGATGCACATGACACCGAAGACTATGATGATGCGCCCGCAACTTCTGCCCGCACCCCATCGGCCTCGGTGAAGAAGGTGTCCCGCGGTGCTATCCACGGCAGCCGCGATGTCGGGGGTTCGGGGCAAGGCAAGGGTAAGCTTGCGGCGGCGGCGATGGCAGCGCCGGAAGGCGGGCTAGAAGAGGACGAGGAAGAGGCAAAAGCAGAAGCTGGGGGTGATTTCATGGCGGAGCTGCGGGATCGGTTTGCGGTCGGCGCGGATGAGCTGGCGTCCGACGACGACCTTGCAGTTTTGGCGGACGACGCTCTGTTTCCCCCCCAACCCCTCCACGAGGAGGAGATGGGGGGCGACGGGACAAGCGACGAGAAGGCGGGGGGCGGTGTGGTGGCGGTCGAGGAGGGGCCTCGCGGGGTGGGCCAGGTGACGGGCGCAACGTCCGGCGTGGAGGTGTTGCCGGTCGAGGCCGAGCAAGAATCAGGCGAAGGGGTAACTTCTCCGTCGACCGCCGCCGCGGACGAGAAGGAAAGGAGCGACCAGAATCAGGAGACCGTGCAGTTGCTCGAGGAGATCAAAACTATGAAGGTAAGAACCCGGTTTTGTGGCATCGTACTCGGATCAAAACTATTTAGGTATTTGTCCTGTTTGTGTCATCGCATCGTACTCGTATCATAGCGTGTGTTTGAAAGCCATGGGGGTAGTGCTGACGAAGGGAGGCTGACTCCAGTCGTGCGAGCTGCGATAGTGCCTACCAGGTATTGCTTACGTACCAGTATACAGTACGAGACAACACTTAATAAATTGGGAGTTCAGGGTTTTTAGCTCAATTTTTGTTCGAAACATATGGAAATCATTATTTTAATATTATAAGAAAATAGCGTAGGGTACACCCTGCGTCACATAAGAAGCTAAGCCTGGCCCAAAATAAGACTTTAATTAGTGGTGTCGTGTACTGTACCCGAGGCAAACCTTTACGTCAGACATTATGGTTTGGCTGTATATACATACGGAACGGATGGTTCGTAGCAATAACATCGACCGCGCCGACCCCTCGCGCTACATCTTGCTACGTGTTGCCGCTGTCAGGCTACGGAGCTCAAGGAGGAGCTGAGGGGCAGAGGGCTACGAGTGTCGGGAAACAAGGCGGAGCTGATCGCCAGGCTAGAGGAGGCCCTGCAGTAGTACTGATAGTAGCTGGGTAGTTTAAACGTTTAAGCTACGTATGATACAATGGCGAAATTCGTTATTTACGATATATCATCTCTATAATATTTTGTTGATTTCAGTCTTTTGCTGCTGCCAACATGACACACGCGGTTGCAGTGCTTTACAACTGCTGGCGTATTGATATGCCTCGTGTTTTGGGGACACATCACTTAAAATTCGGGTTGGACCATTTTTGCCGAGGTGAAAGTTTGTTTCCCCCCCGCAGCGGCCCAGGATGGTGCCTGCCGCAGGCAATGCATACAGAGGTGACATGTGTAAGTGAGTGAATTGTGAATTGTCCTTGGAGCCACGCAACGGATCCCCAGGAACGATACTCGTAATATAGCAGTTCCGGCGTCTCAGCCTCTTCAAAACCGCGCTTTCTGCCCTCCGGTGCAGTATTTTGTGGCCAGATTGCTCATCTCCATTCGGCTCCAAAGCGTGTAAGACCATCAACAGAAGGGAGGTACATCAGTACGAGTAACCGCTACCCATCCGCCTGAGTATAATACTAATACTTCCGCTATAACAGAGGCGCTTAGCCCCGACACAGGTGATGTCCAGACCAATGTTCCAAAAATGTGTTTGTTCTTTCGTTCATTCGTTCTTTCGTCCGTGCCCGCTTAGTGCTCTCGGAGAGGAATCCTCTCGGATTTTCGACTATCGAGATTCTCCGTCCTGGCCACCCTGCGATGCAAACATCCACTCCATTGGCCATTTTTCATCACCTTGCTGACCCTCACGAAGTTTCAGCTCCTTCTAGCGCCGCCTGTGTCTAGTTGTCGTTGAATCGGCAGGGCGTGGACCTTCTCGGGTTATCCATGCACGGGGGTGTCAAAACACATCTATTTGTTATATTCTAGTAGTCTACCCTACTTCGGATCAAATCACCAAACCGAGCTACGAGTGTCCTTCGTAATCGGGTCCGTCTGTGATCACGGACACTGCAACTCCACGGCCAACTGCTTGCCACTCGTGCCTTCTCCTTCTATATGCCCCCGCCCCTCCTCGGCTCCCAACGCCGCTGGAACTGCTCGGGCCCTTGCTGCATCGTGCAGCCTGTGGTCGTGCTTTTGTTATGGTATCCTCTCTTCCCCGCTGCGGCTTGTGATTTATATAGCGAGTGTCCCCTGATCATACAAGTACCTGGCAGGCGTTGTCGCCTGCCTGGATGAGGATCAACCGGCCCCCTTCGGTCAGGAGACATCCGGCAAGCAATAGTCTAACACACGATACAACATCCAAGCAACCGTCGAGAACCGTTGTGTGAGTGACCAGAGCAAAGCCAGACGCACCCTGCATAGCAGTAGTCGGTCCCTAGGTCCATACTGCCTTATACCTTTACACTGGCGTCGACGGCAGACCTTATCAAGTTACACTTTCTCGCTAACTGCTGCTGCGAGTCTCGTTTGATGCTGCACGCGAATTTTGACTATCGGTGTTTATTCCAATAATTGGATCAGACAGACAGACGGACACTTTTCGAGTTTACGCGATAGAGATTCAAGTAGTAGCCAAACCCATAATATATAGGGAATAATGCCCCCATCGCCTTGATTCCCCCTTATGGCCCTGCTTCGTGAAATATCACCTCCATCTGCTTGTTTTTGTTTGGTTTTGATTATTCTCTCTCAACTTTGTTTTTTCGAGGTAATTTCCTTTCCTCCTTGCATATTGATTTTGCCTTGTGTTCAGACAGTTTTTTCTCTCAATCTTTCTTTTCTTGTTTCTTTTTTCCTTTCTCTGCTGCAATTTGCAATTTTTATAATTTTGCAATTTGTATGCTTTTTTACCGACTTTGTGTATGTTTTGCCTTTTGTATCCAGTACGTTGGCATCGCATTGCCTAATCTCTTTATTGCATTTATTTGTTTGCGATACGTATATTATCTCTGTTTCGTAGTTGCGTGTGACCACAGAGCTTGTATCTCTCTAGGATGGAGAATGAGCACGAAGAACGGTTAAATGTGAAGGACACACAAGCGCACACACAATACACAAACACTTCTTTTGTCGACCGCCACAACAAAAAAACAGGGTTTTTCACGGGTCATGACCCGACCCGCGGGCCGGCTCAGGAAGTTTCTAAACTCTCGGGGGCCGAGTCGGGTCGGGTCAGGAGGTCTCACGGGTCGGGTCGGGTCGGGTCGGGAGGTTTTCAAACCTCGCGGATCGGGTCAAGTCGGGTCACCCTGACCCGACCCGACCCGCGAGAAGTGACCCAATCCGTGTAAATAAGCCCTGCAAAAAAACAAATATCTAAAGGACAAGCATGGTGACATGGTGGCGAAACTAATCCATGTGCACTTCATTTTTCATTTGGGTAGGAGACTTTCGGACTTTCCGCCACAGAGAACCCCAGCAAACGGTTTTTTGTGTTTTATGTTGCGTTATTGCGTGGGATATGTGGAGAGCTTCCTGCATAGTTCTTTGTTTCGTTTCCGTTTTTTAGTGCCACTTTTTTTTTCATCTCAAATAGCCTCCTCATTTCGAAAGAATGTCGCGCATTGCTTGCAACTCCTGTAGAACTGTAATAACGTATATTAGGACAAACTACTTGGGATTAGCATGGGATAGCTATTGGAGCAATCACGATACCGTGGGCGGGAGACACTCGGATGTGACCTAAATGCAGGCCTATCGTCTTCCATCTCATCAAGCGAAACCCGCGCACGCATATTAGGCGAGATCCATCGCGAGACAAGACAACAAGACAAACCCCGTTACGAGAGAAGACAATTCAAGCCAGGTCCATCACGAGGCAAGATACGACAAGACAAGGTCCCATGATTCTGGGGAGTATGAATGTGTGAATGCGGTTACCAGAAAGGTTGCATGGAAGACAAAACAAGTAAGGCCCATCACGGAACAAGAAAAGACACAAGATATTCCCATGATACTGGGAGGTATGCATGCACGAATACGGTTGCCAGAAAAGGTTGCATGTTTCAAGATTACCGCAGTTCCACGTCTTGAAAGAACACAGCTCGCAAGGCTCGTAAACGGTAAAAAAAATAGCGCAGACAAAGAGGCTCGTCCTTGCGGCACCCACTAGCAAACGCGACGCGAGCCAGCCCACGCGAATGGCAGACAGACAAGACAGCACTGCCGCGTTTGTTGTGTAACTTAAAAGACTTCCTAATTTCATCACCCGCTTCTCTTTTTTGCCCTCCCGAGCCTTCGTAAAAACACGCAATGGGGGGCTTAAGGCTCTGCCCCCATCCTGCCTCTCCCTACTCCCTCCCTCCCGTCCACGCCCGCGCGCACCCCCCCCCCCCAAAGAAAAAAGTAACCCCCTCTACAATTGCAACTCCTTTGCGACGCCCAAAAAACAATTTCTCGGCTCCCCAACCACTGCTTCGGACCCGCGAATGTACAACCAACTCTATCGAAAGGGGATAGACATGAGCGGACCGTTAATCTTTGGAACGAACGGACACAAAAGAAAGAAGCAACCGCACGTTCCGTTCAAACACGTACGTACGTAGGTGGGAGGGGGGGGGGGGGGGCAGTCGCCAGTCGCAAAGCTTCCAATCTCAAAACTCTACCCGATAGTCAAATATCGGACCCTCATCTGTTTCAAAAGGACGAAGAGAGAGGGAATACAGACCCCCCCCCAACCCATTGTCTAAGGTGGTATCATAGGTAGGACCACAAAACTAGAAACGAAAACTTCGAGCGTTGTCGACGGCCGCGTTATAATTTTGTCCTTTTTGATTTTTAATAGAGACACTACGTACGGTTCGGGCAAAACAGGGCAGCCCGGCTCAAACTGCTTTTTATGCCGAGGCTTTAAGGTCAAAGCGTGCCCCCCCCCACCCCCCCCATCCCTTCCTGGTACAAACTCCCGGCCTTTTGGGTCACCTAGGAGCACCAAAATACCGATTCATAGCACTTTTTCATCATAACCTCAGGGAGTCAATCGAGACAAGGCGGTACAACGAGGCAAGGGTTAACTTAACCGCTTTAGCACTGCATCCCCCGTTTTTTGGGACAAAAAATACTTGAAATAAGAGAGGAATCGTTTTTGCAGAAAAACAGTAAAAGGGTTAACGCTCGGCTGTGGCGGCGGCGGGCGGCAAGCGGGGCGCGCCGACGGGAGTCTCCCCCCCCCCCGCCCCTCCCGAACCCCCACGCCCTAACACCAAGCCTAACGCCATCGTTGCTAATAGTTGTCATTCATAACAACAACAAACCGTATGCCACGCATCGTCGTTAACAGTGTCATAACAACAACAAACCGTATGCCACACTACCACTACCGCCGCCGCCGCAACCACTACCACCGGGGGGGGGGAAGAAGTAGGAGGAGGAAGAGAAGGAAATGGGGGGAGGCGTTTTGTCAACTCAACTCGGCAAACACCATCGCTTCAAAAAAATGCGATAGTTTTTTTTTACTGGGCGGGTGCGATGGCGGGAAGCTTGACCTCCACCGTCTTCTTGGTGATCCTCTCGTACACTTCCCTAAGCTTGAGGGCTACAAGGGTCTGCAAGAACCCGGTGCCGTTGTTCGAGCCGGGGGAGTCCGCCTGCTTGAGGATGTTCTGGGTCAGCTCGCCGTAGAACTTGGTGCCGATGTTCGACAGGTGCGACTCCACGTAGATGAGCTCCTGTTTGGTGTTGGGATAAGGGTTATAGGGTTAAGGATTAGTTAGTTGTTGCGGAATAACTATCACAAGTAGTCCGGAGGTAATGAGCGACACAACACCAAAACCACAAAAACACGAACATCACCAGCCACGAAAACACAACCCACGACCGCGCAGAGCACGCAAGCAGACACACGACCCTCGAGACAACCACCAAAGCCCCAAGGCGCACGCGCGCCCCTGCCCCGAAGCATGCCCCACACCCTTATCGCGGTTCCGGGACTCATCCGTCACCGCCCTTGCGCAACAAACGCCGCGAAAAAATACCTTCCCACGGACACCCCTTCCCTTCCCAATCCCCCCCCCTCCCTCTGCCTGGTTGGCGAAAACCCGACGAGCTCCATCGCGGCTTTGTAGGGATGCGAGAGTCTATGGTCTAAGGCTACGACCATGCATGATAATGAGCGCACTCCCCCCCTCCTCCCCCCCACAGCCCCCTCCCCCCCACAGCCCCCTCTCCCCCAACCCACCCCCCCACAACCAAAACAAAAAAACAACACAAACCTGGAGGTTGTCGAACTGTCCGTCCATCTCGATGACGGAGACCTCGTTGTCGTAGTACGTGTCGGGGCCGTACGCGAACTTGATGCCGGGGAACGAGCACGTCAGCTTGCGGCCGCAGGGCACCCAGGAGATGGTGGAGCCCTCGTCGAACAGGAAGGCGGGGTCGAAGAATTCGTGTCCCTCCCTCTGCACCATGCGCGTGCGGAGGATCTTGCCCTCCTTGTCATCGGGGATGAGCTGGGTGGGAAGCACCTGAATAACCACGTCCGCCTCGCTCCGCTGGGGGGCGATGAACGCGTCGAAGTCGGGCTTGCGGGCCTGCAGAGGTAGTTTGGTGGGTTTGGGTATGTTAGGGAGGGAGGGACGGAGGGACGGAGGGACGGAGGGACGGAGGGAGGGAGGGAGGGAGGGGAGGGAGGGGCGTGGGGTAGGGGGTTAAGGAGAGGTATAATACAGGGGTCGAACGGTATGGGAGTATTTTTCGAATGATTCTGACGCCGGTCTTATTTCTCGCCAACTGGTACGACCATCTCCCGCCCACCCCCACCCCCTCCGTACATTGGCAAACAGAAATGGCCGATACGTACACACGATTACAATCTATCGCTTTATCCCCACCGGAGATCTGGCGGTGTTTCTATCGCGGGCGATCATCGGCTGAAAAAAAAATCAGTTACAGTAGTAGTTCACTTTACGTCGGCGGCTGTTGTTAGTATTTCCCAAAAAACAAAACTTGTTTCAACGTAAATAAAAAAGTGTTACGCTGCTTCAAAAGATGAGTATCGACCACTCAACTGGTCGAATTCACAGCTGACGTATTTGAAGTAGACTACACTATCTAAAACTCGTTTGGGCTGGACGGTGTTACTTGCCCGGGTACTTGCGCGGTGGCTAATTATTTCTGTGTTCCCCCCTTTTCAGCTTTCGACACCAAAGGGATATCAAGCCAACCACATCCCGAAGGGGAAGCCTGTAAATATATATAAAAAACGTAAAACGCACCTCGATGGAGGCCTTGATGGACTCGAGCGAGTGTCCGCGCTCCATCATGTCCCTCTGGATCTTCCACGCAAATTTGATCTCGTCCGAGATGTCCAGGTAGATCGTGAAGTCAAGCAGGTCGCGCACGCGCTCGTCCACAAAGGGGTGGAGCCCCTCGATGATGACGATGGGGGTGGGCTTGATCTCCTCGGGGGTGTCGAGGGTGCCGTTGACGTGGTTGTAGATGGGCTTCATGACGCTCTTCCCGTTCTTGAGGTCGTTGAGCTGCTCGTACATCAGGTCGAACTTTTGCTCGTCGGTGTGGAGGGCGGTCCTGCCCGACACCTTTGTATTTTCGTACGCGGTTTCGGTCCGAGGTGGGGAGGGTGAAGGAACGTGAAAAACAATAAGAAAAAGACAAATTAGTTACTTCGACGTATCAAATGAATACTTTGCGACAAAAAAAACATACGCAATCACATACCAGGTACCTGGAATTTGATATGGCCTCGAGGTGTTGCGCGTCAGAAGGTAACCTGGCGAATACTATTTCCGGAGAATTCGCTGCTGTGCAGTATTTCCATCGATTGAACGGACGACCGAGTGGCAGGGCAAGAAGGAAATGCCGAAACGCAGACAGGCGAGCTTGTAGACAGGCAGGCGGGCCTCAAGCAAAGACTCCGCATCTGCCCCATGTATCGAGTTTGTACCCACAAGTATTATACTCCGGAGTAACAATGCATTGTACATACTGACTTGATACCGAGCCTGATGGTCGGTCGACCACTATCGCACGTTTTGATACACACGTTTGGCGAAACGCACTACTACAGCGAATCGAAACTTCCTTCATTTGTCAAATCCAAAGCTTACCCTATTACGGGGGACCATAGTAATCAGGACCCACGATATACACAAAAACCTATACACTCCACTGTTTTTACTAAC
>JAYJMJ010000354.1:6246521-6257697 GCA_036873875.1 Laminaria ephemera
CATTTGTTGCTTGCCTCAGTCATTTGGCCATTGACCACGCATCCCTTTCGAGACGGAGCAGGCGGGGGGGGGGGGCGTTTTAGCAAGGTGTAAGTCGGCTCCAGCTCGCGTGTCTCAAGAAGGCTATTATGTAAGTTGACAGTCTAGCGACGAAATGTAAAGGCTCTCTTGCTCTCTTAAGACTCTGAACAATAGCGTAAAGGCCCTTTCAGAGTATGCTAGGCTTAGTGTGGAGAGTACCTTGACGACCGCCCGTCAAGGGGCAAGAATGCTGTCAACCGACACGTTTGCTAGAAGGCGTGTTTCTAGGCTGAGCCTCGTCCGGCTTCGGCCGAAAAAAGCCGATTTTCGGTTTTCGGAGCCGAAAAAAGCCGATCTTCGATTTTCGGAGCCGAAAAACAGGGGGTTTATAGAGAGCTGATTTTAATTTGATTTTGAGCCGATTTTAGGGGGTAGCCTATTTTCATCCCCAGAGAGCCGGATTCCGATAAACAATGCGATTATTATTCGTCCCCCGTACATTAACGCTTACAAATGACATGGGAACTCTGATTTGTTTGGCATAGCAGCCCAGCAGGCCGACTTTGATCATCCAGAGCCGAACCACCCCTAAGACATGTTTTTTGGAGTCGACCGATTTTTTTATTTCGATCCGAATTTTCAAGCCTCGAGCAGAAATGAGTCACTGGTTGGGCCTGCTTCCCACGCAGCAAACGTATTTCGGTGTGAGCTAGCCGATTTTACATGGTTCGAGCCGAAATTGCCACGCGTGGAGCCGAAAAGAGCCGAAACACGTTTTTTTAAAAAAGATTTTCAAATTTCGGCTTATTTTCGACCGAGCTGGGGGGTTTTTTAGGCTGTTTCCTCGTATGCGGTCCGATTTCGAGGTTCAGATTCATATTTTTCGATCTCAAACATGAAAGCACCTGCTTGTGCAGTCCGAATGTGCTAAATTGAACCGGAAAAAATCTGATTTGAGAATCCCATGGCCCAAGTCGTCAGATTTTGGCCCAAAATCCGACGACTTGGTCATCAGATTTTCAAATCGAAAATGTCATGCTCTCTAAATTCAAGATGCTATCCACGCAGTACGCAGCAGCAGAACGATCGATGAGTTGGATGGGGACACAGCGACGTTGCCTCGCGCCTGACGCGCAGTCGGCGGTCGGCGCGTCTCTCCGCAGCCAAACTACAGTCGGCTGGCGCAGGCTCGGGCCTAGAGACCAAGAGAAGCGCACTCGGCGCGTGCCTCTCCGTGGGTACGTACTCGTATCATAGACCTTAGCAGCTGAACAGCAGTCAGTCAGCGTGCTGGGCTCGGATGCTTTACAGCCAAAATACAATATACCAAGACAGGATGGGCGCACTCGGCACGTCGCTTCGCCGCCAAACTAGAGGCAATCAGCGTGGGCTCGGACGCTTGGGTCCGACGCCCAGTGCGGCACACTCGGCGCCTCTCTTCGCGGCGCTAAACCACAACAGTTGGTTGGCGTTTGCTCGAATCTCTTGGCGCACGCTCTCTCACCCACCTTCAATTATATCCGATTTCTTCACACAAGAAAACCCTTTTTTTATTCCCGAGCTATACGGCCGAAAACCCGATTTGGTCAAAATCTGAAGCTCAAAATCTGGACCGCATAGGAAACAGCCCTAGAGTCGCATTTCCCGTGGAGCCGTGCGCCGCTTGGAATCACTGCGCGAAATCGTGACATAGGTTGGAAGGTGTGCGTGGTACAGAAGAATAGTATAGCTCTTTGCTGGTGCACCCTTGACCACGTTGCTTGTTTCTTATGCACGGCCGTTTCGGGCACAGTTTCGATCGGGATATGTAGCACCGCAAGGACTTCCTAATCCTCCTTATCTCTGTAGACACTTTCATCGACACGCAATTATCGGAAGGCAAGTCTTGAAAGCGAGCGAGATGGCGAAAAACGAAGTAAAAGCGAATGGAGGGACTCACCATTTCGTCGAGCATCACCGCCGCTGACTGCTGCGTCTATCAAAAGATACACACGCAAAGCGGACGAGAACGGGAATCGTTTTTCTTCTTGTGGAAGTTCTGCCATTGTCTACTGGTGCTGGTAGCTCGGAGGCCAGCGTGTGAGAATGGCCGCTTCCTCGCACGCTTGCCTCCGAGCTACCAGCGCCGGTAGACGCTGGATGGCTTCAACAAGCAGAAAAACGGTTCCGGCTTGCACCCGTTTTTCTTGCGTATATTTGGATAGATGCCGCAGTGGCGATGATTGTCGACGAAAATTGGGTCCCTCCGTTTGCTTTTACTTCGTTACATCGCCATCTCGCTTGCTTTCAAGACTCTGGGAGCAACGTTCAGCTGATTTTTACGACGACCAGAATATCCCGATAATGTGAACCCCGCCTTACCGTGTGATTGAACCCTCCCTCCCTCCCTCCCTCCCTCCCTCCCGCCCTCCCTCCCGCCCTTCCTCCCGCCCTCCCTCCCTCCCGTACGACGGTGCAGGACTCGTGTTCAACCCCGCGACGACCCTCGACCACGCCCGGTACGTTCTCGACAAGGTTGACATCATCCTGCTGATGTCGGTGAACCCCGGCTTCGGCGGGCAGAGCTTCATCCCCAGCACTCTCGAAAAGCTCAGGGAGGCGCGCAAGATGATCGACGAGTCTGGCTACGACATCCGTCTCGAGGTTAGATGCCACTAATGCATGTATTGGATACTTCACCTTACCTTTGTCCGTTATCCTATTTTGGGACTACAGGAAGGAAAAAATCGCAGAAAAACGACGACTACACCATTGGCCACTGCTTGCCAATTGTTGGTTTCGGGATGATGCATTTTGTTTCCGAACTATAGTACAAGGAGCTGTCAGGCATGGGCACAGCACGAACCTACTCGTACAGCTGCGCGCTCCCACTGCTCTGCTCGTAGACGGCTAGTTAGCCCAAACGCCATTAATATTTGGTCGCCACCTCTGGGGCCTAAAATGGTTAACGGAACGCCGCGAATTGCGAATTGCGTCGCAAGCTGCTGTTAAACGCTTGATATTGGGGCCTGGTTTCCCGCGTGAGGGCGTTTCGCGCGGGAGGAACACCTCACCTCGCGGCGACTGAATATGTTGGCCGGCTCTTGTTGGAGCAAGCAGACACCTGACAGTTTTACGCACATAACAGATACAGCGGCAGTAGAACACGTGCACCTGACTTTCGATCCTTCGCATTCGATGAAGAGAGGAGTTGCTCGCCACCCGTTGGATGAGGTGCCCGCACGAACCGGAACAAGCGATAAGACGGCGACCAGGCTTTATCCATCCGTGGACACGTGTAGTTGGGCACACTCACAGTACTTTGGGTACGGCAGACAAAACGTATGGTACTGATCGCGTTACGCACCGTACTGACCGCGCTACTTACCGTGCTGGCCGAGACGGTGCTCTGGTTACGCCCATGCCTGTAGAGGATCAAAGCAGTGTCAATCGCTCGCCCTATAGACTCGGACTATAAGGTAACACCGTTATTTTTTCACGCGAGGACGGCGAGGCCCTTCGACGGAATCCTTTCTATTCCTTGAGCATCGTCAAGCTCATTCGCCCCCGGTAGATGTGCGCTTGCAAACAGTCGATTTTATCGTTTTGGTCCCATGTTTATGTTTAGCCGGTCGTTCGTTCATTTTTTGTTTCTTGTTTTTTTCCTTTCTAATTGGCCGTTCGTTGTTTTTTGTGTGTGTGTGTTTTTTTTATTTTTTCGCCCTCCGTGCGTGCAGGTCGACGGTGGGTGCGGTGTGGCCAACATCAAGGACATCGCGGAGGCGGGCGCGGACATGTTCGTAGCGGGGTCGGCCATCTTTAACAACCCCCGGACGCAAGACAACTACAAGGAGACCATCGACAAGATGAGGGCCGAGCTGGCCTCCGCGACGATCGCGTAGGGAGGGTCGGGCGATGCGCGGGCAAACCGCCTTTAGGCCGGGTGAGCAAGAGGAAATGCGGCGAAGCGCGCGAGTAGGACGACGGCCTTGTCACTTGCATACTTTATAGGCCGATGGACGAGGTTGAGATTTATGTCAGGCTGCCTGGGCCGGCGCCAATCAGCCGTCGAGACCCAGGAATTCGGGAACAAATTGGCGGGTGCCTGACTTGGGATGCTGTAGGTTTATTTGCACGTAGATAGAGACGGAGGTTCCCTCCCTCGCTCATTGAGCTTTGAGCGAGTGGCCGTGCAGTCCATGACTGTTGATGTATTTGTGTAGCGGCGTCGCAACCTCCTCGTCGAATTTTCTCGAGACATGACGGCAGTGTCAGGGTGGTGACTACTGCTTTAGCGGTCGGCAAAAATGAGACCCTCGAATATGTGTACACAACAGTGCGCAAGGTTGCAAGATTGCCTCAAGCATCAGACATGAACGGCAGGGTCGCATATGATATCCTTCCTCGTTGTGATATTTTCTTGAGGCGCCGCAAGTATCTGCTACCGGTAAAATGCGGCTTCAGTTTTTCTCGCTCAAAGACTAAAACGCGCGAATCTTGTCGGACAATATGTCGACTAGACTGATGCACCACTTTCGTGATTTTCGTGACTGTTGGGCCTTTTGCTATCTAGCCGACGCCCACACCCAAGAGTTTGCGTGGCATTTTTTTTTTGGTGTCGACTCGTTCCACAAAATTCGGTTACGCTTTTTGCTGGTTCTTGGTATAGCAGCAGTTGACCGCGAAACGGCCGGCTTGATGCGTACCGGCGTTCGTTTGCGTCGCCGATTCTGTTATTTTGCCCCTGTCTTCATTTCTATGCCTTGATGAATATTCTCATGTCTCGTTTTTCCCCCCGACGCCATGCTCTCCCTGAAAATGGCCCTCAGGCGGATGGACGACTCTGCCAAGTTCCTACGACAAGACGGGGACACACCCCGTTTGCGAAAGGAAGCAGCCTGTGCTTGTCAGCGCAGACGCTGGTGGCGACCACTCACATTATTAAACGTTTTCCACACGGTTGCAAGCCCTTTTCGTAGGAGCACAGCTGTTTAGAGCCTGTCTGTGCTCTGGCGCATGCGCGTGCGCGTCTTTGTGTCCTTTCTGTTTGCTTCAAGTGTCTGTGCTTGGGTGCAGCACGCCGCTTATTTTGTTTTGACGGAGCGAAGAGGGGGGGGCGCCGCATGGAATCCTGGGCACGAATGTCCGCTTGCTAGAACGCGTTTCGTGGCGTCGTACGTGGACTCTGAGGTCCGGTGTTGTGACGGTTGTGCCGGCACAGCAGCCCAGTGCGTTTTCGTTTTTTTTTGCGTCTGGTATCGGCCTTTTGTTCACTTTACCATGGTAACGGTCGCATACGCTGCACGCATGTGTGTCCGCGCTGCGCGTTTTGTTCTTGGTCCACGAAGCGAGTAATCGGTGCAGATTTTAGACGATGTGCACGTGCACCCTACCGGTGGAGACCGGCGCACGCGCGCTCCTTCGGTTGCGAGCCACCAGTTGTATGTTTGGTTTTTTGGCTCGCATGCTGCTGTAACTGCTGCTGCTGCTGCTGTTGGTCTGGGGGCGGGCGTATTCATGCTAAAAATATCAAAGCCTTTTCAAGGTATCTCTACTTAATGTGCGACACGATGAGCACGTACGCTTAAAATATTTAGTGTAATCTCGTTTCCCTCGTACCACCTCCAAGTTTGTCAACAACGCCTGCCTCGTACGTTGACGGAAGCATATCGAAAATCTTCGTCGGTACTTCTACTGGTTGGCGTACTTTGCATGGTTTGGGGTTTGGGCACAATGATGGAAGTGTTGGTCCTCGTTTGTCGAGTCGATCCCACCGCGCGTTTTTCGCGACTTTCTTACTGCATGACAATTCAGAATAGTTCCTATCGGTCGGCTTGTCCGTAGTCTCGATCGCCATGTTTCGGTATTACCTCCTCCTGGTAGATTTCCGCGAAGAACCTCGATGGAAGCTATACTGTCTTTATTTAGCGAAATCGAATGTCAAGATATTTTTGTTTTTGTTGTGTTGTTTTGTTTTTGTGCTCTGATGTTCACGGCTGCAACGATAAAAAATACGGCAACAAGACGATCGCATGCATCATCGGTTCAACGTTGAATCGCTTGACCCGGCGGCGACGAAATTCTGAAGTTTTTGAAGTTTTATCGAAACACACAATATGATGGCTCGTATACCGCCTCCGAACTCCAAACCGAACATTACGTACGATGTTGACAATAATGATGCCCATTATGTCCGGCCGGGTCTTACATTATACATTATCTGGCTACTCGTGTTACAGCAGTGAGTGGGTGAATTTTGCCCATCATGATGCGCAAACACTTGAGGTTGATTGATTGTTGACGGGTGGTGGTGGATGTCCCTCTAGGTCCATGTATCGTACGCGCAACACCTTCTTCCTCGAGACTACCTACCGTTAAGTCGTAGAGTAGAGGGGGTTGCGGATAATGTCCTCGTTGGCGATGACAAGCCGCGCCGGACGTTTCGGCGATCTTCTTGCTTGTTGGCTGTTGGCTTGCTCCTGATTTCGAGAGTCCTGCCTGCGACGCCATTTGTGGGACGGTGTAGTTTATCGCCCCCGCATTATTATCATTAGCGCATCAGAAGTAGCTAATCAGAAGCACCAGATAGATGATATCTCTTCTTCAGCTTTGGATGCGGAGACGCACCGACCGAAGTTTTCACTTATGATCCACAACGGACGAGGCTTGCTACTGCTGCTGCTATTTACCGGGCACCAGGTATATCATTACGTAGTAGTACCAGGTATGTATGTTGTAGTATAAGTGTAAGTAAGTGCTGTGTGCGTGTACTTACTTACAAAAATCATTTAATTACAATATAATACAGGTATGAGATGTACGCGCTTTTTTCGGACATAAATCATTTGATTAAAGTATGCCTTCTTCGGACGGAAAAAAAAACAGTTTGCGACAACAAAAACTACACAAAAACAAAATCACAACAACAACAACAACAACAGCAGTCAGTAGCAACACCATGACCGACACGAAATCACAACGTCTGCTGCTGCTGCTGCTGATGATGGTACAACAACAAAAACAACCAACAACATACAAAACAAAACGGTACAGCAACACAGACACACAACACAAACCCAAACCCAAACAAACAACACCGAGAACGAGCAACAACAACAACGACAACAAAACAGCAACAAGAAAGACACACGAACGAAGAACGAAGGGGGTCAGTCAGTCCAGTGCGGCAGCACAGCAGCAGTGTGTCGGTAGTTGTCAGTGTTGTTGTTCAGTTTTGTCAGTTGTGCAAGAGGACGACAGACGGCAGCGATGATTGGTTGAATGAAAAAAAATATCATTTCAAAAAGTTCCTCCGTGGCCTTTCCTGGGAGCCGCAAGCAAGCATCCCCCCCCCCCTGCGTCTGGTAGAGTTTGTTGTGTGACAACATTTTTCCAGAAGGTACCCGGTGGGGAAGGGAACGAAGTGCTGGACACTCGAGGTGCCGGATGAAGTGTACGCTGAACGCTCCTGGGAGTGTGGTGCGCGCTGCCGGCCTCTCGTGAGCTACACCCGGGACGAGTACTCGCTATTCTTTTCCGTGTTGGTTCCAGGGAAAGCGTATACCTGGTATATTTTCTCGGTGACTTTTTGGCGAAAACTAAAGGGAGGAGAGCATATTCGTCTGTGCGGCACACTGACTCTGGCAGCAGCAGAGAAGAGAGAGAAAGTATAGGAGGAAGCCTTGGAAGGAGGAGGAAGTAAATCCACGTTGCACCATGGCGATGAGCGAGGGGATGTGGGAGTGGGGAGGGCCGTTAGAGGAGACTCTCAGGCCGCGGCGGCGCAACAGCCGATGCGAGGAAGAGAGCGAGAGAGGTGAGGCGCCAGCCGGAGCCCGTGGTCGTGGCTCCTGCTGTTAGTTGTTGTTGGATCTCGCATCGTCTATTTTCTTGGTTGATCGAGGGACTGACTGCTTACTGTGCGCCCCAGCACCGCACGGAGCACGGACGCTGCCCACGACATCTAGGCACTGTGCGGACCGGGTATCGCGAGGGTCCATGGTAGAGCGCCCCCGCCGCCGTCGGCAAAGGTGTTGGCAGCGATGACAGGAGTCACCAAGTGCAGGAATCATGAGACAACGTGACGACTAGGACGGACACAACGACTACAAAGTCGACCTTCGTTATGTAGATGTACAGCCAGCGGTACTCTAAAAACAAGTCACGTTTTTTTTTCGGACAGACACAGCAAGATGAGACACCCCTTCCCTCTTCACATAAAATATGTTGGGAATTTAATGAAGAAATACGAAAATACGAATCGAATGCGGGTGGTTGTTTGTTTTGTGCATCAGAAAGGGTATGTGGAAGACAGGAGAGAGCCATTATAGTATCTGAGAGAGGTTGGATGCTGTTCGTCCGTGGGCATGCCGTCCGGATTTGTCGTCACGTAACGTTCACTGCGGTCTCCTCGTCCCCTAACTGTGCGTACGTACCGCTTTGCCGCCCTCCCCGGCTCGGGTACCCGTCTGTGTACTGTCCGACTATCCGAGCTCTCACCATGGGCTATGCATGGGTTGCTGGACTTGGGTTGCGTTGCGCCGCACACCCACACTTACAAGTAAAAAGCGCGTGAAAACTTCCGTCTCCTCCGCAAACTGCAAACATCAAACAAGCAAACAAACACCGGTATATTTTTACTGTTGTACTCGCTCGTCGCATGCGGAACGAGCAGGTGTACATTACATTATAAAATGAAAACAAGTTGAAATTGAAAGAGATACCACCGTACGTAAGTTTTTTTTTCTTTTTGATTTTTAACAACCAAAAAACGCCAACGACATCCTTTGCACAGGCATGCCTCTCCCCCCCATGTCGCCACTATGGCGGGAGCATGGCAAGGGCGACGGCGGAGGGGGCATCCACGTCGCGGTCTGTTGTTGCAACGAGGAGGAGGAGGAGCTTCAGGTCAGCGCAAGCAGCAGTATACGTAGGACGTAGTGCACCCCCCCCCCCCCGCCCCCGATTCCCCCCCGACCCGATCATAATCATGTGATACCTGGTAGATGACATCTAATAAGAAACAGAAGTACTATCCCCGGCTGGGTTTCTTATTTAGGGAAGGGTGCGCTCTACCCTAAAATTAGCGGAACGGCTGCCGGATTTCTTAATAGGTGTCCTGTACTCTTTTGTACGATACATGATATGGCGATGACGCCGACGACGGATGCCAAGAGAAAACACGTCGAAAATAACGTTGGCAGTTGGCACCCATACGTACAACCGCCGGCCGGGTACCGGGTACAAATAGTACTCAGAACGCAGAGGATCTCGTTTTATTTTTATTTTATAGATTCAAGAGTGGTAAGATAATACTCCCATCGATAAAGAGGCTTGTATGATATGACTGCTGCTATCGGTAAAGATAGCAGCTAAAGATAGCGCTATGGTATCGTACAGTCGGTGTATTTATTGTCAAGAGCAAACGACAAACATAACGATGTTGGATGTTGATGCGATGTGATGTTATTTTGTGAGCGTTGACTCGTTGAAGACTGTAGACTGAGGAATGCTCTGTTTGCTTTTTGGTTTTTGCGTGTTTTTCTTTGAAAAAAGTGTAACATCAGCCGCCGACGCAAATTTCTTGTCGTGTTTTGTTGTGGTTCGTGCTGTCCTTGCGTCTTCAGTGTGTTGCGTCGTTGATTGGAACGTGACTCGTTCCGTCTTCGGTCTTGCTCCGGTGGTGGCTCTTATTTTTGCACCGTGCAATTTTGTTCCTCAATCCAATCCCCAATCCTCAATGTAACCCCATCCCTTCACGTAGTCTAACCCTCTCGGTGACAAAGGCAACCTACGTAGACAACCTCAATTACACAAACGCCTGCGTATAACCTCAAAGATAGCGGATCGGTTCGGGTATCCAAAGACACAAACGCCTGCGTATCAACAATCTCAAAGGTAGTGGATCGCTTCGGGTAGGCCCCTTCAGGGCAGCAAGCGTTGTCACGTTGCAGCAAGCATTGTCATGTTGCCGCCAAATATAGTGTATACCCGGTATACGGAGTACCGGCTATGATGTACCGGTATACCCTGGTACCCGGTATACAGCAGTGTGTTCTTGACATTAAACTGATCTTTCCACCCATCTACATCCAGCACAACCAGTGTCCGTGCCGATGCTTCCTCCTAGAGAGACGGGCTCTGTGGTCACAAACTGCAAGACGGATACACAACAACAGCAGTAGTACCCGCTATAATGTACCTGGTACGGCATTTTGCCGACATACAACATATACACATACCCGGTATACCTGAGTATACCGATACCCGGTATATTTACGGTATAACGGTATGCAGCTGGCTCGACCTTCGTCTGTGCGGAGCAAAGGTCGTCCCGCCACCCCACCCCGGGCGGCATGCGAGTGTTCGTGCGAAGTGCGTACGATATGGTACATTTTTACCTTATAGACTACCAGGTACGAACGAAATGATTTGTTTTGCACTCGCAGTGTGCAGGCGTGCATCTATCTTCGTCATACGTAGATCACGTCTGTTTCGTAGGTTATGCATTAGACGTTGAAATACCTTTGTACTCACGGTGTGCGTGCATGCATCTGTCGTTTTAGATCACGTTTGTTTCGTACATGTACGAGTAGTTTCTGAAGTGTTTGTGTGCTCGTATGCATGTATGATACGTGGTGCTAACTATTTTCCATTTATTTATTTATTTATGGCGGGAGATTGTTCGTGTTCCCGTAAGCACCCCAAGGATACATAATATATATCAGCTGATACATACACTCTGTCGGGTATTTTATTTTTGCGCTTCGTTTTGCACCCGTTCCCATATCCTCCCACCCTTTGCTAGTTCCACCCATCCACCTGTCCATCCATCCATCCACCTACCGTAATATCCTCTGTCAACGCCTCCTGGGGCGAGCGTTTTTTTTTCAATAAAACGTTTTCTCCGGGGAGAATAAAGAGGTAGGGGGGACTTCGTCAAAAAAAAAAAAGGCCTCGGGGAGAAAACGCTCCGGGGGTTTCTTCCAAAAAACATTGTTCTCGACACATCCGCCACAGACTCGTGTGTAGGTCGCTTCTCCGCCGCCGCGTACCTCGCGCTCAATAACCAGCGATGTCGGGTCTCAACAGCCTCTACGAGCAGGAAAACCGTGGATTTTATAGCAGGTGGAGTTTGAGTTCATGGAGCGGTTATATAATGAGACAACGAACAACA
>JAYJMJ010000354.1:6300765-6311807 GCA_036873875.1 Laminaria ephemera
GTCGGTGAAAACCCGACGTGCTCCGTCCCGGCATTGTAGGGATGCGAGGGTCTATGGTCTTAAGACTACGGCTATGCTTTAAAGGAGTACACCCCCCCCCTATTCTTGTCGTCCCCCTAATCTTGGCTTTCCCCTGGTCTTGGCGCCTTAGGCTTGCGCCTCGTTATCCTCGTTCTCTTGTTCCCTGTTACACGACTCTATTATTAATACCTGGTGTGTCAACAAGGGTGTGTTTAGTGGGGTATAAACTAAGCTACACAGATGCTCCCAGTATACTTCATACTCCAAGTATACTTGGAGTACTTGGAGTATCGAGTACTTTTACTACTCCGAGTACCGGGAGTACCGGAAGTACTGCCGGCCGAAATACTGCGAGTACCGGGAGTGTGAGCAGTACTTCTGAAGGCCTGAATACTGGGAGTACTGGGAGTACCGGGAGTACAGAACTCCTCCGAGTACAAGTAAACTACCCGCAGTACAAACATCCTAAACACTTAAAAAGTACTCCGAGTACTCCGAGTACTGAACCCCGAAATACTTGAAGTACAAAGTAAAATACTCCCGAGTACTACTGGTACCCGCAGTATCTCGCAGTATCAAACCCTGAAACACTGCCAGTATTACTGCTGCTCGCAGTATCAAACCCTGAAATACTGCGAGTATTCGCAGTATGAGCAGTACTAGCAGCCGAAATACTGCGAGTACCCAAAGTATGATCAGTACAAGATCCCGACATACTTCAAGTACAGGCAATATTGAAGAGTATCGAACCCCAAAACACTTCAAGTACAGAGAGTATCCACAGTAGCAAACCCCGAAATACTGCGAGTATGGCAGTATCCGAAAGTACAGAGGCCCGAAATACTCGGAGTACTTGCAGCGCTCGTAGTATTAAAGCCCGAAATACTGCGAGTACTCGAAGTACCTCGAGTATTTTCCCCCCCGAAATACTCTACTCTACTCCCAGGTACTGGGAGCATCTGTGCTAAACTATAAACGTTTGGGCTGGTCGGTTTTACTTGCCCGGTTACTTGCGCGGTGGTTAATCACTTTTTTTTAGTTTTGAAGAGATTTTTTTATGTTTTATATACTCGTACCTGGTCTAGCTCGTAGGAACGCCATGTATGTTCCCCTTTTTCAACTTGCGACACCAAAGGATTTCAAGCCAACCACATCCCGAAGAGGTACCTTGTACCTGGTATACTCTTGGGTACGCGGGTACCCGGGTACCCACCCTGTTAACGTCGGTCATATTTTACCCGAGTATATACCCGGGTATGTCCAGAGTATATACCCTAGTAAGCACATCTTTGGCATTGTTTTGCTTGCTTCATCTGTGGCATGCTTGCTCTGCTCTGTCTTGGTGCGGGGGCGAATTTATGGCGAGATGGCATAACCAACCGTCCGTCGCGTAAAAGCGGGTTTTGGTTGTGTTGTGGGACGTTGAGGGACAGATAGCCTAGCCGTTAGCCCATACCAGGTACATATTTTTATAAAAAATAAAAAATACACTACAGCTATGAGATCTAGGATTTCGTCGAAACTCATCTTTGCAAGCTGTGTGATACTCCGATCGCGCGTATTACGGGATGTGTATGTCCTCATGAAGGATTATAGGTCGGCGACTCCCCTTAGTACTACTGTAGTTCGCACCAGGGTCAACTGTGATACGAAGACGTCGGTCTTCATCAAGCTGTGCACGGAAACTATAAACTTCTTAAGAGGGGACAAAATCTGACGGCTATGGAACGCAAAACCTGACTGCTGTGGAACGCGCCAGCTTTTTATATATATAGATATGTAGTCTTACTACCGGTGAGGGGACAGGGGGGACGGGGGGGGTGGGGGTTGTAGGTAGTGTTTAGATCGCATATCGAATAGGGCTGCTGCACGTATGGTGTTGGACTTAAAAGAGATGACGGCGATCAGGTGCGTTTAGGCAGTTTTTTAGACCGCATCATGAATGGAGTCTACTGCCCGTATGGTATGGTGATCTAAAGAGATGATGTTATTATAGCACCAGGTACAATATTTTGCGACACCTGTCTCATACAGTGGTCTCCCTATAGTGCCGGTATGTGCCACCCAGCAATACCGGCAGTATACCGGACACCGGCACTATTGGTTATAGTACCGATACTGGTACTGGTATAGCGGGTTCCATCCGTGCCAAGCGATTTCACGGGCACTATACCAGCAATAGGCACTCTTCAACCGGCACTGTATAGAGACCCCCAATGTACCAGGTACACACTTTGTGTGAGTTGCTACAATACGATATGCGTTTCCTATGTCCTCTGCTGTCCTGAGTCGTTTGCCGGTACCTCTGCGCTTCCTCCGATACCGCAGCTTTGTTGTTTTCACGAGTTTTACGGCTTGACTTCCCTCCCCCCCTTGTCCGGTCCCTCCTCCCTCCGCCCCCCCCTCCCTCCCCCCCTCCCCCTTCCCTCCCTCTCTTATGTGCGCAAATTTCTCGTCGGTTTTGATAGGGACTGCCCGAGGAGTGGGCCCACCTGCTTCCTGAGGGCACGGCGGTTCAGACGGCGGCCCCTGTTCTCAGCCCGAAAAATGTCAAGTCGCACATCGTTGCACCGGTGAGAGACCAGCCAATCAGTGGCGTGGAAAATGTGCCAGCTTTGTATCGCAGATGGCGCTATTTATATTAATATGAATACATTACGTACGGTATCCCTATTACAATAGAAACCCAAGTTTTTGGGGACAAACGACTTGGAATTAGTGTGGGACAAGTTTGGCGGGGTTAAACCCCTTTTGCCAAATTACTTGGAATTAGTGTGACTATTTTGCAGTACTATTAATAGAAAGGGTTAATATTGATTGATTGATATCCCACTGCTCTGTGTTATAAGCCCTCCGAGATTTTGTGGTGACTTTTTATAACGGTTGGTGTAAGCAGTCCGATCGCTGGCTGCGGGGGGCTTTTTGTCGAAGGTTTATATATATACCAGGTAGATTTTTTGTTCGGAGACGTCAGTAAAAATAAGGAACGATTTGATAATTTTGTCTTGGTCAGTGGGGAGTGACCCTTCCGTTTTTGACCTCGTTTTCACCGCATGTGTACCTATTTGGGCTTAAATATAAGGACCGTTGGGGGTATTAATATGAATACCAAACAGTCCTTACATTTCCGTCATTTTGGAACGTTCAGCGATTACCATGTTTTGAGTCATGCGGGGAATAATTTGTCAGGTTGACGCCCCATGCAACTCTGAGGGGCATGGACAAACGGTCCTTATATCTACGTCCAGAGTGGTACAGTAGTGGTCCCTATATAGTGCCGGTTGAGTAGTGCCGGTTGCCATCCCTAGTGCCTCTGAATCGTCTGGCACAGATGGGAACAACCAGTAGTGGCAGTATGCGGAGTAGTGTCGGTTGCCGCTATAGTGCCGGTATTTCCGGCTGGCACATACCGGCACTATAGAGGAACTACTACTGTAGTGGTATGTAGCACGGGAGAGTTTAAAGACGACCGACCGATCAGGCAGGTCGACCACGATCCACGACAGCCTAATGGCTTCTCTTCAATTTTATTCTTAGCAGAGGGCGTGTTTGTTTTTGTGTTGGCACACAAGGTGCCACGTCTTGCGCGCTCAGGTTCGCGCACGCTGCAGTGAAGTAAGTAAGGGTTCGCGCACGCTCCTGTTAAGTATCATAAGCCTTGCGTTATGCAGCCAGCCGTTGGTGACGAAATTCGACAGGAAGAGCGGACCCAACGGTTGGATCGATTCCGTTCGAGGATAGCGAGCCGGTATCCCGCGAAACGTCGTGTTACGAGCCACCAGCATTGGCCGTTTTGGGCGTCGCGCTCAGCTCGGATTGTCCCTAAACGCGGGGTGAGGTGGTGTCTGGCGCCCGGGAGAGGCCGCACAGGGCGGTGCGCCAAAACACGGCGGCGGCGGTAGTTAGGGGGTGTGCCGAGCCCGCCATCGCGGTTGCTGGTGCGATGCTCGCCCCGAAGTAACGGTTCTGTCGTATTAATGGTTGAAACGATTGTTTGTGGTCGACGAATGATGTCTGCAGTTGAAGCGTTGAAGCGGGTGTCTGTAGTCGATGTGATGGCTGTAGTCGGAGTGATGTCTGTCGCCGGAGTGGTGTCTATTGTCAAAAGTGGTCGCATTTTGTCGGAGTGATGGCTGCAGTCGAAGTGATGTCTGCTGTCGATGTGCAGTCGAAGTGATGTCTGTAGTCAATGCGCATTTCATTTCTCTCAGTTTACGCCATCTCTGCGTACGTGTCGTGTCTGACATTTTTTGTAGGAGGCAGGGCGGGTTGTAGACGGCTGCTGCTGCTGCTGCTGCTGCTGCTGCTGTGGTCCCGCCCCTGTGATGGCTTACAGCATTACAGTAGTGGTCCCTCTATAGCGCCGGTTGAGTAGTGCCTGTTGCCCGATATAGCGCCTGTGAAATCGCTTGACACGGATGGGAACAACCAGTCTTGACAGCATGCGGAGTAGTGCCGGTTGCCGCTATAGTGCGGACACTTCCAGCTGGCATATACCGGCGCTATGGAGGGACCACTACTGTACATACTTCCGTATCAGCATATAGCATAATGTACTCCTACGTATCATACATTTGCATTGTAAGGGGTTAACGCTTTTTGGACCCAGTTGTTGCGACCACAACAAGAAGAAGTGCGGTATTATCAGCCGCCTCGTGCGAGCCAGCAGCGGTGCGAGTTGTCCCATGTGACGCGCACGTGTCGGGCAAGTCCTTGGTTGTGCTTCGGGACGCGTGTTAGAATAGAGGTGGCACTTTTTCACTGAAATGCTCTCTGAACGACTGGGGTCCTTAACCCCAAATCGTCGGAAATTCACTTCTTTTTTTTTTTGGTAATGTGTTTGGTTGTATTACCTACTGTAGGCCATATGGGGTTGTTAATCGGGGAGCACTTTTAATTTTGTTGAAATCAGTTGTTGGGAGAGGCATAGAGGTCCTCAAGTGAGGAGCCTCAGAAAAAAAAGGGCGCGCCTATACCGCAGCATGGTACTAATAGTAACATAATAGTACACCTTCCCGATCCGATAGTGCTTAATGTGGCCGATACGCAATCGTCGATTGTGTTGACCATTTTCTCCCTATGAGGTCCTAGAAGGGTTACTGACCCTCTCCTTCTGGAGTCGCCCAAGGAGTGACCCTGTCGGAACCCAGGTCTAGCGACCGAAAAAGCGACAAGCGCGGATGTATCAACCTTCTAGGAAGAGCGCCCAGCATTGCTACTGTAGTGTCGTCATGCTGTGCGCGTCTCGTACGCCTATCTCGTTTTCTTGTGCTTCAGGCACATTCCCTACACCTTTCCCCCCGTAAGCCCGACAGGGGTTAGTAGTTACCCCGTTTGGGACCCGCAAAATGAGACCAAGTTAATCGGGATGTGCGGCGTTATCAACAATCTAGTGTGAGTGCGCAGCCGCGCGAGAAGTGTGATCCCGCGCGCGTGTCATACACCTCGTAGGATTGTGATTTCGGAAAGTAAACTGACCATCCCCCAACCTGGCAGCCCGCGTTTGCTTCGTGCAGTCATGGCTGTGGTCGCCGATTCATTTTGTCATTTTTCCCCTGTGAAGGCCCAAGATGGTTAATAGGATGTGTGATGCATTTTTCTATCGTTCGTTCTCCTCGACCGGTTTGATTGTGCTCTTTCTGTGTGGTTGAAGGTACCTACCGTTGAGGCGAAGCGACGGTTTCGGCTGTGGGGACGCCAGGACGAGGAGGAGCCGTCGGTGGGCGCCGTGATCGGCGCCCCTTTCAACGTGCAGCATGTCACGCATGTCAAGCCCGACTCGCACTCCAGCACAGGTATGTGTAAGGCTGTCATACAGCCTTACCAGCGACTGTCGACTCTATGATATCGACAGAAGTATACCTGGTACCTGGTAGCCAGTGTGGGGGTGGTTAACTTAATGAATTCACACTACAGAAGTGGTCCCTCTATAGCGCCGGTTGAGTAGTGCCGGTTACCCGCGATCGTGCTTGCGAAATTGTTTTGGCACAGATGCGAACAACCAGTAGTGGCGTAGTAGCAGTATGCGGAGTAGTGCCGGTTGCCACTATAGTGCCGGTATTTCCACCATTGGGGGAGATGATATATGCCAGGTGTACGTAGTGAGGGGATACTTTCCACCAAATATGCTACATAAGAGACCTCGGTTTGACCCCTTGACTGACCATTTCCTACACCGAAGCTAAGTATGTATGGGCCAAAAGCCTTGACACACTCCAAAAAGCGTCGGTTTTGTAGCATTTTTGCTCACGTACATGTATAATAGCTGTCCGTGCTCTCCGTTGGGACCGTGCTCTCCGTTGGGACCGTGTTTTGTTGTTGTTGTTGTTGTTGTTGAGATTGTCGTCGTTGTTGGTCTTGGTCTTGGTCTTGATGTTGTCGTTATGTTGTTGTCGTTATCGTTGTCGATGACGGCGCCGGTGGTAGTGCATTTTGGGGGGGGCAGGATGACCGTTTAGGGGTAGTTTCGTTTCGTGTTTTGAAAAGCCAGCGCCCGCTCTTTTTCGTGGCCCGTAACAGCCACGGCAGCTACGTTTCGTGTACTACTAGTTATACTATCACTGCTAACTGCCCCTATACTGACTATACTGACTATACTGACTCTTAACTACTACAGCTGTAGCTACGATGTGATACGGCTGTAGCTACGCCATACCAGGTGTGTTCGTACTTCTGTAGGTACGATGTACCGGTACTGTTCATGCTGCTGCAGCTACGATATACTGTTGAGCGGCTGTAGCTACGATACACCTTTTGTATTGCTGTAGCTACGATATACGCTGTTATACTGTAGAGCTATGATATCGTCCAATTCTAGTCGTTTCTGACGCGTTCAAGCACTGACGTCGAACTTGGACGCGGCGCCTTTTCGCCTCGCGGCCTTTACTCGCGTCGATGGGGCGCCTCGGCTGGGGCCAGCCTCTGCGATGTTTGAACCTTTCTTTCGGCCACGGACTAGGTTATCGGCGATGAGTTATTGGGCCTACGTGTAAAAACGACAGTTAATATATCACTAATATCAACAAGAACAACGAGAACAACAATAACAAGAGGAACAAGAACAGCAAACACAAGAATAACAAGAAGAACAAGAAGAACAGCAAGAACAACAAGAACAAGAACAACATGAACAATAACTGCCACTCACGCGATGTCAGCAAAAACAACAAGAACAACAAGAAGAACAACTGCCGCTCACGCCATGTCAGCAAAAACAACAAGAACAACAAGAACAACGAGACGAACAACTGTCACTCACGCGCTGACGCGACGACTGACGCGATCTTCTCAATGACGCACGCAATAACGTCTGGTTTTTTTGAAGGGTTCACCGGCCTGCCCTCGGCGTGGCGCATGGTGCTCAAGGCCTCCGGCATCACCAAGGAAGAAGCCGTGGAGCACCCCCAGGCAGTGCTCGACGCTCTCGCTTTCCACATGGACGGTGCGCACCCCGCCGCGCAGCAAATGCGACCGAAGATGCCGTCGAAGGAGGCTATCGCTAAGACGGTCACTGAGGTAAGATATTATTTCGGCTGTTTCTTAGCACAGCATTGCTTGGTGCCTTGCCTGGTTGCTTGCCTGGTTGCTTGCCTGGTTGCTTGCCTGATTGCTTGCTTGCCTGCCTGCTTGCTTGCCTGCTTGCTTGGCCTGCTTGCTTGCTTGCTTGCCTGCTTGCTTGTCTGCTTGCTTGCCTGCCTGCTTGCTTGTCTGCCTGCCTGCTTGCCCGTTCGTGTTTTATCTGTTTCTAGCTGTAGCTACGCGTAACACGCGTGTGTGCTGTGTGGTGTTTCTTATCTACTTCCAGCAGGAGCAGTAGCTATTCGCGCCAGTGGTTTGTCGCGTAACACGAGTGTGTGGTTTGTGGTGCGTGTCTGCCTGCCCTTGCGTTCTTATCTTTCAATAGCAGATTTAGTTTCAGCAATATCAGTAATAGTAGTAGCTACGCATCGTGCGCGTGTGTGGTTTGTGGTTTCTTGCCTGCCTGCTCTTTCGTTCTTGTCTACTTCCAGCGGGAACCGTAGTTGCAGTAGCTACAGTACGCACAACACGCGTGTGTCGTGTGTGGTGCTTGCCGGCCCGCCCTTGCGTTAGTTTCTACTTCCAGCAAATAACAGCAATAGCAGTAGCAGAAGCAGGTATTAATAGCAGGGTAGCAGGTATAGTATCGTAGCAATCGAGTGCGAGTTGTTCTAGTAATGTCTGTTTTTGTGGACCGGAGGTGTGTGTGTGTGGATTTGTGTCGCGTGTGTGCGATTACTTTTATTCGTGTTTAATTAACGGGACAGGGGCCCTGTTTGGGAGTTTATTGTCTCGAGCCGATGCTGCCTCGTGCTTGCGGCCGGCAGCAGCGTGATTTGATCGGTCGCCGGGCGGCAAGGCGATCGACCCTGGCGGAAGAATAACCGGCAGGAAGCCTAATCGGTGGTCTGTTTTCTCCTTGTTTTGTCGGACAAACTTGTACAATAAATTTGTTTTGGTCCGTCGTTTGTTTCTAGTCGGTGGTCTGTTTTCTCCTTGTTTTGTGGGACAACTTGTATAACGAATGTTTGCTTTGATCCGTCGTTTGTTTCTGTTTTCTCCGTCTGTTAATCGGTCAACTACGCTCGGCAGGCGATGCCTCTGAAGACGGACGACCCGATGCAGTTCTACACGGACATGAAGAAACTGGGGCAGGGGGCAAGTGGCACCGTGTTTGTCGGGACGGACGTGCGGACAGGGGAGGTGAGCTATGTTCGTGGGTTTATTTTTTATTTTTTGTTGTCCTTCGCCTCCTTTTTTCGGTCTTCGTTCGTTCATTTTTATGGTGGCCTGACATGGACAAACTGGGGCAGGGTGCAAGCAGCACTGCTGTGTTTGTCGGAACGGATGTGCGGACAGAGGAAACGAGTGTTTTTTCGTGCCTCTTTTTTGTTTTTTTCAACCTTTGTTATGAAAGAAGCATAACATCAGCCGCCGACGTAAGGTCAACTAACGGAATGTTTTTTTTCTTGATCGCGCGCTGTCTCTTGCTCCGGCTTTGTTTTTTCTTCTTTCGTTCCTTTTCATGTTTTGTTTTTTCGTGGCTATTTTTCATCTTTGTTGTCTCTCGCCTCCGTTTTTGGTTTTTTCTTCTTTCGTTCCTTCTCATGATTGTTTTCGTGGCTCTTTTTTATCTCCTTTTTCTTTTCTTTTTTCTTCCGTTCCTTTTCAGGAGTGTTTTCGTGGCTCTTTTGTCGTTATCTCTTGCTCGTTTTTTTTTTTTTTTTTAATTCTTTTGTTCCTTTTCGTGCTGGCCTCTTTACGTCCCTACAGTAGTAGTTCATTTTTATTTTTTTTGCTTGTTTTTGAATTGCCCTCATCTCGCGTCCTTCCTCGCTTTTTAATTTTTGCTGTTTTTTTTCAATGGTGGTGTTGGTTTCCGTTATTCTTCCGATCCTCTTTTTTTATTGGTGGTTTTGTTTGTCGTTATTCTCCTGGCCGTCTTTTTTTTCTTGGCGGGTTTTGCTTGAATAGAAAATAGAAATACATTTGAGCTTTGAGATCGAGGATTTCGTCGAAACTCATATTTGCGAGCTTAGCTGTGTGTGATACTTGTGCTTTACGTTATTCTCCCGGCCCTTTTTTTTGTGTCCTTTCCGTTTTTTTCTCATGGCCGGCCCGGTGATTCGGCTTGTTGGAGCAGAGATGCGCGTTGAAGTTCTGCCCTGTAGCAGAGATGGACGACCTGAAGAACGAGATCGGCATGCAGTGCCTCAGCAAACACCCGAACATCGTCACGCTCAGGGAGGCGTTCGTCACGAAGACAGAGGTGAGGCAGAGGGGAACGCTATGAACGCTAATTGCACACCGGGTATGCAAATAAGACTCTGCACACCCTTTAGTGTTGGCTGGTGTTAGTACATATTTTGCTTTTTGCTATGGCCGTTTGGTGGAAACCGTCGATTTTGGTGGATCACAGCAAACGCTCGAGCATCGTCACGCTCAGGGAGGCGTTCGTCACAAAGACAGAGGTCAGGCGGCAGGTTTGCTGGAGATATATAGGACTGGTGGAAGCGAGAAGGGCGGGGTGGGGTGGGGTGGGGGGGGGGGAGGGGAGGTAAATGTGTCGGTTGACGGTCTAGTTTTGGCCCGTCAAGGCCCCTCTAAACTAAATATACTAGTTTTAGTGTGAGAATTTCCTTGACGGCCGTCCGTCAAGGGGCAAGAGTGCCGTCAATCGGCGTGTTTGTTGCGGGGTGGGGTGGGGTGGGGTGGGGGGGTGGGGGGTATCCGTTCCAGCCCCGAGTGGTGTTCGGATTGTGCGATATGTGGAGCATACCCCAGCACATGCTTCTGCGAGATTGTTATTTTTTATGTACGCGCAGTGCGAGATGGCTTAGCAGATTTGCCATATGTCATTTTTTGTTTTTTCGAGTGGTGCGAGGCGGCGCGGTAAACTTCGTAAGGTCGTTTTTTCCCTTTTTTTGAGCGGTATGATAGCGTTGCTCGAACACGCAGCTTGCAAAGAGGAGGTTCGACGAGATCCTCGATCTCACAGCTGAGGTGTCTTTTTTTTTATTTTTAAGAACGGTTCGAAATCCTCGATCTCAGCGGAGAGTGTATTTTTCAGTTTGTATAAATATTGGTTCTCTCGAAATCCTCGATCTCACAGCTGAGGTGTCTTTTTTCATTTTTTATGAAGACTGGTTCGGAATTCTCGATCTGACCGCTGAGAGGTGTCTTTTTTTGTTTTATGATTCGTATTGCGTCCCTCTTTTGCAAAGTTAATTGATTACCAACCTCCCCCCTCCCCTATACCTGGTATGTGTTATAGAGATGAGGACAATAGACGACTGTGACATGGAGAATTTTGGTACGCTAGATAGTAGAGAGAAAACTACAGTATAGCTATCCTAGGCGATAGATGGTGGCCACAGACGGCGAAACAGATAGGGGATAAGACGAGTAAAAAGTTTCTTATGTAATATATATGGAAAAAACGTAATGAGCGCCCAAATGTTGGAGGTGTCTCTGTTAGGAGTAAGAACGGTGCTCCGTCTCGA
>JAYJMJ010000354.1:6375661-6387510 GCA_036873875.1 Laminaria ephemera
ACCAAATATAGTTAGTAACAATAGGGGAATATATAGGTTTTTGTGTGTATCGTAGGTCCTGATTACTATGGTCCTCCTTAATAGTACGGTGGTACTACGTCACGCAATTTTGTTACACCACCAGTAGTACAGCAGTACTATTATTATTATTATCATGAAAAAAGTCATCTACCAGGTACGGAATTAACTGAGTGAATGATCGATTGATTGATTGATTGGTGGCCACGCCGACCAGCAAGACGAACCGCCCCCTTCTCCGCAGCGAGCAACTTACACACCCACACACCTACCCACACCCACAAAACCCAACCAACCAACCAACCTACCTACCAAGCGATGTTCCGCTCCTTCCCCAAAAAATCTACCCCCCCCGTGGGTAGAGCAGACAGCTGCTACTACAGTGGCTACTATTTATCAATTTATACCCTGGTATTCCGAGTATACCCTTGCTGATTACTACGTAGGGAGAACGCGAAAAAAAGAATAATCCTGCACACACATTTTCAGCGATTTTCAGCGCAACAACAAAGAATAATCCTGCACAACACATTTTCAGCGCAACTACACTGCTTGCTGCGCATTACTACTGTTGCTGCTGCTTGCTGTGCTATTATGTCGTGCTGCACGTACGCTAACCCAAGAACGATGACCGATAAACATGCCACCACTCGCGTCGGGAGTCAAAACCCCTGTTCTCCTCGTCCCCCAGCGGCAGGGGGCACACCACGCACACGAACCCACCACCTTGTGGGTTAGGGTTAGGGATAGTACACCACCCCCCCCCCCTCCCCTCCGCCCTCCCTCCCCTCCGACTGTCGGGTCGGCTCGGTTCGGGGCGAGGCGAGGCAGGCGTCTCTTCGACAACACCTATACGCGGTTTGGTGCGGCATTGCGTGGCATTCTGCGGCGCAAATATTTTTTCCTGCCGCTGAAAATGAGAAAAAAGAAATAACAAAGCAAGGGGAGGGGAGAGAGAGATGAGACCGAAGTGCCAGAGCAACAGGGCAGGCGGAACCAGGGACACGCGACAAAGAAAATTAATACTAGGTAGCACCCACACACAAGCCCCAAAAGGGGATTGGAGTCCTGAAGCACGAAACAAAACCTTAACGAGCGCCACCGCATACTTTGGCGGGCGCACGCGCAACGCGCGGGCAAAGGCCGCCGGTAGCACACTTAAATAAGGAAGACGCGTGACCAAGCAAAAACAACAACAACAACAACAACGTCACCAACATCAACACCATGACCACCACCACTACCAAACTCACCAGCCTCTTGCCCGACAACAAACGGCCAAGCTTGAAGATCTTGCTTCCCCTCTTCTTGCCCGCGCTGGTCGGCGTCTGCCCCGGCGAGGCCAACTCCACCACGGCGCCCATCTCGGGCAAAGAGGTGGGCTTGCCTTCCACTTCCACCGAGGCGGAAGCAGCAGCGTCCACACTGGGTACGGTCACTCCAGCGTCACCCGCGTCCAATCCGACTGTCGGAAGGGGGGAATGACAAACGGATGAAAGAGGGAGAGAGAATGGCAGATGGATGAGGGAGGGTGAGAGGTTGACATGTGAATTAGCTAGAGAGAGAATAACAGAGATGGGTGGGGACGGCGACGGGGGCGGGGGCGTACTCATTTGTTGCTTGCCTTAGTCATTTGACTATTGACCACGCATCCCTTTCGAGACGGAGGGGGGGGGGGGGGATGGGGACGAGGGAGAGAGGGAATCCCGTTAAAACTTCGCCGACGATTCGGGGACAAACACTATCAGTACGTGGAATCAGAGACACGGATCTAAAACATTAAGCAGCGGAAAAAATGGTTACTTGGTACCCTGGCGGAACGAAAAAAGCTCGAGAGAGACACAACTACAAAAAAAGAAACAAGCGAGATAGCAACGCACCGGCGGCGACAGAAGGCAAGGAGGCGTCCACCTCCACCCCGGAAGGCGCAGAGGCGCTCAAGTTAGCGTCCCTGGAAGGAACGTCGACGCTAACACTCGGCACATCGCCAGACAAAGAAACTCCACCAGCCTGCCATTGAAGAGTGCGAACAACGCCAGGAAAACAACACGAAGGTACACGGAGATAATTTGGAGGTTGGGGGTGCGAGAGGAGGTGAGGTCCAAGGCGGGCGGGGCATGGGGGGGGGGAGCGGGGTAAGGACCCTGTCTACGCCGTCCAAACACACTGACAGAATCAACACGCACAGAAAGGCAAAACGTTACGAACACAAGTATTAGTTCTATACTGTATTTGAATAGATTATGGCCTGTGCATCTGTACACCGTCGGAAGGCAAATCGAACAACAATAAAACAACTCGAACAACCACTTCCCGCGTAAAAAACACCAACCCGCACGCAATCAACCAAGAGGAGTCCGCACTCCGTCCCGGGTCAACGCAACGCAACGCGAGACACAAACGAACACAAAAGCAAACCCGCCCCTCCCCTCCTCTCTAAACCACACGCACCTCTCCTTCCGGCTCGTCATCGCCCGACAAGCCAAGACCGACCGCGGCAGCATCGACAACCGCGGCCACCCCCGCCGCCAACTCCGATAAGAAAGAAGAGTCGTCGCCCTCAACAGCAACGCCCGGCGCGGCCAGCTCCGCGTCCACGGACGGCAGACCACCAGAGACGCCCCCTTCAACAGACGGCGTGTCCGCGGAGGCAGACGGCATGTCGACCGAGGCTGATGGCATGTCCACCGAGCCGGACGGCATGTCCACAGAGCCAGAGGGCACGTCCACAGAGCCAGCGGGCAAGTCTACCGACGCAGACGGCAGGGAGACGGAAGCGTCTCCTCCCACCGATGGCAGATCGGGGCCCTTGAGGCCACCCTCCACTCCTGAAATGTGGACAATTACAGGTTGACAATCAGACAGGTGGAGTAGTCCGTCAACATCAAGTGGGCGGTGATTATCGCCATCAAGAAGACAGTTTACACCAATCAACATCAAGCGGACAATTAACACCGATGAACATCAAGCGGACAGTCTACATCAAAGGCAATAGGGTAGTTTTCACCAACCAAAATCAAGTGGACCGTTTACACCAACACCAAGTCGACGGTGCTCATCAACATCAAGTGGCAGTCCAGCTGCAAGGCGCACCAGGCGGGGACGTCGTTGACGAAAGCGATGACATCATCTCCGTGAATCAAGCGGAGGCCTAACCACGTATTACAACCTCAACATTTCAAGGCTCATGTACAAACAAACCATGGAAGGCGACCTACCGGCCAAGTCCAGAGAAGCTGAAGGAATCGACACGTCAGCTCCAACAGCCCCAACGGACACGTCAGGCACGGCGCCAGATGCGTCGACTTCCGGGACCTGCAAAAACACACACATTGGGCGGCCAAGTAAGGGCGAGAGCGGGATTAACACGTGGTGAAGGGTGTCGGGAACCGCTCGAGGTTCTAATGACATCGTCTTAACTCATCAAAAAGTCATAGGCCACAAAAAAACCCAGCCCTTCTCCGACCATGGGTCGCAAACCACGACAAATAAACATCAAGAAACTACAGAACAAGGACGCCCTCGCACGAGGCCCGGCTAGCGGAAAGCGCCCAGAACAACGACGCCGTAGCTGCCGCGAAAAGCCGGCGGAGCCGCACATGCATGTATATCACCCACCTCCATCTTCCCCATATGTATATCACCCACCTCCATCTTCCCCTTGCCCGAGCCGAAAATACTGCCGAACATGCTCTTCTTCGGCTTCTTCCACTCCCCAGACGCAGACGGCATGTCCGGACCCTTCACCTCAACGTCGTCAACCTTAGCTCCGACATCCGCCGACAAGTCCCCGACAGCCCCCTCCACGCCACCCACGGCACCGGACGCAGACGGCATGGAAACGTCCACCTCTCCCGAGGGCAACGACCCGCTCGCGTCGACGCTAGACGACGGCAGGTCTCCGGAGATCTCTTCGCCGACAGCGGGAAGGTCACCAACACCTATAACAAACACATCAAAACAAAAAATCGAAACCGTAAAGGGCAATAAAAACATTACACCAAAATAAACGACACCGCACGCGACATGACAAGAGAGCGAAAGCACAAGGGGGGCGACGAAAACCAAACGTCAACAATGCTACGCTGCACTTCTTGCAGCAATCACGCCTCGAGTTTCTGAAAAAAAAATGGCTCCTGATCAAGGAACTATTTTTGTCAGCAAAAACGTGGGTGCAGTTCTAAATTGGTTTGCACCCTTTAGCACTGGTACTCCTATCACGGAGATAACACACTCTGGATTAGACTCGGATGCTTTTAAGAGTTGGAAAAGGGTGAAGGAATGTCTGCCGCCGTCTCTACGCCCAGCCCGGGGCCGAATGCAGCCTCTACCCAAGCGCAACCATAGCCTCACAGCGTCTTACCTGGCACAGCCACCGAGGCGGAAAGCTCGTCCCCGCTGATGGTGGGCGCATCGACCGAAGCGTCCACATCCGGAACCTGCGGCAACGGACACACAACCTATGTCAGAGACGCGTATGAACAATAGACACATTTGCGGTTCGCCAGATTTTGCGTCTTAACACAGATATATATACGAGCATCACGAGTCGCAATTTTACGTTTCGCGGGACTGTAAAAAGTCGTCTAAAACCCTTTAGGAATGCAGTCACGTTTTGGCGACAATCAACAATCAACTTAGTGTCGGGTTTGTTTTGCTGTGGCACAAGGGACAATACGGTACCCAGGTTTTGTAGATAAAAATATTTTACCTACATTTATTTACAGTATAACAGAACTAAGTACTCTTAGAAAGGTGAATACGCGGCCCAGACGGGGCAGTAGACCGTTTCACTATACTCGAATAGGACGCGGACACGACACCGCGTTGAGCGGCCGAAAAAAGCGTGAAAGAGGCGACGGGACGCGCATCCACCATCAAGAAGCCTCCCGATAACCAGTTCCGCCGTGACGCCGACCACATATATACTGCGCACTAACATGCAAGTGACACGTGATCGCGAATGTCTACTTATACCATCTACCGACCTCGAGTTTGGACTTGGAGCCCTTCTTAAACATTGAAGGAGCCTTGAAGCTGCCGAAGAGCTTCTTCTTTGGCTTCTTAAGCTCAGCCGAAGGTATGTCGGGAGCAGACAAGCTCGCATCAACGTCGGGAGCCTGCAATGAGGACGTCGATCGATCCATCGATCGGCGAGGGCAAGAGGGCGTGGGCCAAAAGCGTCAAAGATAAACCGCAGGCGGACGCTGATAACAGGGGTCCTATCATACAACAGCCATTCCGCAAAAAATAAATAAAAATCGACGTGTGCGGAGTTCCAATTCCAGCAAGTTGCACCGACATGGGGCTGCACCTCTTGCACTTCTTCTCTCTTTCTCTCTTGTGCCTCGATTAAGTTCTGAAAAACAAAAACAAAAAAAAACAGCGTCGGCACCGTCTGGAAAGTTTGTACTGTTAAACAAGTCAACGGGATTAAAAAAAATGCCTAAACCTTCTCCGGACTGACCTCTACGTTAACATCGTCGCCGTCGCCCGACAAACCAATACCGACCGCGGCAGCACCGACAGCCGCAGTCACTCCCGCAGCCAGTCCCGCCCCGAGAGATACGCCACCGCCCTCAACATCCACGTCAGGCCCGGTCAGCTTCGCGTCAACGGACGGCACGTCGCCGGAGATCTCTCCACCAACAGACGGCATGTCAGGACCCTTGCTGGCCAGGTCCACAGACGGCATGTCCACGGAGCCAGACGGCACGTCCACAGAGCCAGACGGCATGTCCACGGCGCCGGACACAGACGGCATGTCGGGACCCTTGCCAGCCATGTCCACGGAGGCAGACGGCATGTCCACAAAAGCAGACGGCATGTCGGGACCCTTGCCGGACAGGTCCACAGACGGCATGTCTACGGAGGCAGACGGCATGTCCACGGAGGCAGACGGTATGTCCACAGAGCCAGACGGCATGTCCACAGAGCCAGACGGCATGGTCACGGAAGCAGACGGCATGCCGGGAGCCTTGCCGGATAGGTCCACAGACGGCATGTCCACGGAGCCAGACGGCATGTCCACGGAGCCAGACGGCATGTCCACAGAGCCGGACGGCATGTCCACAGAGCCGGACGGCATGTCCACAGACGGCACGTCTACCGACGCATCGAGGACACCCTCTACACCTGAGAACAGAACACAACAGGGCAAGCAATCGCATCATTGCGTGTTGGTTATAGGCTGGCTCAGATTCAGCCAACAATTGTTTCGCCGTGTGCGCTCCAACTTAACCTCGCCGCCCCACTTTGAAACGTTGTGATAAAAAGGAACCCTGCTTGCAATTGAAATACTTTGTTTTTGTACGACGATATGCGAAGTTTAGGGCCAAACGAAAGTACAATTACTGATGACAGTTAATGAGGTAAGAGAGCAGGCCACGGCCAAATGTGAGCCGACACCGTCCCACACGAACAACAGCTTTTCCCTCCTCCAAAGCCCGCTCTTAGTACAGAGTACCACACGGTATATAACGGTACCACAAACACGCGCGGGACCAACAGGCGAACCATAATGACATACTTCGAAGTACCTGGTATCACATCAGGTTTCACATTTCATGCAAAAGAAAGAAACCACATATACCTGATGCCTTGCACTCACCAGGCAGGTCGATGGAGGCGGACGGGGCAGCCGCGTCAACGTCCACCGAGGGCGCAGCGACGTCCACATCAACGCCGCCCACGGACGGCACCGAAACGTCTCCAGAAACATCAGGCATCGTCCCGGTCACCGCGGGCACAGAGATACTGGCATCCGGCACCTGAGATCGATTGATTTGACACATTCAATGATTCAAGAAGCGGGTAGGAATGTCAGCAAGTCAATAACGTATAACAACAAAGAAAAACACATTAACAACTCGCGAAACAACAAACAGGAACGTCAGCAAGTCTAAGTCAGCACGTAATCCAACATCTAAAATCATTTGCGCAACAAAGCACCCGCAAGAATCGCATCACCCAACAATTAAATACATTAGTGCAACAACCACATACGAAGTAGGAACGTCAACAGGTCAGCACGTGATGCAACAACGAAACACATTTGCGCAACAACACATCAGGCGGAAGAAGCGCTACGTTCTCCGCCAGAACATTTACCAAGGACGAGCGGATGAACAAGCTTCCATCAACTAACCGTCCGTCGGGGCGGGTGATACTAGCAGGGCATTTCACGGGTCGGGTTACTTCCCGCGGGTCGGGTCGGGTTACTTCCCGCAGGTCGGGTCGGGTCAAGATGATCCGAACCTACCCGTGATATTTGAAAACTTCCTGACCCGATCCGACCCGCCCCGCGTCGACCCGTGAGATTTTGAACACCTCCTGACCCGACCGGACTCGACCCGCGAGATATTCAAAACCTCCAGACCCGACCCGTGGGTCGGGTCATGGCCCGTGAAAAGCCGTGGATACTAGGGCTCGTTGACATGATATGTTGGGCAAACAACAAGGCGCAACGCACCCGGAACCGGTGACACGTACTTAGCAAAGGTGTCCAAACACAAAAAAGAAAAAAAAAAAAGTAATAGAATATACTATGCATAGAACCGAAAATATCGCTGAATTCCCAAGTGCTTCAGAGAAGAGAGTAGACTCGGGGCACAACGCTAAACAAAGTAAAGACAATCTGGAGTCTAATTCAAGAATCGGCACTGCACGGACACGATCAACCACGATTTTTTTACAACAGATTATGGTGGCTTACCCCAACGGTAGCCTTGCTTGACTTCTTCTTGAGGAGCTTGCCGAACAAGCTCTTCTTGGGCGCCTTGACGTCCACAGACGGCACGTCAGGGACAGACACGCTAGCGTCCACGTCACCCGACGGCATGTCAGGGGTAGACACGCTAGCGTCCACATCTCCCGACGGCATGTCAGGAGCGGACAGGTTCACGTCCGGAGCAGACAGGCTTACGTCCGGGACCTGGCAACGAGCATCGCGTGCATGGCGTGAGACAGGAGAAGAAGCGGAGACGTGATTTGGAAAAAATACCAAAGCGTGCAAATGTACGCGTTGGCAATGGTAAAAACCCGGCCTGCTTCGTACCTGTGACCGCACTCTTTGCGAACCTCATCAGCACAACACATACTCATAACTCACAACGAACAGCAATAGCGCGAATAAACTTCGGCTACCGGGTAACCTCTAACTTGGTGTATCTGGTATGCCACGGTACCATGTCAAGTGTGGGGTGTTTTGATGGAACGATAACAACGTACTTCGCACAACAACAAAAATACCAGTACGGGGGGACGAGAGGTCGGGTTTTGGGTATTTGGTTGGACTAACGATACCACACACACACCTCTCCTTCCGGCTTGTCAGCCTTGCCCGACAAGCCAAGACCAACCACGCCAGCACCGACAGCCGCAGTCACGCCCGCAGCCAGTCCCGCCACGAGGGAAGAGTCACCACCCTTAACATCCACGTCCGGCCCCGTCAGCTTCACATCCCCGGACGGTAGATCCCCCGAGATATCCCCGCCAACAGACGGCACGTCGAGGCCACCTGACCCAACATAACAACAGTAACAACGCGAGAACGTTGATACACCCGAAATGTAAACATCGAACCCTATATACCTCGCTTTCGATATAAAATGAGCCCGCTATCCAATAACCTGAAGCATACCACCTGTCGCTCTTCGATACTACTTGTACTGTGCACGCGTACACAGACAAAACACTTCAACAATGGCATTTGCTTTCGGCTAGAAACAAAACACCGAACACGCCGAAAACCAAATCTGCACGTACATCTACGCCAGCTCAACTCATTGCCCCTGAATATCACCGCTATCAGAAGGTGCCAAAACACCAAAACGCCTCACTATCTCTCGAGCATGAACCCGAAAACACCATCACCCAAATATGCCATCGATACGTCACACATAAATGTCTGACAAACTGTACAGTATCACACGCAGCTTACAAATATGAGTTTCGACGAAGTTCTCGATCTCACAGCTAACATTTCTTTAACTTTTATGAACGGCAAACACGATCAGCTACACCTCACAACAGTACCGTAATAATAACCGACAACCGATTTGCCGCAGCACACGCTCACCGGGCACGTCTAGGGATGCCGAAGCGGACGGTACGTCTACACCCACAGAGGGCATAGCGCCTGCGACATCAACGTCTCCGCTCACAGCTGGCACCGACGCCGACAGGTCAGGGACCTCCACCTGACAAGAGTTTGGGGGTTGCAAGCGAGCAAAAGACGGCGGTTCTTGTCACAAAATATGTAGGGCGCTCCTACAGCACACGAAAGACACACACACAAAGCAATGCACCCGTAGGTGTTTTCGGGGCGGTAGTAGACCAGAAGATGGAGTGTACAATACCGCAAGCGGCAGAAAAACTCCAACCCGTACTACACACAGAAAACTCCCCCGCACAGCAGTACCTCTCATGAAGAGAAAAACGTCCATCAGCGTCGCAATCGGAATAGTATACCTACGGTACCTGTACTTCAGGTAGGCGGCACCTGCAATTTAGTTATGCACAACCTTAAGAACTCACCGCAGGGGCAGACAAGTCTCCGCTGACAGACGGCAGAGACGCTTCTCCGGAGACACCGGGCAGCGACACGTCGGGGGCAGCCACAGACACGTCTCCAGACACGTCGGGTACATCGACGGAAGCATCAACATCCGGGATCTGCAGCAGCACAAAGCAAACGCAACAAAAATGTGGTCAAACCTCAAGGTAGACTTCAACACTCGACACACACTCCTAACGAAAAAGCCACAAATGGAAAAACACCACGTAGAAACTACAACAAACACCAACTATAAAATTATGACAAAAGACAAGAGAAAACACAGAGCTTTGTGCGCGTTGATTGACTAGTCGACGGCAACAAAAACAAGCATAAAAACTCCCGTCTACAAAAGCGAAAACAACCACCACCGTGTGAACTTCAAAAACGCCGACATCTGACAAGACAACAATATCAATCAACAAACGCATTACCCACTCACCTCCATCTTCCCCTTGCCCGAACCGAAAATACTGCCGAACATGCTCTTCTTCGGCTTCTTCCACTCCCCGGACGCAGACGGCATGTCCGGACCCTTCACCTCAACATCGTCCATCTTCGCACCAACATCCGCCGACAGGTCCCCAACAGCCCCCGTCACGCCCTCAACGGCACCGGACACAGACGGCATGGAGACGTCCACCTCTCCCGAGGGCAACGACCCGCTCGCGTCCAGGCTAGCGGAAGGCAGCTCGCCAGAAACGTCTCCGCCGACGGAGGGCATCTCAGGAGCCTTGCTAGTCAGGTCCACAGACGGCATGTCCACGTCGCCGGATACAGACGGCATGTCAGGAGCCTTGCCGGACAGGTCCACAGACGGCATGTCCACGTCGCCGGACACAGACGGCATGTCCACAGAGCCTGAAGGGATGTCCAAGGATGCGGAAGGCATGTCCACGGAGCCAGATGGCATGTCCACAGAGCCGGAGGGCATTTGGACCCCCGCATCGAGGCCACCCTCTACACCTGATAAACGCCATCATGGCAAAAAAATCGCATACATAACATGTTAACTTAGATGTAATCATGTCCTTACTGTACAATACGCTTCGGTAGTGATGATAGCGTCGTTTTGGATTTGTACATACCAAGTACCTGGAATATAATGCATGAGCGCAAAGTCTACGCTATGTAAGTCTATTCGTTCACACACGAGCGACAACCTTTTTCAAAACCGTTTTCGCGTGAGTCCGAAAGACTGAGCAGGGCCCTAACCCATCACGCAGACGAAACAAGCAGGTGAAGCAGTGTACGAAAACAAAGCAAACCATCAATAGCCGCTGTACATGTACTCACCGGGCAGGTCGATGGAGGCGGACGGGGCCGACGCGTCAACGTCTACCGAAGGCGTGGCAACGTCCACATCCAAACCGCCCACAGACGGCACCGAAACGTCCCCGGAAACATCAGGCACCGTCCCGGTCACCGCGGGCACAGAGATACCGGCGTCCGGCACCTAAGATTGACACATTTAACGATTCCAGCAGAATTAAAGGACGGCATGAGCAAATAGTCTAATTATGTTATCCACTAACAAAAACAAATGGCAACACGTCCACTGGGGGGCAGAAACCTTAACATAGACGATTCCAGCTGAAATAAAAGAACGGTAGCAAAAAAAAATCAAGCTAATGATGTTATCCCATACAAGCAAAAAAACGCCTCCGCACCAATTTTGAGAGAGGCGAACACAAAATAAGTATGGCTTCGTATCACAGCACCACCGATTAATTTTCGCGCCTCAAAGGGGTAGAATTCGTTCCGAGCGTAAGGAAGGCTCAAGCCAAACCTGTCGGTTGCTCGATTCTGCTCCAAATATCGATGCGACAGTAGAAAGAATGATGTATACTACTAGCAGCCGCAACAGTACCACGAAATAACCCATCGCCTCACAAAGAAAGGAAACTAACCCCAACCTCACACAAGCAACACTACGAGCCGGCTCCAATACAGTAGTGGTCCCCCTACAAGTAGTGCCGGTTGCCCGCTACAGCGCCTGTGAAATTGCTTGGCACAGATGGCAACAGCCAGTCGTGGCAGCTGGTTGTCGCTACAGTGTTGGTATTTCCGGCTGGCACATACTGATACTATAGAGGAATCATCACTGTACATCACAGGTACAAAAGGAAGACATACCCAGTAGCGGATGATGATTACTCACGTCAATGCCAGCCTTACTCGACTTCTTCTTGAGGAACTTGCCGAACAAGCTCTTCTTGGGCGCCTTGACGTCCACAGACGGCACGTCAGGGACAGACACGCTAGCGTCCACGTC